>VYXH01006703.1:163301-199438 GCA_013397275.1 Burhinus bistriatus
AGAGATGCTCCAGTCCCCTGATCATCTTTGTAGCCCTCTGCTGGACTCTCTCCAGTAGTTCCTTGTCTTTCTTGAACTAGGGAGCCCAGAACTGGACACAGTACTCCAGATGTGGCCTCACCAGGGCAGAGTAGAGGGAAAGGATGACCTCCCTTGACCTGCTGGCCACTCTCTTTTTCATGCACCCCAGGAGACCATTGGCCTTCTTGGCCACAAGAGCACATTGCTGGTCCTGAGCTCTCAAACAGAGAACACCTTTTCTTCTGGGGCTACGTGAGCCCCTGAACGTGTCATGATGCTGCAGGGCGAGTGGTCCCCGTCTGGGAAGACACCAGTGTCAGGAGATGGAGGATTAGGGCTCAGGTGTGCCTGGCACAGAGATCAGAAGCCCGGGGCTGAGCAAAGCCAGGCTTCCCATCCTTCCCGCTGCATGACCAGCCCAGCCACCTTGGGAGGAGCCGCTGAACCCTGCCTAATTACAGCTCTTAATGACTTGGCGGCACATGAAGCGAACCTGAAACTGGCACGGAGTTGCCTCAGCCCTCCAGGCCATGTGCAGCCATGCTTCGGCTTGGGATCACAAGGAGCTGTGCCAGCAGGGAGGCGGAGAGCCTGGGTGGCCCTCCCTGAAGCTCTCCCCCATGAGCCACAGCCCTCAGGTGCCACTGCCCCACCAGGTAGGTACAGGTGGAGCCTGCTCCTCCATCCAGCCCCAAATCTCCATCCCCCCGACTTTGAGTTCCTGGACATCCCAGTCCAGCCCTCTGCCAGACTCACCTGTTTAAGAAGCACCTTCGAACCCTCCTGCCCTACCAGGACGAGAAGTGGGAGCAGTGCATGCAGCACCTGCCGAGCTGGTGGCGCAGGGGTGCTCCCCTCCTGGAGTCACAAGTGAAAACAGGGCCAGGGGGGGATCCCAGATGGGAACCGGCCAGGTCCCTCTGGCACACACAGGTGTGAAATAAATGGGTCATCGTTCCAGCAAAGACAGTTCATGCCACCGCACTTGGAGGGGGGATTAATGTTTGCTAAATGAAAAAGGATAGCTGCTTAATAAGGGAAATTTTATCTTCAGGCTGCTGGACTCTCCCAAAGGGGACCCGAGGCTTTCTGTGTGGGCAGTTGTGGTAGCAACACGTTTGGGAGACCCGTCAGTCTTCTGCACAAAGGATGCAGGGACCAAAAGTCAAGCAGATAGCTTTTGCTTCCGTTCATGTCTCTGTACGATGTAACTGCTAATCATATCGATGCATTTATTTGCAGACAGACCTTTTCAAGAGGCTGGAGACGCAGCTCTCCCTTTGTTCTTCAGGGGTGGACCAGGGGAAGAGCAGTCCCTCCACTGCCCTCATTCATGGGCAGATTTCCTGGACTGAGGGAATCGCAGGGCTCAGTGCCCCCCCAGCCCCCCAGGACAGCACAGAGCAGGTATCCTGGCACACAGCCCCATGCCAGTGTGTGGGGTCAGCACCACAAAAATGGCTGGTGGGGCTCCCCTGCCCGTTGGAGGGCAAAACCTGTCGGGAGCCCCTGGGGAAAGGGTGAAGTTGGGCTTGGAAAGAAACCGCTGGCTACACCATGGTGCCTATTTCAAGTAAGACCTCTCACTGTCTAAACTACTGAGCGTTAGCTGCAATGGGAGCTTGGGCGCTGAGCTCACAGCAACACATTTGGACACCATTCAGTGCCCACACATGGGCATCTGGTGCCGTGTGAGGTAGCCAAGGGTGTCTGAGATGTCCAGGCAAATCTACGTCACACAAGACCTATTGGATGTCTTCATCCTTGGTATCTGCAACCTTACTGAGCAGCAGTTAGAAACAAGGAAGGATCCTCCAAGCACCTAAAATGTCTCTGCACGCTTACGCGTGGGCAACTGAATTAAGCCCCTTTTGTTATGCATATGATTATTATTAATTGAGACATGAGAAGTATGACTGCATATTACTGAGTAAAGAAAGGAGCGGTGGAATCACTGTGCAGTCGGTCTGGGTTTCAACATCATATCTACACGGCACAAAAAACCCAGCTGCTGACAGCCAGCTCATCTGGCATGATGGGGGCGTTCCTGGCTGAAATTATAATTATCAGCTTGGCCCCCTGTATTTGGAGAATAAATGTATAAAACTAACTTTGCCCAGCTACAAAGTGATTTTGAGTACTGGATGAATGCCAGCGTGTTCCATCAGGAAGTCACGTGAACTGGGATTAACATCACCTCATTTTAGATGTATAAACTGAGGCGTGTAAATTGTACTGGCCATCACATCTTCATCTCTGAGCACTGGAGAAAGACGGAGAGTTCCAGTTATTCCGTCTAAGTTCCTATTTCTGTCATTGATTATAAAGAGAATCAAACATTCGGCCAATGCAGCAGAGGCATCAATATTTCAGTGAACTGCATTCCTGGAAACGAATGCCTTGGTAGCACTGAAAGCCTCGCTGAAGGCAAGGTAACGTCATCCCCTGCTCTGCCCTGATCAAACCTTGTCATCTTACCACAGAAAGCAATCACATTTTTCAGGCACCGTAACTCTACGCTGTTCCCCATCTTCTCCATCTGCCATGCCTTCCAAAAGGACCCATTCCATGTTTTTTCCCACTGACTGAAGCAAAGCTGGCTGGCCTGTAACTGCTGGGGTCCTCCTGAGCCTTTTTTGACCGTGGTGCAAAACTTGCTTTCCTCCAGTCATGGAATGGTTTGGGTTGGAAGAGACCTTAAAGATCATCTAGTTCCAACCCCTCTGCCATAGGCAGGGATACCTCGCACTAGACCAGGTTGCTCAAAGCCCCATCCAACCTGGCCTTGAACACCTCCAGGGATGGGGCAGCCACAGATTCTCTGGGCAACCTGGGCCAGTGTCTCACCACCCTCAGAGTGAAAAATTTCTTCCTAATATCTAATCTAAATCTCCCCTTTTTCAGTTTAAAACCGTTCCCCCTTGTCCTATGGCTCTGCTCCCTGATGAAGAGTCCCTCCCCAGCTTTCCTGTCACGAAGGCTCTCCCGCAGTCATCACGACTTTTCAAAGCTGATGGAGAGCAGCTCTGCAAGAGCATCAGTCAATTCTCCCAGCGCCCCGGGCTGCAGCCTGCCCGGCCCCATGGACTTGCACAGTCAAGATCCAACAAGCAAACGCCATATCAATCCTCACAGGTTCCACTGTACGTCAGCGTAGACAGACGCACCGATGAGATGGCTCCAAACCCTCAGTGTCTCCTTCTGCAGTAAATGAGCTTGCCTGGCACTGACCATGAGCTGGTACGCCAAGGGGTACCCTAGGGGGTGGGAGGAATTGGGAGCCAACCCGGAGCAGACCCAGCTAGCTAAGCATGAAGGATGGCACGCCTGGGGCTGACAAGGACCAGGGGGATGCACAGGGAGGCTTCTTGGCTGAGTTCTTGCAGCCAATGCTGGAATCAGTAGCTTCTGCTTGAGGTGCATTGGGCAAGAGAGAGGAAGGGCTAGTGTGTTCAACTACCTGAGGATCTTCCAGTCCTTGTTTCCCAAGACACCAAGCTTTTAATGAGTGTTTCCCTCCTGCTCAGCCTCCAGTTTACCCTAGCTTGGGACCGGCAAGTGGATCTTTTCTCAACCCTCAACCATCTCATTTGCAGCCTGAGGAACGAGGAGGTCCCGATGGCTCTCCGAAGGGCTGGACAGAAAGTCATGGCCCAGAGCATACAGTCCATCACCCATTTGGGAGGAGTCTTCCTCCATGTGTCCTTGAGCTGTTGTAAATGGAAGGCTTTTTGCAACAAAACAGGTTCAAAGACATGTAACTCTTGACTAAATATATAATATATATATGTGTATCTATCACTGATCACAGTGATATTTTTTTAGCTCGTAGGGATCTCAAAAGTTATGTAGGCGTACTCCTGCCTGTACATATGCCTATGGTGTATGTGCGTGTGTAACGCACAGGGCATTTAAGGGAATAACATTGTACAAATCCAGAAGACACTTGATTTCATTGTCAAGATAAAGCATCACCCACATTTAGCACGAGAGGGAAATAAGACTCAAAGAATTGGAGAGGTATAACTGAGGCCCAGAGTCCCCAGGGAACAAGCCACACTGTATTTGTGGAGAGGCACACTCAGTGCACGGGTCCACCACGCGGCCAGCACTGTGGTGTCTCACAGCAGGTGGGTAGTCTTCCTGCTCACTGCATGCCACGTGCCATCTTCTTCAGCGGGACAGGTGAGGCGGGGTGATGAATGCTCCTGCCAGAACTGTGCCAGGACATGTTCCATGTTCTGTATCGTCTTTTTTGGTGGGGTCATGACACTCAAACCCCTCCCTGTTTGAGGGAGAGGTATCCATTCCCTCTACTCAGGGAGGGTTATCTGTTCCAAAATGCCCAGGCGATCCCAGGGCCCCACACGAGGGCTCTACAAGCTGACCCACACACATCCTTGAGACATGGGACCGAGTCTGTGGGCTAGAAGAGCCACCGGGGCCCCACAGCCTAGGGACATGGAGGATCAGGGGTGGCTCTAGGGGTGCTAGAGCTGTGGAGATGTCTGAGGGACTCTGGGGGTATTATAAATTCCCTGTAGTCCTGTGGGAACCCTCGCTAGAGAGCGAGGAGAGAGTGTCAGGGCTTCCTTGGGGGAATCTGGGAGCATCAGGCATCCCTATGGGTGTGGGGTGTCCTCAGGAGATGTCACAGTCCCCAGTTCCTCACAAGCACTGCAGAAGTCTGCAGGGGGACCTTGGAGATGTGGAGCACCCCAACCACTCTCCCATTAATGTGGTGGGGGTGTCCCCAGCAGTCACTCACCGGTGGGGCGGTGGGCTCGGTGTTATCCTTGGGGCACGGCGTGCACAGGCAGGGGCCAGGGGAAGCCTCCCCGTCTGCAGGAGCATCACGGTCAGCCAGGCTGAGCAACAGCAAGTTGGTGCAGGCGAAGGTTCGCTTCAGGGTGCCACAGTTTGGGGGAGGAGTGCTCCTGGGGAACTCGTCGCTGGGGGGACCGACACACCGTGGGGCAGAGGTAGTGACAGGGAACACCACAGCCATGGGGCAGAGACCCCCAGGGCCACGGGAAGGAAACACAGGTCTCAGCCCCCCTGCGGCCCCCACAACTCCTCTACTAGCCCCATTGCCACTAATAACCCTCAAAAGCCCCCATCAACACCCCAGTCTCCCCCTTGACTCTCTACCTTCCCCGGTGTCTCCCAACAGCCCCCGCTGACTCTCCAGTCTCCCCAGGGAACCTCAAGCTTCCCCAGTGCCCCCCTCCAGTGACGACCCAGAGGATCCTACTGCCCTCTCACAGCCCACAACTGCCCCTCCACTTTATTGCCCACTTGCTGTCCCACCCTGAGCTGCCTTTTACCCGAGGAAAGAGACGTCCATGGGCTTGACGAGGGCCTGGGAGGAACCTGGGCCCAGCAGGCACCTGGGGGCTGCAGGCTGAGCATGGGTGCCCAATGTGGGGTCGATGGCCTCCCTGATCTCCTTCGCCTGCAAGAGAGTTTTCATCCCTGTGCTGGCCATGGCCCTGCTGGTGCCAGTCCCTACCAGAGGGGTTAAGAGGGGTCTGGCTACACCCAGGGACAGCAGAGGGGCTCCTGCGTGTCACCTTGACATCACAAACACTGGCTATACTGGTCACACATAGTTCCATGTGGTCATGAGGGGGTTCCGTCCCAGCCGCTCCCCTTATGTGCCTCAGGTTACCCTTTGGAATTGCTGGTTTAACCATTTCTATCCCCAAAGTAGCCACCAAAATACTTAGAATCATTGAATATCTCAAGTTGGAAGGGATCCATATGGATCATCGACTCCAGCTCCCTGCTCACCAAGAGGCCAGTCTTCCCCAGTATGAAGTGCCCTGGGTACGTGGGGCCAGTGAGGGCAGGAAGACTCCAACTCTGAAAGGGCTGAAGCCAGAGAAGGAAGTGCTAAATGGTAAAGAATAAGGAATTTTTGGCAGCAGTGCCACTTCTGCTACCCTCTCTTGGCAGAGTGGGATGACATAGGTGGAAGCTTAATTTTCACTGGAAGGCTAGGTCAGAACCAGTTGGTAGAAAAGGGCCTGCTAGACTGGAAGAGGACAGCTGCTGTGCCTGTGCATGCAGGAGCTTGCTGTGACGCCCTTCCTTTGAGCAGACTACTCCACAATCCCTGGGGATCTATAGCATCTCTCCTGTTACTACTATAAGGCCCACACTGTCCTGCTGCCAGATCTTGTCAGGCCAGATGAAAAGTTGAGGGAGGGGAGTCAGAGATCACCAGGACTTAGCAATAACGCTCACTGAAGGCAAAAGAAACTCCCATATGAGCAGCAACTGGAATAATGTGAACTAAGGAGAAAGTAAACAACAGAAAAGCTGAGGTGACACAGAATAAAGACTCTTTTATAGAAGAGAGAAAGCAGCTGCAGTTCTCGCCTTGTTCACTGAAGGAGGAAACCAGCTTTTAGCCATCAGTGGTGCTCACCAGGTTCTTCTTTCAGGGGTGGCATAACTTCTCCCGTCTCTAAAATTCTGTCCCCCTGACGGAATGAGAGAGGATGGTGAGCGTTTTCCCTACACCCAGACTCTCCCTTCACACAGCACAGTCTTTCAATTAAGCTGTGACTGTCCCCACTTCCAGACAAAAAAAAAATAAAAATCTTACTACAACTTACTCCGAACACTCTCATTCACTCAACACTTCCCAGGATGCTGAAATAACATCACAGCCAAATTATCTGAAATCTGTACTTGCTTCACCCCTTTCTTCTCAGCTACAGACCAGCAGTCAAACATTTAGAGACCACATTGTTTTAAAAATGTATGTTGGACTTACAGCACTGCATAACCATGTTCAACACAGCACAGCTTTAAGTGAGTTTCCAAACCCAGGGCCTGTAGCCCATGAAGTAATACCTTAAAAATCAATCTGATGCCCAACTGCTGTTTGTTACAGCTTCAGGCACCGTCTTGGACTACTGAGCTGACCTAACTCCAGCGAGTAATTAGGCTGAAGTCAGAGGCGCGCAGTTTGGCCTTCAGTATGTTGCTATGTGGTTGTTAAGGATGGAACTTTTTGTAATTTTATTTTAGACAGAGCACAATTAGGCAGGTGTTATGCAAAAAATGTGCAACTGGCAGAAATAGTAGTCTACTTCTACGAGAATATTTGCCCACCAACTTGCTACACCAAGCAACAAGTAATGGCTCGGAGCAGCCTGAAAACCAGTAAAGACCAAACAATCTGACACTCTCCTCTTTGTAAACCAAAGCTCAAGCTGGGGCTGGCGTGACTGTCTCTCTTTGGGGACACCTGAGCGTGGGGGACCTTCGGGGACGCCTGGGACCACGCTTGTGCGGCCAGAACTGACATGCTCAGTGCTGAACTCCTGACAATCCCTGCTCCTGTCATTCCATGCATTAATAATCACGCTTTCACAGAGGCATTGAACACTAAAACCACTTCACAAAGACGCACAGGAATTAAACTTGCATTCACCCTGTTCTCAGTGAAGCCACGACAGGCACGCAGCTGGGCTTGCCGCTTTTCGGGGGAGCGGGAGTGCGCAGCCGTGGCTTTCACCAGCACTCCATGCCCTGAGGGACCCTGCACTTCAGCTTCCCATGAAATTGGGCCCAAGTAGCAAGCTGAGAACCAAAGACAAAAGCTTCCCTGTGTGGTCTGTGCGCACTTCTCCAGAGAGGGAACTTGCTCCAGTTGCTATGGGAGATCCCATAAGGGAACGTTTGCCTTTTCCACCCAGGACGTGCAGTGCTGTCAGCCAGGTACTCAAAAGTTTGCCACTACAGAGGGAGGTACCACTGAAACAGGGACTGTCTGCTCTCAGGACAAGATGAAAACTGCTCAAAAATATTGTAACTGTGCTGCTGCAGGGCAGCCTGCCCACAGAGTCAAGCTCATCCTTCTAGAAATTCCCCTGCACAGCTACTGCACAAACCTGCACTTCTCCCCAAGTCACCCCTTTTCTGCCTGTTTTACCGAGCTGGAAGATAAAACAAGTATTAATAGACTTACTGGGAATATCCGTGGATTTGACATAACAGCACCGTGTGGCATTTTCTGAAAGGGATGGGGGGAGAAAAGAGGGAAGGGGTAAAGAAAACGGAACATTACCCGGATGAAGTACAAAGGATTTCCAAAACGGGCAAAACAACCCTTCTAAACACAAGCTCTACTAAGCACCAGGCTTATTAGGCCAGGTTCTTTCCGCTAGTTAAAGAAATACCTGAGGCTAATAAAATTACACCTCCCAAGCAAATCAAGACTGTGGAAGTGGAAGGTCTGTCCCACTGCCAGTGCACTGGCCATTCCCCATTCCCACACCAGCCACCAGTCTGGTTATCCCCAGAGTCACCGCTCCTCCAGGAAAACAACAATTAAGACACAGCCTTCCAGCTCACAGGAGGCAACACAGTCAAAGCTGGTTGCTACCATAAAAGATCACAGAAAAAAAAAACGAAACCAAAAACCAAAACCCCCAAACATTTGTGCTACCCATGCAAGGAAAAACAAGCGGTGAGCAGATGGCAGGAAGCCACCTTAACCGGCAGCAGGCACGTAACCAGGACGTCCACGAAACCCCTTCTGCGACTGCCTGTGGAATCAGCCCCCCCACCCCAGCAAGAGTTTGTTTAACCCAGATTTCCCTCCCTTTCCCTGACCGCACCCCCCCCAGGCGTCCTTCCGAGGGGCCGCACGCACCATGACGTGGTACTTCAGGNCTCGCTGTACCCGCTCATGGCGCCGCCGCTCCCGGCCCCGCTCCCGCTGCGGCCTGCGGGCGCCCTGTCCTTCGCCGCCGCGCGCGGCAGTGACGTCGCGCAGCCATGCGTCATCAGGACGCGCAGGCCGGGCACACGCGGCCCGGCGGGGGGGGCACAGCTCCGCCGGCAGCGCGGCAGGCCGTTAGTCCGAGGGTCGTGGGTTCGAGCCTCTGCTCAGCCGCCGGGAGGGCGGCTCCTGCCCTCCGCGGGGCCACTCGGCGGCCATGGCTGAGTCGGGGCTGGGGACCCGCTTCCAGCGTTGCTTCCTGGCGGCCCGGCAGCTCTGCTCCTTCCCCTGGCCGGTACAGTGCAGTGCAGTGTGGTGGGGAGCGGGCGGCTGCTCTCAGGTCCAACGAAGCCTCAGCTTTATTTCCTCTGGTTTAGGAACTTGAACAAAACCTACAGACTTCGCCGGATTCCTCCTTGCTGGTGGATATTCTGCACAAGGTAAGGTGGGATGGCTCGGTGTCACGGTGCTGGCCCGGGACCACCACTTCGTGTATCCAAAGCAATTGATGGGGTTTTTTTTTGCTCATAATAACAGAGATAAGTTACCTGGTGTCACAGTTTGTCATTGGGCCCAGCAGAACAGCAAATTTCCTCCGCTTTCTGTTATTTACCGGTTCTTTGCATCAAAATCAAGCCCTGCGTGTCTGAGCGCAGATGTCTTTCATGTCACGAAGGAAGCCAGCCCAGCCGGTCCTGTACTCCGGCGCTCCAACAGGCAAGGAGGTGGCGATCCCGGTCGCTGTGGGAATGCACCAGCCCTCATAGCGCTTAACCTTTGCACGAGGACGGGAAATCACAAATAAGGCAGCAAACCAAAAAGAAGAGAGAGAAGAGAAAAGCAAAACAGAGCTTTTTCCACTTGGTTTTGCTATTTAGTCTGTAAAGTAAGCTGTTAAATTTCACTTTTCAGCATGAAAAGTCAAAACGTGTTTGCTGCCGCAGATCTATAAACCAGCAAATCAATCGGAAATCTCAAATTTCATTTTCTGGCTCAGCATCAATTCTTTTAGCTACAGACTGAACCGCAATGCATTTCGTGACACCCAGAGCCACTTAACGGCTCCCGTGTCTCTCTCTGGCCCCTCGCTGCCTTTCACAAAATCTTCACTTGGTAACTGGTTCCCATCACTGCTCTTGTTTTAGACCATTCTCCACCCGCTGTGTGTAAAATATCCCCCTTCCACCAAGTACAGAAGATGCTTTCTAACTGAACTCATCAAAAAGGTAGTGCTTACTTTTCATCTTGCTTGCAACTCTTTTTTTTTTCTTAAAAATATGCCGGTTTTACATTCTGGACCAAGCTGAATTATTTGTATTAACAAAAAAGAGCATTCAGGGTAAAATATTATAGCCAACGATGTATTAAAATGGGATGTAATGTGTGTGCATTTTCTGTTTCATGGCAATTTGGTACCCAAAACTGCCCTGCTGTCTTTTGTGCAGCATGAATCCACAGCAGCTGAACCCCTGGATGAACTCTATGAAGCACTGGCAGATATTTTAAATGAAGAAGAATCTACTTGCTGTTACAAAAACTACTTACTGGTAAGAACTAACGCTGCGTTGTTATAAGTCACTTTTAATCATCTGAACTAAGCAATAATAGGCTTTAAAAGCAACCCTCCCGAAAACCCAAGTGCTTCCTACCTTTTTCCAGCTGTGTATATTGATTGTAAACTGTAGAACCCATTGTCTGCGCTGACCCATCTCTCTGTCCCTGTGCGTGTCCTCCAGCCCACGGGAGAACCCGTTACGCTTTCTGAGAGCACGGCGATTATCTCTGGAGGAACCACGGGGCTCGTCACGTGGGATGCTGCGCTTCATCTTGCTCAATGGGCAATAGAGAACTCCGCTCTCTTCAGTGACAGGTAATGACAGCAGCACAGACGGAGAGATGGGGAAAGACATTTTCATATTGTGAGCGAGCTACGCAATTTTCGTTTAATAATATACAATATTTACACCACCACCACCCTCAAACAACTGAAATGACTACACCCTTTTGCTACTGGCTAACTGCTGCTCTCGTCTGTTCTGCAACAGTCAAACTTTAATCCAGGAGAGGACCTTGTAGTTATTTTAAGACAGGTTTTAAGATCAAAACCGTGACACCGTGCAGTCTGACCTGTTCTGTAAAGCAAGCTGTTAAATTTCAGCTACCGCACTGTCTAGCCAGTAGCTTTAACTAGCAGACTTCAGTCCGTGACGGGATTCATCTCACCTAACTTCAGATCATCGATGTGCAGGTGCGTGCATCCGATCTCATCCTCTCGGCTTTCTTTGTAAGCAGTCAAGAGGAACAAGCATTTTTGAGGAAAGATTCAGCCAACTTAATTTTAAATATCAGCCTCACAAGGAAAGGAACTGTGCTGCCAAAGTGTCTGTTTCTCTCCACCGACTATGAAAAGAACTGGACAGCCAGTTTAGGTGGAGACAAGCATGCTGCAGAAGTCTAAAGTCAGGTGGGAATGTATCTCATCCCCGCAGTGGAAATGCTTTGTACTCTATGCAAAAGCAGTATTTAAAGTAATTCATTTTTATGCTTACAATTGCATCTTCAGTATTTACCAACTCTCCCAGTTATTTGAAACAAAAATTAGATTGTAGATGGCTTACTCAAAAATTACTGAAATAATCTGTGACTGATTTTACCTTTACATATACTTAGAATGTTTTGATTTCCTAACTCAATTTAGAGTCCTAGTAAGTCCCTTCTTTTACTCCCTTACTCTTCAGGACAGTCTTGGAGCTAGGAAGTGGGATCGGCTTCACTGGAATTGCAATCTGTAAAACCTGCAATCCCAAGGCATATATATTTAGTGACTACCACCCCCATGTTCTCCAACAGCTGAGGGAAAACATCCATTTGAATGGCTTTGTCTTGGAGCCTGGAACTACTCGTCAGATCCAAATGGAGCCCCGAGGCCAGGAGGCAGAAGCAACAAATGACCAAAACCCAAAACTCATTGTTGCAGAACTTGACTGGGGCTCAGCTACAGAAAAACAACTCTCGGATCTTCAACCAGATGTCATCGTTGCAGCAGGTACTTTTCCGATTATGCCTCACTGTGTGCCGTCACGCAGGAACAAGCTGGTTAGAGAGCTAAGTGCAAAGGTATTTGTGTGCAGGACTTGCTCAGTCCTACTCCAGTTCCCATATCTGGAAGCGTATGACAGATCTTCTCAGAGTTCATTTCACTATTCTGTCTCTTTCAGATGTTCACCAGTTGCGTACATAATGCCAAAAAGCAAATTATTTTTCCCTTCTGTGGTTTTTTTAAAATCCAGAAACAGAAGATGATAAATCTGTCACTCTCAAGAGCCTCATCAGTAAGAACAGGCAATCTTGAGGGATAACATATTAAAAAAAACCCCACAAACAACAAACCTTTTATGGAACTTGCCTATGTATAAATCTGGAGGGAGTTTATAAAAAAAAAAAAAATTAATGATGGAAAATCCAGCAATAGTAAAATTTCTAAGCTGCAGGATTTACTTCCTGATTTGGGGCTTTGCAAAGCAAAAATTACCTAAGAATTCAGGGGAAAAAATGGCAAAATATACTGCCTTTGTCATCAAAGGTATCTCATGATGCATTAAATATGTGAATTCTATAAAATGAAGTCTCTGTATGTATGTTACCTAATGCCAACGATACTGTTCAGAGAATGCACAAACCAGCCCAAGTTGGACTCATGAAGGCAAGGCAATTCAAAACTGAAGGCAATTTGTGAATATATCTACTATTTGCTGTTAGTAGTTACTGCAGGTCATTCCCTTATGAGGTTGCATCAAGAGTATCCAGTCCGTCTGTCAGTGGTACACACACACACCTCGACACGTATGTGTAGTAAACAACCCACTCTTGAGTATCAGTCCTGAACACAAGGCTGACAGGTTTCAGCATCACAGTGCCAATTAGTCAGGCCGACATTTTGTACCCCTTAATGGTCAGCTTTACCTCGCATTGCTATTTCTGCTCTTAAGGAAATTATTCAGCATGAGAACTGCTGCAGTTAAAATCAAGTCTTTTGCAATCAGCCCCTAAAAATACAGATTTTGAATAATGCAGTTTCATTCTGCTAAGGACAGCTGTAACAGGCATAACCAACGCTCAGTGTTTTTGCTGCCTCTGTTAGGATGGGCTTAAATACAATATCTGACAATCCATTTACAAAAAGGAGCACTGATTTTTTTAGTGATTTTGGACTGATATTAGAGATAAGGGCAGCTTCACATAGCACATAAAATAGAGGCATTTTTTGTAAGATGTCTTCTTGGGAATTTTTAACCCCTGAATACGAAAATCATACTCTCCTGCAAGATGAATATTTTACATTTTTGTTTTGTAGTTTTTATTCTGCTTTTTGCTCAATTCTCAATAAATATTGAATGTTTTCCTTTTTGTACAGATGTGGTATATGATCCAGAGATAATTTTAGCTCTTACTGGTATGCTACAAAAACTCTCCACTTTCAGAGCGGACAGAAAACCTCCCGAGGTCTACATTGCTTTCACCATTCGTAATCCAGACACGTATCACCTCTTCCAGGCTGAACTTGGTAGGTGCTCCTTTCATCAAGTGTATCTGTAGTTTTGGCCTCTTTTCCCATCATTCAATCCGTAGCAAAGACAAACAGGAGTATTTTTTTAGTGACGGGTATTGTCCAAGAGTGAGGTTTTTATCCTAGAGCTGGATTTAAGAGCGGTCTGCCAAACAGCAGTAACTTTTCCACATGAATTTTGTCAGGAGATTGGAACTTAGCTTTTTACTACATCTTGTCTATTACAACTAGCATCTGTTAGTGCCAATTTGAAATTAATTGCAAGTGTGGTGGCAACAGAAAACTGAAAAAGAGTTAAGCTTAAAGGAGGAAAACCATCTGTGCTGCGCTGTCACAGTGGTAACATTTGAGATGCAGCCTAAAACCTTTGTCTTATCTGTTCTTTGAGGGTCAACAAAACCAACTAGAGATTAAATAGAATAGGGAGGGATTTGGGGTTTTTCTTCATATACCCTTCAAAATCCTGTCTTTTGCAGTCTACTAGCTGTACAGCTGGTCTACAGCAATTAGTTAATTCACAAAATTATGCTGAGTGCATAGCAGAGCATTACTGTTGAAAAACAGAAATACAAACTCGTAAGCATTTGCCTGTGGCTTGCTTTAACAGCATGCTAAAGATATCTTCTTACAGAACTTGACATGGAACTTTTGTGCTTCATTTTATTAAGCAGAAATATGACTCCCAGTGTTTCTTTTTACAGATAAAGTTGGGATCAGATGGCAGATTATTCCAGCCCACAGCAACAGTATTTTTCTCTATGACGCGCAGCCAAACGTAACTATTCTACAGCTATTTATATAGACTTGCAAATACGATGTAATTAGAACTCTCAGACCAACGGGAGGTCTCTTGTCCTTGCAACAAGATTATCTTGAATTCTAGAAACGTAGGCGAGAGGCACTGAGGATACAACTATATGCACGGACTGTTGCCAAAGTGAGTTACGTTTCTTCCTGTAATTGCCAGCATGTATGCAAGCAAGCTGCTGCCCCCTGTGAAGCTCAAGCAATAGGGAGGAAAAAACAAAAAGCCCTAATCGTACTGCACTTTGATTCTGTAGAAGACAACAGAATTGAACTGTATGTTTGTTTTCAACTGTGTTTTGATTTGTAAATAATGGAAGCACATCTGCAGGATCACAAGATGAGTACCTCACCCTGACAAGGGAGCAAATCAATGTTTCATAGCAGTAAATATTTTTTAATAGTAAAACCAGCTGTAATTGTCTACTATTTTTTTTTAATATACTTCTCAGTATATACTTGCATACTTAAAGTATGGGTCATCTTAAAAATTAATATCTACAGTGAATGTAGCAGATAGTGCCACAAGCTTATCAGGTGCATCTTTACTCTGCAGTGATGACAAAAATCAGAACTTGATTTACATTTCCCTCACACAAGGACTGTCACTTTCACAACTAGGTATCAGGAACCCATCCTCTCAGACTGGCCAGAAAATAAAAGAATCGTACTCTGTAGCAATGCTCTACATATACTGCAAGGAGGAAGAATTGAGCTCACCTTCTTTGAAACTTCCCATAATCCATTAATCATTTTCCTGTTGGACAGTATTGCTCCTGGAGCAGAAAATCAAATATGCTGCTCTTTCTCCTGACTTCCTTTTCTGTACCTTGTTTTAAAAGCTACTTAAAAGAAAGTGAACAAATACTTTAGCCCCCTCCTTCTGTAGTAATGGAGAGAAAATGGGACAATAGGTAACTTGAAACTTGAAGAATCATCTTATTCTTCAAGCTGAAGGAGGCCATGACTGGTAGGATTAAGGTGGATACACGAAAGTAACCCCACCCCAGGTTTTATCTACCTCTCCCCAAGAAGGAAGAATTCAAAGGTACTATTTATCCTATCTCCCCTTACCCAGAATTCTTCAAGTCACCCAAAAGTTCTGTATAGATGGCTCATTTTAGAGCTCCAAACTTTTATTATAGGAAGATGAGACCTCTCAAAGTTTTCGGCATTACTGTTCAATTAAAGAAGTGCCTAATTTACCTCCATGTGCACATCAATGGCTAACAGGGAATGGCCAAACCACTGGACAGGATTTTGCTTGAAAACAGTGGGGGGGGAATCAACCCACAATTAAATCTTTATGGATCATTCTTCAGTCAATAAACTAGTGAAATTGCTAAACTCCTGCAGCAAGCAACTTGGACTCTTAGTTTCACCTTCCCACCAGTGGAACCAAGTCACTGTCAACAATATTTTTTTCACAAGACAGAGAGTGTCTACTGTAACCATGGTGCAGAAGGGGAAAGGCAAGATTAGCAAATGGCTGTCTAGCTTGACAAAAGCAGGTATTAAATGATTACTCAGTAAGCAGGTTTAAAAATGCTGGTGCAGAACCCACAGTGATCATCCACCACCACTGAACTAGGAACTCTGAAGAGCAGTAACCACATGATAAAACCAAGCACATTTATTCCTTAAATGACTGACATCTATTCTATAATCAAAAAGGTGATGAAAAAAACATCTTGTAAGCATTAGGTCTGCATACAAATACTGGTATTAACAATCAAAACATGAAGGGTATACCTGAGTGAGCACTCAGAAAGTGAAGTGCCCTTTTATTAAGTTCTACATGCTTTAATAATACATTTTGGCATTATTTCTCCCTTTTCTATTAATCTGTTCAAAAACAGATAAATTTTATGTTCTTCCTCAAGGTAAATGGGAGTATGCACTTCAGTATACAAGGACAAGACTCACGGAAAGGTCTATTTTCCTCTAAGTGTTCAATAAAGCTGTCACATACCAGTGGCTGTGCTTTCATATTCTTGCATACGCTGTAGAAAGGAAAACAACTTTGAAACGAAACAGTTCTGTCTCACTTAAATCATACAAGAGGATATTCAGGGAAGACTAGCCAAGAATATTAACTGGTTGAAAAAAAACCTCACTGTATCCCCAGTTCAAATAAAACAATTCAAATAAAAAGCATCTCCCACTTGAAGAAAACATACTCAAATCAGCTACTAAAGTAGTTACTGTACAACAGGTATATCTGGTAATAGTTTATATATGTATTCAAGTACCTTCACCAAAAAGTGACCCTTTAAGCTGCACAGGTAACAAATTTTACTCCTAGAGTAATTAAACTTCCCTGCCACTTTTTAAAGATTAATCCCAAGTGGTAATGAAGGAAAGGCAGTCCAGATGGCAGAGCTCAAGCTCTTCAGTACAGGGACCACATCTTCCCTCAAGACTTTCACTGTTAGCACACAACAAATAGCCTCGGCTGCACCTTCAGCACCATTCTTACTCACATGAGAAGCTCAAATTGTAAAGGAAGAGGTGTGTCCCAACACTTGTTCCACGATGAAGCAATTAAAAACTGCAACTACAGGCCATAGAAAGTGTTTATTCACTATTTATCAAATCTATGCAGCTCCAGGAATGCATTAGATTTTTTTTGACACCATCCTTCCCCACAAAAAGTCATTCATTCTGCCCAAGCAAAGGAAGAACAGTCTGGTCCCAACTCTCATCCCACCGCAGCTGCTTGGACGCACGGAGATTTTTTCTGAAGTGGTGAAGTTTCCCTTCCAGGGTAGGAAATCCCAAGAAAAGCATCTGTATAAGTTAAAAAAAAAAAAAGGAAAAACAGAAAAATACCATCATATTACATTTTAGGCTCATTCTAGCATCCCCAATGTTAACCCTCAACTACAGTGTTGCAGTAAGAGAGCGCTCTTTGGTCTGGCACTATAGTGAACTATGTTCTTGCCAGCTTCAGATTCATATTCAAATAGAAATGAGGCCAGTAACATTCACCAGGCAAAGCAGTATCTTCTGAGAGTGCAAAATACACAGATGATCGGCACCTTTATGGTTATAGCTACTGGGAAAGAAAAATCGGTCAAGCCTTTACCTTTAGTTGTTCTGCAAGTTCGCTTGAGTCCCTGAATATCAGACCGTTTTCATTGTGTTTCACAAGTTCATGTAAACTGTGAACAGAAATCACACAAGAAAACATGAGACAAAAAGCAGCGAGTGGGACATAGACATTTCAGAAGTTGCACAGTGACCTCCAAAAAGACCATGCTAGGATATCTCTAATGTTATGATCCTGGATGTCTAGACATGAGCTTCATACCTAACAAAATGGAATGAAGAAGGCAGTTTTAAACGGTTAAAGATTGTTTGTCCCTTCTACGTCAGACCATGTAAATCTACCATTACAGTACCAAAGGGCCATCACTCTGTCTTTGTTCCTGTATTGAGTTTGCATGGCAGGGTTTTTGTAGCAGGAGGGCTATAGGGGTGGCTTCTGTGAGAAGCTGCTAGAAGCTTCCATCATGTCCAACAGAGCGAATGCCAGCCAGCTCCAAGATGGACCCGCTGATGGCCAAGGCCGAGCCCATCAATGACAGTGGTAGCACCTCTGTGATAACACATTTAAGAACGTGAAAAAAACCCAACTGCCCAACAGCAATTGCAGCCGGAGAGAGGAGTATGTAAGAGCTGCAACTCTGCAGACACCAAATTCAGTGACGAAGGAGGGGGAGGAGGTGCTCCAGGCACCGAAGGAGGGATTCCCCTGCAGCCTGTGGGGAAGACCATGGAGAGGCAGGCTGTCCCCCTGCAGCCCATGGAGGTCCACAGTGGAGCAGATGTCCACCTGCAGCCTGTGGAGGACCCCACGCCAGAGCAGGAAGATGCCCGAAGGAGGCTGTGACCCCATAGAGAGCCTGTGCTATGGCAGTCTCCTGGCAGGACCTGTGGCCCTGTGGAAAGAGGAGCCCACACTGGAGCAGGTTTGCTGGAAGGACTTGTAACCTGTCGTGGTTTGGGTACCCATGCTGGAGCAGTCTGTTCCTGAACGACTGCACCACATGGAAAGGACCCATGCTGAAGCAGTTCATGAAGAACTGTAGCCCTTGGGAAGGACTCACACTGGAGAAGTTCGTGGAGGACTGTCTCCCGTGTGAGGGACCCCACACTGGAGCAGGGGAAGAGTGTGAGGAGTCCTCCCCCGAGGAGGAAGGAGCAGCAGAAACAATGTGTGGTGAACTGACCGCAAGCCCTATTTCCCGTCCCCCTGCGCAACTTGCAGGGAAGAGGTGGAGAAATTGGGAGTGAAGTTGAGCCCAGGAAGAAGGGAGGGGTGGTAGGAAGCTGTTTTAAGATTCAGTTTTATTTCTCATTATCCTACTCTGTCTTGATTGGTAATAAATTAAATTCATTTGCCCAAGTCGGGTTTGGTTTTTGTAATTGGTGAATGATCTCTCTCTGTCCTTATCTCGACCCACAAGCCTTTCGTTATATTTTCTCTCCCCTGTCCAGCTGAGGAGGGGGAGTTATAGAGCAGCTTTGGTGGGCACCTGGTGTCCAGCCAGAGTCAACCACCACAGTGCCGCTCATCTGGACATACATTAAAAATCAGGGCAATAATCTACTTTAAAATTAACCTACAAGGAAAATCTATCCATGATCTAGTTCATGATATCTTCACAAAGAATGTACCTTTATTCATAAAAGCTATTGTTTCCCCAAAGGACTGTAAATTCTAAGGCTGACTATGCATACACTCATCCCTTCACAAAACACAGACACCTCTATGCAGAAGGAAGCTTTTTTTACACTAAGTATATGGAAACAAAGGATTACAGGGCAATTGGTTGCATTAGATGCTCCCAACTTTGTAGAAACTAGTGTTAATTTTTTAACTGACCTTAAACAAAACAACCTTGCTTTCTAATTTATCTTCTTGAATTAAAAAAAGTTATTATGGCATAATACTGGAATCTCATTTGAAACATGCAGAAGCTGTTAAACTCTTGCTTTGTAAGAATACTGTTTTATATGATCCCCTTAAACTGTATTAGAATAAGCAAGCTCTTACCATTCAAAATATATTGCACACACAGGTAAACAACAGCCGAACATATCTACCACCTTCATGGGTAAATCCAAACCACTAGATGATTTATGGAGACACACCCCCAGGTCTGCTGAGCCTGAAAAGCAAACAAAACAGACAAGAGGCTGAATTCTCTGAAAGCAAGTCTCCTAGTCTTACTGTAAACCTTTCTATTTATGTACTACTTTGGGTAATGCAAGCTAAAAATGAGCTAAGCACCATCCAGACTAACTCAATTTCAAGCACTCGGGGGAAAAAAAAGCAGTGTATTTTGTGACTAAAATTAGTCAGGCTTTAAAAACATACCAGGTGAGTGCATATAAAATTAAAGGGAATTTTAAAATTTCACGTATCTTAAAACAGCCTTTTTGCCTCTTAATCTGCTAAGAACAGGTAACTGCACAGGAAAACTACATCGCAATCCAGACAGGATATACTGCATGGCTCACTAGTGACCTCTTCCAGTTCAAGTGATGTCAAAACAGACAAATTACAGTGTGATTTCTATAGACATTATATTCACTAGTTAAAAATTACCAAATAAACACACTGTTTCACAGCCATATAAACTGGCAGGCTCTAACCCTGCAGAATGTAGATCAAGTTGAATATGTATTTTACTACTTCATTAAGCTTACTCACACTTCACACAAATACAATGAACATGCTGAGGGAATACTATTCCAAGGACATATTAACTTAGAATTTCAGCTACTCTTAGTCGCTCAGCCAAAAATTTCATGATTTCATTTACTGCAGTGACCCTGAAAGTAAGCTGGAACACACACAGGCACACTGTATTTCAGCATAGTCAGAAGAAATGAAGTATACAAAGAACAGGCTAAAATTACAACGCAGGCACTATGCTTACTTCTCGGGATAACAGGGAAAAACCGTAGTTAGGGAAATTTAGCAATTTTGCTGGCGTGAGTCAAAACCATGAACTGTATACATGTATACCATCACTAACCAGCAACTTCATTCGCTTACTATATTCTACCAGCTCCTGTGCAAAATCTGTATCAGCTCTCTCCAACTTTACTAACTTGTTTTCACGCATTCTCAAGCTTATTTCATAATCCACTATTTACCAAGCAAAAGAGGGTAATCCTCAGCTTCAAGCCATGGTGTACAGATCTGGATATGGTTAAAGTGCAGTTTATTTATCAGTCCGTTGTAGTAGTCTTTTAGAGGTCCTTTACCTGTTCAAAATAGAAAAAAAAAACCAGTCTTTTTTATCAAGATGACTGAAAATAGCGTGGTCTGTTCGTATTACTGTACAGCTGACAAACTCCTGTTTCATGAAAAAGGATACCACACACAATCCCCAAAAAGACACGTAAAAGACTAAGTCCCCTTGAAAGCCACGTGAACCTAGATTTCTTGTTTACTCAGTATTTGGAAGTCTGCCATCAATATTCCCCAGTCTTGACCTGCAGTTTGTCTACAGCTGTGAGATAGCCCAATAACTAATGACAAATTTCATCCGCACAATTGGCCCTTGGAAAATCACACTAAGTTTTAGTTTGCTCTTAATGAGAAAGTTAGCCAAACAGCACTCATTCTGTGTACATGACTTTCTGGCAAAACCTTCTTTGATTAGTAGGTCCTCTTTTCTAGCACTAAATAAAAATCTTTCCGCTTAACACTCCAAACATCAGATTTTAAGTTTCTTTTGCTGCAGCATCTCAATGTTGAGCTTAAATTCTTTTGAACACAGGAGTAATGCACAGCTGTACTAGACAGGCAGGCCGAGAGCTTCTCCTCTTTGAAGATCTGCAATGATTACATGGCTGTAACAGTCCAACTATAAATCACTGCTCTTATAACCAGACATAAAGACAACAGTCCCTCCTCTCTCATCACCATCAACAGAAGAGTCAGCATAGAACAAAAGTGAAGTCTTCTGTATTAGCACTGAAAGAATTCTAACTATTACCTGTTATCACACATACTAAAGATGGAAGCTTGACTCCTTCATTGATATACCGCTCATAATCTGGAGAAGATAAAAAACTGTTTAGAGTTGACAAATACACGGATGCTTGGTTTAAGAACAGTCACAGTGTATCAACCTGTATTAAGCTTCCTATTTCAAGTCATTTCTTTACAAGCGTATACCTATTAAAACAGTACTAAATTTAGCAATGTTAAAACTGACAAACTTCTACAGAAATAAGTAACGGTCTGTTTAAAACACACTATTCATGAAGCATTTGTTCAACTATACCTTATCAGCTCTTTCAATATATCAATTTAGCAGCTGCAAAGTCTACAAAATAAGACAATGCATTTTCCCTTCTTTCCTATTATCAGATGCCTATTGAGAGTGTATGTAACAGCTTAGAAAATAAAACTGCAATTTACAAGCTAGTTAGAAATATAATTCTCCCTGACAACTACTCTAATTGAATCAAGATGTTGCACTTCTGTATTTCAACTACTATTCTTAAACCACTGCTAATTAATCAAATACACCTGCATTGTCCCTGGAATATGGAAGCACTGTTCTTTAGCAAAACCCTTCATAACTGGCTAGAGTACAACCATTCCCCCTTGAATAGGTGAGATTAATTCCTTCATACCTACCTCCTAAAGCTTTTAAAAGGACTGAAAAGTCTTCATCCTCTGAAAGAGAAGGCTTTATTAGTGACATTCATATTTCTATCATTTATAATGAATTATTGTCTATAAATAACAACAATCAAGATCTTCCTGACCTTCACCTACATCATTTAAATATGGACCATGCTTTTCCTATTAAAAAATCTGCTTTTATTTATGAAAATACTTACAGTCCATAACCATATACAGTGCTTATTGCTTATTTGCTCCCCTTATTGGCACCATGGCAGAAAAACAAGCCAAAAATACTGCACATCCCCAAAGCTATCAAGTTAAAAATGTCTAGTTTCTAAAACTACAGAATTAAGTGTTGACATTGCCCTGTTAATTCAAAGGTATAGAAGGTATAGACAATTCTGCCCATGGTTAGTAGCAACGGATTTGTTTCTACTGTTCCCTTTTTCATACAGAGAAAAAAAAAAAGTGAGAAAATTATATAATACACATTATCAGAAAAAAAGGAGTAAATATTTCAGTTTCTTAATCTATTTCACACCACCATGCAAGATAGCATGCATAGAATGAAAGTTAAAAAAAAGCAGGAAATCTCTTTTAATCATTCTTGAAGCTAAGCCTCTAGACTGTAGCTCTATAATTAAAATACAACTTTACAAATCATTCTTTTTTAACCACTGAGGCGTATCATATACAACTCGTCTTTAAATTCTTCCAGACAAATGAATGAGAAAAGTAACTTTGCCACTGATGATGTAAGCATGCCTCTATAGCGTGCCTAGTGTGACAAAGTATAAACAGCCCTTGTTTTATCTTTTGTTAAGCAGCAGATAAATATTGAAAATAAAACTATTTCTTTCCAAACCTGTCCAGCTTGTGCTGCTGATTAGAAGAGCTGGCCTTCCTCTGCTTTTTATCACGTGTCCATTTTTTTCATCCACTTCTGTAAAGGCAGACCTCTCAGCATTCGAACTGACAGACTCTGTACTACGGAAACAGTATTTTCTGAGTATGGCCTACACAAACACAGCCAACAAACACAGAAGGAAATACTATGCTTAACTGGCATGAATTTCCAAACGCTTTGTTTCAGGTTGTTGCTTAACTTCTCTAGAAACAGTCATTACAGTACTGAGCTGCAGAGAGATACCTGATCACAAGAGAGACCATTTTTCATCTTTCTTATTGCTACCAAGTGCCTAGTGACACTACTGCTACAGGCACAATTCCATCTTCTAACAAAGTGTTTTCCTTAGTAAGTTGAGAAAATAGACTCTCTTTCCAGCTCAGTCTCAAACATACAGTAGAGCATGGAGGCCAACAGTACGTTTATTCAATTAAAGTCAGAACCTGTAATTCTATGGTGGGCATTTCCAAAAAGAAACTGCTATAACTACGGCTTTCACTTCTTTTTCAAGCATTAGTTTGATGAAGTAACACCCTGTCAAAGCCATCTACTATAGGAGACATCCTGCACGTAGCCAGAGTGGAACGTTTAACACTTAGACCAAGATCTTGAAAGCTCTCCACAGTAAGTAGAAGGAAGGGATGCTATTAAGGAAGCATCCAATCACTGTCATCTAGTTCCAGTGGGAACTAGACAACTGCTGAGTTCCACCCTAGAGATATTCTATTACAGATTGCCTCAATACTTATGCCAACTTCTTCAAAAATAAAACACTTCATTATTTCACACACCGAGCATTGTGTTATCACAGTTCAATGATTTCACTCCTTCTGGCCTCTCCCAGTGACCTTGAAGCTAACTTGCACAGCATCAGCTGCTGGCTAAGAGCACACAGAGACCACTCTGCCTGCTGATGTTCAGTAACTTGTGACCCCATGAAAAACTATTTCTGGTAACTAAGTGCAATCACTTTATGTCATTCAAGTCAGGACTGTAACTGCATGCTTTACTTACACATACTGTGGTCTAAAAGGCTCATAATGTTTGGCAAGTTTCATGTACAAATGATGTTGAAGTTCTAATGGTGTTTCCTTAAAATAAGAAGCTGGCTTGTCATACAGCGTGACTGCCCTGTAATGAAATAAATTCACAAGTTAAATAAAAAACAGATGTAACAATGTTGTAGCCTGTCACTCTACCATACACAATGTAATGCAAAAGCAATTAAGTAAATCGATACAGCAAAGTAATTTTTTCACTCTTACAACTTTTGTATTCCTGAAGTTTGCTGGAATACACCAAGGTGAACATATGAATCCTGTAACAAAGGACCCCTTTCTTGCGTGCATATTCAAGGGGTGTAATGCAACCGTAAACACTGCAGACATAATTGTCCTGATTTTTGAACTTACTTCATAACTGTTCCTGAAACTTTAGAATCTTAAAGCCCTCCGACTGCAAAAGAAGAATCTGCAGGGCAGACTAATTGTTAAAAAACGTTGTGATGTCTGCCTCATTCCCATTCTATAGCCAGCTTGGCAGCAAACTTCCATAACACCTGGACTGCCACCTTCTAGTCAATGGAGTGTTAATTGCAAAGGGTAATGAAGATTCTTGAATGCCCACACTCCACTAGATCATTACAAAACAGCTAATGTGTTTCAGTGGTGATGGATGGGCTCAGGAAAACTGCTTTTGTAAGATTCTTCTGAATCCAGAATCATCAGGGCTATGTTCTTTCATTTTATTTCACATATGCACATACAATTTGTTAGAGGTATATGACTTACTTTATGTTGCAATTCACCCATAGATCCTCTTTCATTGCATTAGTGACACACAAGTTATAGTCAGACAAACGACCAAAAAGCTTTTCATACCTGACAAAAATTAAATCTTAGTTAGAAACCACAGGCAGGCAATTGCATTAGCCAAACAATAACTGCCCACCAGTGCCCATGCTAACTAAAAGCCAAACCAAATGAAACCCAACTGCCCCCATAACTGAAATTTAATTATCAATTATTGATTGACTCCTTATACTGAAGCAGTATCACTGCATGAGAAGGGATACGGCATGACTCCCTTATTCTCTAAGACGTAAGAACACCACACTCGAAAGCCTTTACCTACATGTAACCAATTAGATTCAGCAAGAAACAGACCTTTAAAGATGAGCTGGAGTATAAGGCACCACTAACGAATAAAAAAACCCAGTACATAAGAAGTCATTCTAGTAACAAGATCAAAGTTTGCATATGCACATAAAAGCAACCTGCCTACTTCATCAATTGCCTTCCTATGTGTTTAACAGAAGCATTTTACAGAACGCACTTTCGGAAATAGAAAGCAGTTTAACACAGCAAAATCCAGAAATCCTTCATGGTAACAGCCCTTTGCTATTTATATTCTCCCCACTGGTTTCTATTCTTCAGAATAGGTACATGACTTATAAAGAAGAGAAGAAATACTGTACAAACCATTTTGCAATTTGTACTAGTGGGTGATTTCTTCCATGATTCAGACTCATTATAGTATATCCATAATTGTGCCAATCAATTATCAGTTTGCTTCTCCAGAAAAGACATGCTACCCAGGCAACAGCTATACTAGGCAAACCTGGAGGATTCTGTTTAATAAATGAAACAAATAAAAATAGTGTAAGACTGTGATCAATTGACAAACACTAAGCAACTACCAAAAAAAGAAAATAAAGCAATTGAAATCACATTGCTTTAAAAGCTTTTAATGAACAGAGACAATTTGGTATCCACCAGCTACAGTACTGCCAGTTTCTCCTGTAAAGATTGGTAGGCACTTCAAATTTTACCGTTGGATCGGGATCAAGATTCCCCTCCAATAAACACACAAACATTTCTGTTAAGATTTATTCTGTACTACTATCTATGCCAATGAAGCTTGAAAGCTCAACAATTAACAGGAAGAACAAGCATGAGCTGGTAACAGAAAAATCCTTGTTTAGAGCCAAATAGTTTTATATAGGTTTACACCATTGACTAGGCCAGTTGTAGCTCTCAAATAATTAGAACAATGTCTGAGACTGATAAAAATGCCCCGTCATGTAGTACTATTTATTTTTATTAATACTAGTCCCAACACAAAACATACCTGAAGAAGAATATAGGATGGCTGGTCTATTTTCAGCATTATGTACAGTAATTGTACTGCCTGCACAATGACTTTTATGACATACTGGAAAAGCTTCGGACCAACTGCAAAATGACAGAAAAAGCTGGTAAGCCTATTACAGCTCTCCAGAATTGTGCACCTCATACGGAACCAGCCATCTCTGCAGAGAAAGGTTTAAAATAACAGTATGGTGGAAAAATTGACATCTGTTTTTAGGCAAGTATCTCGCAATCCCTACGAATTCCCGTTATGTGTTTTGCAATAGGAAGAAATCGGAGGAGGTATGGATAAACATACACATAAGGTTAAAGAAAAAAAAAAAAATTAAAACTTTAGAAAGTCTCTGCCTCAGCCTGCACGAGAACTGCATTAATGTGCTCCGATACCGCAGAAGGAAGCGTTTAACACAGGTAGGGAGGCACCAAGGACGCGCAGCCCCTGCGTGCGGCCGGGCCGAGTCAGCACACCCCTCCGGGGCGCCCTCCCCGCCGCAGCGAGGCCCGAACCTCCCTTCGGGTTGTTTATTTTTCCACATAAATCCCGTTTCCCGTTTTCTTCTGTTTCCCCTGCACACGAACACCCACCTCGCAGCCCCCGCAGCTCCGCCACCGGCACCAGCTGTATCTCCCCGCTCCGCAGCACGTCGCCGTGCGGCCTGCTCTCTGCCAGAAGGGAGACAGGCCCGTCAGAGGAGCGACCCCCGCCCACCGCCTCGGCCCCGACCCCAGCCCGGCTGGCGTCGCTCCAACCGGGCCGCGGTCCCCCGTGAAGGCNGGAGGGGGCGAGTAGAGTAGCGGTGGGGTCCAGGTTAAATGTAACTTTTAAAAGTGGCTGTGGTGGGGAATAGCGGGCACTAGAGGAGGCTCCAAAACTCAGTATTTTAAAATGAGTGTATGGTAGCATGCAAAATGAATTTTCTTCCTTTCTGCAGGGTACTTGAAAGGAGCGCGGGAAGAGCAGCCCTCAGAACATGAGGTACTTCCTCAGCGTACCTGAGATGAAAGGTCGGTGAAGGAGTTGTCTTCTCTGACTGAAAAAGTGACACATTCTCTATGACCCCAAATATTTCAAAGGTAGAAAATAAGTGATACCTGTGGTGGTGAAAAACAACTCTTGGTGGTGAAAAATAGCTCTTGTTCAAGCTCAAGGTATTTGTATTTGTATTGCAGTGTTCTGCCTTCATGTTCTTGACCTACGAAACAGCAAAGATGCTAAAGTTCATGAAAGTTTACTTAGAGTGAGGGCAACATCTGTCACCCACCCTGAGTGAGCTTAGACAAGAAGGGCTCGTCGGAGCTAAGAACCTGCTGCTGATTTTTTGGCAGGCCTGGAGAAAGGCACCGTGGGCAGGTCAGCCTAGCAGGGATATTTAGCTCCGAAAGCCACAGAGAGACAAGACCAGCTTCAGGCTTGCTCACCCTCGCATTGTGTGCCTCATGTTGTTTTCAAGTCGCCGGAACTAAATCCATGGTCCATAGCTCCCGTTTGGTCCCTCCGAGCTGTCTGGTGGCTGGCAGTGAAGTCGCAGTGATGCACTTGGCCAATATCTGCTGAGAGACAAAACTGATATTTCTGGCATATAGGTTATTTGCAAATGACGTCCTATCATTCTGTGGCACTACCATTAATTTTAAAGGGACTCGTCTCTCATTTTGGGCAGAAATAAAGTGCCTTATTCTGTGATATGTCAGCAACATAGCTTAGCCTCAAAAAGACTGGCTAAATGGATGTTTCTTCAAAATAGCTACATGCATATGCATGCAAGAGTACCTTTGGGTATAGACAGGCATCTAAGCAATCAGACAGGACCCGAGAAGTCCCTCTCCTGCACCATTAATTACAGGCTTTCTTCTTTGATTTGCTTTCAGAATTTGAGGAAGAAGAGGCTGGGAAAAAGGGCCACAGGAAGGGGAAATGAACCCAGCCTCTGGCACAGGACAGGCCTCTCTGAACACCATTCCTAAACTAGGTTTAGACAGAGCAAAGAGCCTGTGGTTCCTTGATTCCACTTGCAAATACTCAGAACTGTGGTGATATACCTAAGATAGCTAGGAACGTCTTTTTAATTTTATTGGTCATATTTTCCTCCACTTCTCAACTTAATTTTAGGGTCACTCCTTTCCCTACTGAATAACACCAATATTTTATCTGTGTACTTCACCCCAAAAATCTATAGAACAGACATTCCAGTTGCAAAGGATAACATGCACATTACCCACATGACACATTACCAGTAAGCAACAAAATGATACTTGTATCTAATTAGTTCTTGGGCACCAGGCAACATAGATGTTTATTGGGACAACTCTATGTGTCAATAGCCGAACAAGCTGGTTGAAAATGCTATTTATTTCATATATTCTTAGTTTGGAAATAGATTGATGATGAGGGTCCCTGCTTGCTGTGTAGGTATACCACATACTGATGTTGTTTTCCGTTCTCCCCCAGGCTTGTTTAGAAGGACACGTATTTGTAGGGAGCCTATGGTCCATGAAGATGGATCCTGCTAAAAAATAATGTCATTAGATTGACTTATCGCAGAATGTTTGAATTGAATGTAAGATTTTCAGTTGCAATTCACAACTCTCAGTTCCTCTCGTCCCTACTCCAGGTTGGAGGAAAAGAAAAAGTCTAATAAAATGCTGTGCAATACCCAGTTCTTTTCTGTATCTAGAGAAGATCACCTGTTCCTGAGTATTACAAGAGTATTTTCTGTGCTAACATGATGAAAATAAACTTAGAGATTGAAAGCAATGGATTCAAGTTTTCTTCCTGAGAGCTCTTCATGGGAAACAGTATGTTCTTTATTCTCAGTTAACCAACAATGTGGTAAATGTTGTGAAATAATAAAAGCAAAGCATTTTCTTTAGCAGCAATGAATCACCTAACAAAAGATAAGAGATACTTGCTATGTTAAAATAATGAATTATACAACATTTACAACATCAGCATCAGATAATTTATCTCAAATTTTACAACATGGATCTTTATCCCAGCTTAAGCAAGATGTATAAAGTAAAGTTTATGATTGTTACCTACATTAGCCATACTGTGAACACCATAATTTCCAAACCTGGAATTTATTTGCCTAAATCTATTGTTAAAATAGATTGCTGGGATTAAAGTGGTATGAATTTTTTTTTTTTTGGTGGAGATCAAGCATATAAAGCAGTAATGACAAAAAAAAAAGCTGTGTTTTTCTGTCCCATTTTGTTCCCCCTCGTTATGTTGCGTGGCATGTCTGGTTTCTCAGACTTCTACAAACTCAGATGATGGTTGGAGAAGATTCTCACTTGGCAGAAGCCTAAGGGAGGATGCTTTGGAGAACCTGGTAAGTAAGCCTTACCCCACAGGAGTGAGGTGTTGTGACACCATCTCTAAACATGTAAGATATAGACTGCAACTCAAAGGGCTATTTTATAGCATTTGTGTCAAGTCTTATTGAAAACTCCAATTCAAAGAGTGCACCCATCTCTCCACTGGAAGAGGAACGATCATTAATGTTTTTCCTGTCCAAAATGTTTGATGAATGCTACACAATCTTCAGCACAAAGAATGTGCCTGGTCATATAGACTGGCAGAACCTTAGCCCTTGTGTAGCAAGTTTTCTCACTTGAAGTCTGTTTCATCAGCTGTAAGATAAGGCCATCTTCTCCGCTTTAAAAAGCCGAAACTTCATAGAGAGAGGTGTTAATGAGTCTTTACTGGGAATGAAACCTCAGTATTGTGGAGCAATCCATTTCCCCTTATTTTTTCTTTTTTTGCTCCATGTAAAGATTTTGAACACACCTCTGGAGTAGCAGACCAAAAGCAGCTGCTGAGAAGAGTTAAGAGAAGGGAAAAGTTGTTTGCAAGTAAAAATAATTGATGTGTTTGAAGGAAGGTATATCTTTTAGAAAGCTTTGTTCCAGTTACTGCTGAACAACTGTGCATAAATTATTCAATAATGTAAATCAACGCAGTTGTTTCCAAGGTAATTCTAACTTCCCTTTCTTACATGTAGGAGCAGGTTTCTTGTCTCCCTAAGAATGTTTGCAGAAAGAAGGCATCACAAATGCTTGCATGAATAAGAAAAATGATCCTGATTATCCGAAGATTTTTGTCAGGGTGGAATCCTTTTATTAAATGACAGTTTGGAGACAGATCTCGCAGCATGAATGCAGAATGAGAACTCCAATCTGTGTCTGTACCGAATAAGCCGCTAGAATTGGAGCCTGGAACAGGTTTGGAAAAAACACTCTGAATAACAAAGGAAGCAGCAAGAGCTGGCTGTGTCCTAAGAGAAGACAAGCCAAGGGTGACAGCAGCAGCAATGATCTCACCCTCAGGTTACACTGCCACAGCAACCCCTGCCAGGTGACAACAGCAACGGGTCCCATTGCCAGTCCCTTGATCATCAGACAAAAGCAAGGTAACAAGGCCGAGGTCAAGCCACTAAATCTAAGTAACAATTCAGGAACAGGACTGGAAGCAGGTACGTCTACAACATAGCTCTGGGAAGAACTGAAGACCAGGCCTGAGCTTCTAGGCCCCTGGGCAGAGGGTGTGGGTGGTGAGTGCGGTCAGGGCAATTAGGGTATGCTGCTGCACTCAGGGCCCTGACAAACCAATACTTGGAAATACAATGTCCATTTGCAGATAACTTGTGAGCAAAGGTCGTTAAATTTCACATTTGCCAGTTCAGCCATGTTATCATTTTACCATGTATTGATATAGTTTAAAAAAACAAAACCAAAAAAGGTGCTCCTGAAAGACATAACGGCTACAGCATTTGTAAAAGTAAATACCTAACAAATGCTACATGTTACCTAAAGCAGCCTATTTAAAATAGTCAGAGAGCTAATGGTCGTTATCATCCATAAAATGAGTCAAATATCTCCCTATCTGAACCCTATGGCAGGACGCCCAGCACTAGGAAATTCAGAAATCTTAAAATTGTTATGTTTTCATCTCATGTGGAAACTCCAGTATTAATCTATCTGGCTGTCCATGTTTCTGGAACTACAGAAGTCTCGCACATACAGACATTAACTGAAGGTATTCATCCTGTGATACAAATTCCTATCATGAAATAAAATGTTTTCCATTATATAAAGGATATATTTTTTCTTCCGTGGCTACCAAAGCAAAGACTTACAAAATCCCTGCTAGGTAAAAAACCAGGATTACGCGTGCCTCAATAGCTGGGTATAGTAGACAACAGAGTATTTTATCCAAGGTCAAAAGCTGAGCTCAGGGTCATACACAAATCACAGGGCAGAGATGGCTATAAAGTCCAACTGAAGTTCTAACTTGCAGTTCAATTTTACTATTTTATCTCCCAGACTAAACTTCCAAATGGGTATGGTTTTAAAATCAGTACAGATCCTCACCTGTACAAGCCATGTAACCTCGTTCAATAACGAGGACAGTTGACAATGGCAGACTGTCAGCGGGGAACACCACTTGCACAGAGAGGTCCTTGAGCTCATTCCACAGTGAAATAGGATTAGACCTTTTAACTCACAATCTTGTCTTGCAATACAAAGAGGAGCTCCACCTTGGGAGCTAGTTTTTAATTGCAGCGATACTGGACAGTCGTCCACAATGTGGTTTTTCCTGGTAAGTTTTAGCGTATCCCAGAGAATCGGGGATGATTTCAGTGCCCCGTTACCATTGAATGCATACATTTTTCTCTAGCTCACACGCTACTGAATTCTAAAGAGATCTTTAACTTCACTAGATCTGAATTAATATCCTGGATATTTCTGTGATCTCTCTTAATTTGCTGTCTCAAGTCCTGATCCTACCAGGTACTAAATACCTTCAACATCTGCATTCCACTGGGTTCTAATACATGTATGTAATAAACAATTTTCAGCTGTTTTCAGTTTGCTGATCCCTGCTTTCTGGTGGAAATGCAGATGCCAAGAGCAAATAGAAGCCTCCTGACAGAAACATTTGCCACATTATCATGCCACAGTCCTGTGGAAGTAACTGAACCCTACGGTGAAAAATCATTAAGTTAGAGCCATGTTCGAGAGTCTAAAACTAGGTTAGGTGTACTGACCAGGAATCAAATACGATGTGTCACACAGCATAGAGAACAAATGGTATTTCTTCACTACAAATAGGAATGAAGACACAAATAGAGGATGCTCTTCTGCAGAACCTAATGGCCACTCAGTCTCAATGGTATGCTGGTATTCTGGTTATGTTTCTTTTACCCCTATGACAAAAACAGATGTTAGATATTATATTTCCATTGTAATTCTCCATATTGCCTACCAGCAAGTATGTGGTAACAATGAAACCATTGTTCCCTCTTAAAGCATATAACTAATTACAAGTGTGGGCAGACTGCTCCGACAAGATAATAAAGCCTGGAATATTGACTCAAAGGTCCTGTTCAGAATGCATCTTTTTCTAACCAGAAAGGAGTGAAAAGTCTCTTCAAGAAAAGCCCCCCGGCGCAGGTCCCTAGCCTACTTTTACACATACGCCACTGGTACGGGCAGTTACACATCCCTACCAACCTGTAGGACATCTCTTCTTTTGGGAACCTGTCATTTCACTCTCGCCTAGCTCACCTGACAGCTACTTGCATATCCCTTTAATGTGAAATGCATATTGCTTTTCGTATTTACTTCCTTGAATGGAGTGCAAATTATCATGTCCTGTGATGGAATCAGCGACTGACTGATTCCTGCAGGCTATGAGGCATAACACCATGAATTCCATACATCTGTATTTTCTGGCAGGTTATCAAACTACTTAAAAGTACTTACAAGTGTATTGGCTTTATAGATACAGGGACTTTGAGTATAGATACAGGGACTTGGTTCAAGACCAAGGTGGAGCTGGTGTTAGATCTAGACATCAGCATGCGCATTCCTTTCACGATACTCAGAAAAATATATGATAACAGAAAAAAAATGGCAAGCTTGGCTGACCTCCACTGAGTGGAGACAACAGAGATACTCTGGTTTCGAACCTGACCTAGACTGAAACCTAGGTTAGGTTTCGAGCTGTGTCTTCCTACCGAAACCTGGGGCAGCTTAGCTGCTGAGATTCATTCAGTCCAGCATGGTCACAAGGTGGTTTGCCAGCACCTGCACGTACATATACTTTAGAACCTGTACTTTGGGGAGGTATGTTTGTGACATGCTTGAAATTGAGACTGGTTATCTTTAACAACAGGTAGTAATCTCCATTAATGGGGAAATTGCGTGTCACTGCAAACACAGAAATTCTAACAATGCCCACCTTCCCTCCTCGAAATGTTCTAGAAAAACAAGTTACTTGTACTCCATACAGTACTTAATATTAGCGCAGTGGGAGGGGCTGCTTTAGAGAGGAAAGTAAACTGCAAAGTAAACACACTATATAGAGAGGGAAGACTATTCAGTTTTCAAATACTGTTTTGTGATTATTTTTTTTTCATTCTGGTTTGCATGAGGTTTCTGTTCCCTATGGATTTCCAAAAGCAGCTTTTCGCCTGCGGATTCTACACCCCACATTGTGATCCTGCCCTCTTTTGTAAGCTATGGAAAAGACAGGGTGAGTTTGGGAATTGGGTGGAAGCTTTCCGATGAAGCCCTTAGTACAGGATGTTCCCTGTGAAAAGTTTAAGGTGTTTGAGGAAAAGACAAAGCACGATCCTGAATGAACTCCTGGAGTACTCTGTTCACTGCTTTACACAGAGCTGAGTTTAGACCATTAAAACCACTCTGTTAGTCCACCCTGGAGTTTGAACTGGACAGCCTTGTTTCCAGCTCGAAACACAAGCATGACAGATGCAGCTATCCACTGCTGGATGACAGTGGAGGCATACTAACCCATTTGCTAAGATCTCTTAATGCACTGGTTTGTGCTAAGGGAGTTTTTAATTTTATTTCTGAAATAAGAGTACCTTTTCCCACCTGCAAGGTACCTGAGACAGCAGCACACTTACCTATACCAGGTATACTTACCCTGGGAGACCTGAGGCATTAGCCCCATCCTTTGGCACTGGCCATGGAAACGCCGGCTTCTGCCACCCGCAATACAGCCCTGGGCACGCGGCTCCACAGCCCCACTCCCCCCATTCACAGTGGGGATACCTGTCCTTATATCACAGCGTTTACAGAATCAAAATGCCTGAAAGTAAGGAGACAACTAACTGAGCTCATCATCAGCCTTATGCAGGCCGCATGGACATAAACACACATCAGGCAAATGTAATGAGCTGTTCTACAGTGAGAAAGGGCCTTTCCCAACACTTCCTCCTTGAATTCCCCTCTCCCCCACTCACCAAGTGCCTCAAGGAAATTGTGTGCAATGCAGCTCAGCAGTAGGCTTGGTTTGGTTTTTTTTTGCAATAAAAATAGGAAACTTCTCTATGAAGTTACATTTGCGCACAGGGAAAGAAAGGAAGGAGGTTCAATGCAGTTTGCACTGCATATACAGTTGCATCCCCCATCCTAAGACAGGAGCATTCGCTGCGGGACTGCGGCAGCAGGCCTGCCCTCTGCATTCACAGGTGCCAAAGTCCATGCCAGAGCCATGGCTCCAGGGGGAACAGAGGCTTGGATTTTAAGATTAGCCCCACCAGCCTGGGAGCTGACTGCACACCTGAAAGATATATTGTACTCCCAAGATCAATATTTTGAAATTTAATTTCTGATATAATGACATACTGGCAGTATTTTCCTCAGTGACAGGTGTGGCTCAGAACAGGGCAGTGAAACACTGAAATAATGGCCTGAAGTTAGCATTTACAGCCCCCTAGCAACTAGCCCCCGAACACCAGCAAAACCTCCCCAGTTAATTTCCTCTGCTGTTTAAACTGCTAGAATTCAGTAGAAAACTGAAGCGTGTCTGCTTTTACTGTTGCTCTTTGGGTGCTTATGATACCAAGTTCAAAAAGAACAAATGGTTTCCTTCTTGTTAGAAGCAATATAATCAGGTTTGGAATTCTCTGCAAGCAGGTGGCTTTAGAATTTGCTCTATGTGATTAGATAAAAGGAAGTCTTGAGACTCTGTAGCCTTGAGTAGGATAGATAAGTAAATCATGCTATAATAAGCTAGTTTTTGTGTAAGAAAGAATTGTGTAACCAAGCCAAAAACAAACTGAGCAGGTGCGAAGGCTGAGTTCAACCAGCAGACACGGTGAGACTATCGATGACCACCAGAGGACCCTGGAAGACCACCAATGGACCTGAGCGCACCTGCATCACGGACATTTACATATAATAATGAGTTCTTGGAAATAGTATGAATATGTTAATTCTTTCTCAGGAATGTGATGAATATGTGTATTCTGATTGTATATAGCTTCCATAGCTGAGTGTCTCAGCACACACACTAGATGAACTGATCCCCTGTGCATCCGGTGCTGTAATAAAGAATGCCTGCTTTCTAAAACTCCAAATTGAGTCTAGAGAGCTCCTATTTTGCCAACTTATGGTAACAGTTATGGCTTTCCAAACCGTCTCTTTTGTCTGGTCAGTGCTAGAGCTGAAGCGGGGCTGAAAGTGCCCAGAGCCAGCGCCAAGGTCTGGAGGAAGAAACGTGACACTTCATCAGTGCCGGTACGGCTTGAGGAGGGGACTGGGCAAAGCACCTCATAAACAGAGCGAATAAAGGAGGTGCCCTCACCACTCTTAACAAAATAGTTCTTTGATTCAAATTAGAACTATGGAGATTAGAAAGAGAAACATTTTCACTGCAAACGTGGGGTCTGGCATCTCGTTCCTGATTAGAAAAAATAATTACCTTATAGGCAGATACAGGAATGGAGGACTTGCTTGGATATTTCTTGACAGAGAAAACTGCCGCATTTGTAAAGTAAGGCTCTGCGAGAGTTTTTGCCCTAGCTCTGTTAGCCCAGGTGTACCACAGAACCCAAGCCACCGACGTTACAGTCGGCGAAACCCGGGGCTGACCGAATATATCGTCACCCCACCCCCCAAATTTAGTTATTTTTCCCTCCTGGATAAATGGGCGAAATCGTAGTCCTCCCAAGGCGGAGGGTGCAGCCGCGGTGGCTGTACCGGCGGTGTTTACCTGGCTGTCCGTGAGGCGGGCGGGAGACGGCCATGAGGGGGCGCCGGGCCCTGCAGAGGGGGCAGCCCGTCCTCCCGAGGGTAACGCTGACCCAGGCACGCCGGCATCGCCCACACAGAGACAGGCCACAGCCTGTTATTGAGACAACACGCTTTAAAAATATTTCTTTCCATCTTTCTAGTCACAAACGCTTTCTCGGCCCGCTGGGGGGCGGCGGGAAAGGGCGGCGGGGCTGCGCTGCCGCCGGCCGGCAGAGGGCGCT
>VYXH01006703.1:199527-256442 GCA_013397275.1 Burhinus bistriatus
GGTGCGGAGACTGAGCGGGAGAGCCCTCCTTAAGGCTGCAGCTGTACCGGGGACTGCCCGGGGGCAAGGGGGAACGTAGGGGCCCGGGATGGTGGTGAGGCCTCCGCCGCCCTGAGCCCAGCAGCTCTCATCCCACTGCGGGGGTGTCACCGGCGGAGTGGTGCCCTTCAGTGGTGGAGGGAAGCAGCGATACATTTATTGGTATAAACCTGGGATTTAACAAAGTTTGATAGCATATGTGACAGTGTTTTAACAAGATTCCATGGCAAGGCACACTTGGTTATTTACTGCATGGAGGACAGGGCCAGACAGGACTGTCAGGGAGACCCTCCCATTGAGTCGAGGTTCAGAAGGGACCCCCTGGCTTTCTAAACTCCTTCTCAGAGAGGAGTCTGGGTGCGGCTGGATCCAATCGTAGTCCCAGACTTGGTCAACGGTTTATGTCTAAAGGATTATATATGCACAATCAATCCTTTATATCACTTAGCTAAGATTTGAAGGTGTAGCTTGCCATTAGTCACTCACCAAGGATCTGTTGTGGGCAAGGAATCTCTGAATCTTGAGAAGTAACCTCGAGAGGTGTCCCCGTCCAGGGGAGGTCCTGGCGTGCAGTCCTCTGCCATGCAGGAGAGCTCAAAGGGCTCTTGGGCTGTTCAGTATTTGTGAGGGTAAGATGATTGACCTATAGTCATATTTGCATATTGACCACAGAGCCAGCATTGCTCAAGTTAACCCTTGCCCATTGTGTTATGTCTCCCCAAAACCACTTTGAGACGGATACAGCCATCATGACTGGATGCACCTATTATGACCACCACGGGTGGTTATTCCTTGGGCAGGGTTATGGGAGATAAAGGTCAGGTTGGTGCCTGTGGGGTGGTGGGGGAGTGCACTGTTACAGCAGGGCTGCGGACATGCTGTGCTAGGGCAAACTTGGGGCAACTGGATTGTCTCCTTGCAGGAGTCCCCCCAGCGACCCGCTGCTGCAGCCCTATTTCCCCTCCCAGCACGGCCCTCGGCACCACCACAGGCATGTCAGAGACTGTCAGCCCCTCAAGTATGGCAATGTAACACACGAAGCTTGGCCCAGCGACAACAGGACGGGCGGCCCCGTGGCTACCACCAGAACGTTTGTTTCTTACATCCCCCCGGAGGGCGAGGACCGCAAGGTCGTCTATGGCCACTTCACTTTTGTGAGGAACCCCCTGAGGACCTTCTCTGTGCTAGAGCCAGGTGGCACAGGAGGCTGCCAGGCTTACCGCAGAGCCCCCGTGGAAGAGACTGCAAAGCTTGGGAAGTGTCTGGTGGCCCAGAATGGTGGATACTTTGACATGAAAACTGGAGAGTGCCTTGGGAACGTTGTGAGCGATGGAAAGCTGGTGAGAAACTCTGGAGGCCTGCAAAATGCTCAGTTTGGCATCCGGAAGGATGGCACCATGGTGTTTGGGTAAGAACTTGGGGGATGTTTGGAGAGCACTCTCCTCCCCAAAGACTGGTAGGAATCACTGAGGCAGGAAGCACTGCCCAGGCACTGCCTCCTTGGCCTCTCCCAGAGTAGAAGCATGCTTTGAATGCTGAAATTAGGGATATCCTACCTGTACCCCATTGAGCTGTCTCTCTGGGCATTGGCTTTTTTTCCCTAGGATGAAGAGAAGCTGGATAAGTTACTCTGATGATCTCTAGCTGCTTAGGTTCCCAACATGCAGCAGGTACACTTGATTATGGTAGAAGGGGGAGAGGGCTCTTTCCTCCCCACAGAGGAGAGGCAGAGTGGACTATGCGACTGCTCTGGCTACAGCACAGAAACGCTAGGGTTGGAAGGGACCTCCGGAGGTGCCTTGTGCAACGCCCTGCTCGGTGCAGGGTTGGCTGGAGCAGGTTGCTCAGGGCCACATCCAGTCATGTTTTGAATATCTCTGAGGATGGAGACTCCACAACCTCTCTGGACAAACCTGCTCCTGTGATTGACCACCAAAAAAGTCTGTCTTATGTTAGGTTACTTACTGTTCAGTAGAAATCCAGGCATCTCCTGGATTGCCTGTGCTCTGCTGTGTTTCCCTTTCAGCAGGTACCAGGATGGTTAACGGCCCCTGTAAGTGCCGGGGCCTGTCAACATGAGGCTTTTTCCAGTTTTCTGAAGAAGATCCTATCTACCATTTCCCAACCAGGCAGTCTATGGCAGACACCCACCGTGATGTCACCCACATTGATCTGCCTGAGCTCTAACCCTAACCCATAAGCCCTCAGCTAGCTTGTGGTCCATGCCTGAGCAGAGTTGCAGGCGTTCCCGCTGCTCTCATGTAAGGGGCAACTGCACCCCACTTCTCCCACCGCATTCCCTGGGTACACGCTCTTCCATTGCAGCACTCCAGTCACAACACTATTCTGCCACGTCTCCATGATCCCAGTGGGGTTGTCGCTCTGCAGCTGCACAGATCTCCGATTCCTCCTGTTTGTGCTTGTATTACTGTACAACTTCACATAGGCATCCACTCCGATTTTCCAGGAAGAGGATGAGAGCTTCCCCCTAAGTCCTCTCACCACTTCCTTATTTGTGCGCATATGGTTGAGCTCGCCTTTTTGTTTATGTTTTGTTGTTGTTTCAGGTTCTCTTGTCCATGTCACCCTGCAACCTTCACTTGCCAGCCTGGTCTACCACTTCCTCACTTGACTGTGGGTGATTATCTCCCTCCTGTGTCATTCCTGGTTTAAAGCTCTCCTCACCAGATTGCCTCTTCATAGGAAGTTACTTTTGCCTCAGTTGGTGGATGCCATCTCTGCCACTCAGTCCTCAGAGAGGGTTCTAGCCTTGTCAAAAACAAACTCCTTGTGTCAACTTGAGCTCTGCTACTGCATATTGACCCACAGAATCCAGCCACTGCTTCTCAAGCCCTTCCTCCTCACCAGCAGGATTGAGGAGAGGACCACCTGGGCCACCCTTGGCTATGCAGGTGCTCTTCATACACTCTGGGTTTCCCCTGGAAGTGCTGCTGCTGTCCACGTGGAAGAGCGGCAGAGGATAGTAGTCCGGGTGCTGGAGAAGCCTCAGCAGTCTCCCCACAACATCCCAGATCTGAACCTCCAGCAAACTTCCCTAGACAGGTTAGCAGATGGGGACCTCTGTCCCCTGCAGCAGGGAGCTTTCCCCTACCCCTCACCCACCTCCTCTGGTGCTGCTGTGGGGTTCAGGCTCAGCTGACACAGATGCATCGTTTCCCAGAGCTCCCAGGCCGTTGCCTGCTGCCAGGGCACTAAACCTGCGTGGAGGAAGAGCTGCCTCCTGGTGCCAGAGCTCACAGACTTCCAGCCTTCATCATCACGGGATTTGCCACCCCAGTGAGCAGACCTTGGGTGCTCCTTCTGGGCATTGTGGGGTTCAGGGGTTTGTTTCTGCAGGCTATTAGGGAAGATCTGTCCATCTCTTTCTCATCATCCCTGCTGCTGTGCAGCATGCAGACCTCCTGTAGCTCCTTGTCTTGGCAGCATGGCTCCTCAGCCAGCACGCACTAGGACACTTTTTCCCTTGGCCCCGGCTTCAGCGAGAAGCACCAGGTATCATGGCAGCCCATGTGCTAGAGTGCTGCCTTCTCCCTCCACAGCTCAGGCTGAATCAAGGTGTCGCTGTGCTGGGTGTAGTTGTAAGGAGTTGGTGCTGGAGGCTGTGGCCTGAGGTGTGTCACCACAGATGCTGCCCTCTGCAGAATTTCCAGCTCCCTACTGCACCAGCCAGAACTCAAGCCACTGGTAGCTGTGGTCTCAGCCTGGTGGTTATATACGCCTCTTCCTGGCACCAGGTGAAAGGGTATATGACACTCCCTAATCAGCTGGAGACAAAAGCTCAAAGCACCCTTTGATGAGGAATAGCTGACAGAGGGAGTTTTAGTGCTTGTTGGAAGTAAAGGTTCCCCTGGTAGCTACCCTTCCCCAGCAGCAGCAGGCACTCTAAATGTCCTAGAAGGGTTGCTAGAGGTCCTTCTGGTGGTCTCAAAAGGTTGAGAAGCAGTCTGGAAGCTGCGTGCATCTGTTGACTGACATTCTCCACCCTTGTGTTAGCCCGCTCCTGTGTGCCGTCAGACCTCAACAAGAGTCCCTGCAAAGCCAAACTCACTGTACCAAGCCAGGGCTTTAGCATGCAGCCGTTCCCCGGCAGCCCTGAGAACCATGGCCTTGATTTATGTGATGGAGGGGCTGGTGGAGTTGGTGACATGTCCACTTTAGTGAGGACGCTTCTGCCAAGGGGACCAAGAGCAACTGCAAGGTCACTGTTGAGTCCTTAATCTCAGCTCTGCCCTGCTTCTCTCCTGCTCTGGCAGGATTTCCCGTGTTAAATGGAGTCATGGCACTGTGTGGGTTGTTGTCTGCTTGGTGTCTTTGTGGCTTCCAAAACATGACACTAGAAATAGTTTTGGTGTAAATAATTTGGACTGTCAGGGCAGCAGGAAAGTAGTTTGCACTCGACCCTTTCTCACTATGTCATGATGAGCAGGACGGTGCACCAGGGCATGTTGTTACCCCCACCTAGCAAAGGTGCTGCCTCTGCCGCCTAAGACTGGTGATGGATAATTGCAGGCTTTAAAAGCTGACAGTTGATTAGCCTGTGCTCAAGCTGTTCTGCAATTTGATCCATTTTCAGAAAAGCTGTATTCGTTTTGTCTTTGTGTTACCTTCCCATGGGTAAAGGGATTTCTTTTTGCATGTTTTTGGGTATTGTCAATTACACTTTTCTACAAAACCTGAAGCTTTGTTCAGCTGCAATCATGGATACTAAAAACCCAAAAATTGAACATCCAGCTCCCAGAAGACGTGACTAGAGCACATAGAGCAAACAGTTTTAAACTAAAAACCAGAGTCAGAGCTTACAGTGAAAGCACAGCTGTTCAGCCCTGACCTTTGCTGCTGTCCTCTCCTGTCAAAGATCATCTAGCATGAGGTTGTGATGAGGTGAATGTTACTCAGCATGCTAATTCTTGAGAGAAGAATATCCCTTGGGAAGCACCCCACAGTGACACACAACGTCCGATCATGGAAATGGTTGCTGAACTGTTCCGTGAAAAGTGTTGCTGTCTGGAAAAGTAGAGGAAGCTCTTTCCCAGATGTAGGGGAGCAGGTAGCATCCAGCAGTGCCTTCCCCTCAGTGCAGCTGTAAGCAGACTGGATGCTGTTGCTGAGAACCCTCTCAAAAGCTGTTTGGTGTCACTGTTTGCAGAATAGAAGCTGACAGACAGCAAGATGTTACAGCTGCTTCCCCAGATCCCTGAGTATTTGGCAATGGCTCTGCCCTCATGTTCTGCCAGATGCTTTCTGCCCTTATTATCCTGGCTCAGGTCCACTGGCCACATTGTTGGCAGGAGTTGTTTTATGACCAGTGGCCTGGGACCATCGTTAACTGGTTTTGTGGAGAATAGTGGAGAACAGGGTCCATTCTGGCTGCTAAAGTGATGTTTCGCACTGCTTGGCCTCCAGTTTTGGATGTAGCTAGCCTTCATTCAGCTGCCTTCCCCCTGCTTCTGGAGCCTGCTGGCAGCAGAAGGGGCTTTTACATGACACTGCTGTGACTGTGGGTAACCCCTCCTGCTCTCTCTTTCCTAGTTACCTGTCTGAGGAAGATGTCTTGGATCAAACAAACCCTTTTGTGCAGCTTGTGAGTGGGGTAGTTTGGCTCCTAAGAGATGGAGAAGTGTACATCAGTCAGAGTCAAATGGCTGAGTGTGGTGAAATTCAAAGCACAGGTAAATATTCTAAAGTCTAGCTTTAGCCTGGCTATTGATTGTCCTTCTGATGAGGCTAATGGAAGGAGGGGGTAGCAGTGGAAACGATGTTGTCTAGTTGCAGTTTGCTACTCACTTAAGAGGTCCAAATTTCTTCTGTGCTATTTTACCCCAAGTCTGCGGCAAGTGCAGTCCAAGAAATATGCTGCCTGCAAGATGAGGCTGCACTCGCCTGTTCAGGGTTGTTGAACAGAATTTGCTGAGGACTGTAAATAGTGGTGGTATGATTGGTATTAATACTTGTCTGGAGAAGCTTAAAGCAGAGTTGAAAACTGAGTGCTTTTGAGTCCCCTTCTTTGTCCCTGTGCAAGTCAAAAACTTAACAAGAGTGCTTCTGGAAATGTTGTTCCTAGATGGGCTTGGATGAACAAGATGAACCTGGGCTCTGTTCTCATTGTGTTTCAATTTAGATGAGCTCCTTGCTGGGAGCTGTTTTGCAGACAGATGTGTCTAAATGGCCAGTTCTGTCACCCAGCTGGTACCTGAATCATTCCCTCTCCTGCACAGGAACCTTCAACAAGTTCATCAACGTGGTATCAGCCAGGACTGCGGTTGGACATGACAGTCAGGGGCAGCTGGTCTTGGTTCATGTGGATGGACAGACAGAATCCAGAGGGTAAGGCCAGGGCTGTGGTAAGGGCTTGGAGCAGGTACAAGATCGGGCTTTAAATTCTGTCACTGGAACTGGAGGGATTCCGCGGCTGCCAGTGGTATCGTAGAATCATAGAATGGTTATACTTGGAAGGGACCTTAAAGATCATCTAGTTCCAAGCCCCCTGCCATGGGCAGGGACACCTCCCACTAGACCAGGTTGCTCAAAGCCCCATCCAACCTGGCCTTGAACACCTCCAGGGATGGGGCAGCCACAGCTTCTCTGGGCAACCTGGGCCAGTGTCTCACCACCCTCACAGTAAACAATTTCTTCCTAATATCTAATCTAAATTTCCCCTCTTCCAGTTTGAAGCCATTACCCCTCGTCCTATCACTACACGCCCTTGTAAAAAGTCCCTCCCCATCTTTCCTGTAGCCCCTTTAGGGACTGGAAGGGGCTCTAAGGTCTCCCCGGAGCCTTTTCTTCTCCAGGCTGAACAACCCCAACTCTCTCAGCCTTAAAGCATATAGGCTTTAAGGCAGAGACTTGCAGAGCTCAACAGGTCAGGTGAAGACACCACTGTTAGGTGTCTTTCTGGCAGAGCCAGAAAAGGCTAATGCAGCCTCCAGGCAGTGAGTCAGCATACCTGGGATGGGAGAGCTTCCCCCCTTCCGCTGAGGAGAGGGACCAAGCTTCCAGTGTAGCGGTTTCATTGAAGTCATGTAGCATGAATGAGCAATGAACAACTGCTTGCTTTTGCAGGGTCAACCTCTGGGAAATGGCTGAATTTCTGAAGGAGCAGGGAATCATCAATGCTATCAACCTGGATGGTGGAGGGTCTGCAACGCTGGTCTTAAATGGGACCCTCGCGAGCTACCCATCTGAGCACTGGTAGGTGCTGGCTGCACGTGCCCAGGGCTGCACAAGTAACCACGCAGCTCCCATTAGCGTGCAGAGCTCAGTCCTGCCCTTCTGCTCTGCAAGGGAGTCAGCCTGCACGGCTGGGAGTTCACAACGTAAAGGCAAGTGACAAGTTTTGAGGGAGAGAGCGACTCTAAAAAAAGCGATTTAGAAACTACATATTTTTTCCACTTAGTCATGCGGGATTAAAGTTTAGCTGTTTTCAAAGGTGCAACAAAGCTGTTCGACATGACTGAGTGGCCTGATTTGGGAATCAGATAAGGAAGCAGCTCTTAGGCGGGAGACTCAGAGCTGCACATTCACAGGAATTAGCAGAGATCTGTCAACAGCTTATTATTGTGGAAGAAAAACACCGACTTGGAGACCCTGCCCTGCCCCATGTGAGGGTACTTAAAGAATATTTTACTTTAAATCTAGCTTTTTTAGTAATTTCTGACTGTAAACATGAAGGGATTTAAAATTCAGTTTGCAGTCTGACAACTGAAAGCCAAGCGTTGCTATAACTCCAATGACGTCACATATCAAAGCAAATAATATTCAAGAAAAGGCGTGTTGAACGCCAAAGTTAGGGAAGCTAGGGCTGCTTAAAGGGAGACTTTGCTTGCAAGTTGCTTTCTGTAATTCTGTGTTTGAAATGACTCCTATCCAATAGGAGTTAACAGTTAAAACATGGACTCAAATCTAGTTTTATGTTTATATTTTGCCATTTTTAATGTTCTCCTTTGCTAGTGTGAATCAGGATGACAATTTGTGGATTGTATCGACTGGTTTCACGTAGGGCTGGGAGCAGCACAGTGCTTGCATGCCTTACGGGATCCGTCTTCTGTCCCCAGCTCCTTTGACAACATGTGGCGTTGCCCTCGGAGCATCTCAACCATCATGTGTATCCACGAGCCTGCCTGCGAGCCTGCAGACTGCAGCGGCCACGGGGACTGTGTGGAAGGGGAGTGCCACTGCACTGGGGACTTCTGGAGAGGTCCAGCCTGTGACGTCTTGGACTGTGGCCCTTCCAACTGCAGCCTACACGGTGTCTGCACTGACTGTGAGTCACTGTGGTAGGCAAAGGCTTCTAACACAGAGATGCTGGTGGGTGCCTGTGGGTAGCTCTAGGAGAGGCACAGGCCTGGGCCATATATACATGAGCAATATCGCTTACCTGCCTGCAAGGCACCACGGCGGGGCCTCAGCACATCACTGTGTGCAGTCCCGGCTGGTTCACAGAGTCCTTTCCCACCCTGGTGTGAGGGAGCATAGCTCATGTGAACTGACACGAGCCGTAGCTGCCTCCTTCGCTGCAGAGAGCAGCAGACTTTGGTGAGGCCTCCCAGCCCCCACAGCCCAGCCGGTTAGGGCCACAGGTGCTGACTGTCTGGCCAGCCCATGCCCTGACTCTGGAAGCCAGCTGGTGCTGTGTGCCTCAGCCCTTGGCTTACCCGCTGGCTGTATGGAGCCGCTCTCCCCCTTTCCCCACCATCTGAACCAGCACTAGAGATGGTGAGAACACATTGCCTTTAGGAGACAGCAGCAGGGCTAGGCTGGGACTCACATCTGGAAACTGGACCTGTAGTAGGACTTGACTTCCTACTCCGTGTTTGAGTTTCCCTTCCTGCCCCCTGGGGTTGTGCTCCTGCTTTGTAAATCCGCTGATGGGAAGGGCAGTGTATTACGCTGTGTAACAAAGCAGCTGAGTTCTGCCCCCTCCCCTTATTGTTCCTTCTTGACTCTCCTGCTTCATGATTTTTACAAATGAGCAATTGCAACTCTTCTGTAAACTTGATTTGAATGTAGGAACTGCCATAACGTACACCCCCCAGCGCCTGCTCTTCTGTGCCTGCTCACTCCTGTTTTCCCCTTTCTGTACTACCTCCCTGATTGACTTCCCAGCCAAATTTGCAACAAGCAAAGTCGCAGTGAAGCAACTGGGCAGAGCTCAGTGGGTACAGGTGTTGCTAATAGCTGACTCAGAGTTAATCTCTCAAAATCCAATCAGCAGCAGGTTCTGCTGTGTTTGGCAGCTGTACTGGGTGGGTGTTTGAACCTAACCTGTGTGGGAGTTCAGGATTCCTCTTCTGTGGGTCTCCTGGCTGAGGCAGGGAAAGTTAAGAGGACACCCGAAGAAGCAGAGGGTCCTAATTTTGAGTTCCTGCTATTTCTAAGTCTTTCTCTGTTGTTGTTAATGCCTGTTTGTGTGTGTTTGTACAGCTGGATGCCTGTGTGATGCTGGCTGGATCGGCAGCAACTGCAGTGAAGGTAATGGTGACTTCCACTCCATGTCTTCATAGCCAGCAAAAGGATAGTGTGAGCCACTGCCTGCAGTGGTGGGTGGCTCCCCGAGAGGGACTGGTGAAGGGAAAGGCTGCACAGTGTGCTGCTCTTTTTTGTTAGTGTGAGTTTAATTGCAGCCTGAGCATCTTAAGATTGGCCTGGTGTGAAGCACTTTAAGCTTTTGTTCCTTGTTCAAGGCACAGACTCAGCTTCTGTTCTCTGGGCAGCCATCAACACCCCGTGCCAGTGACTCTGTGGGTGTAAGCATGGAGTGGGATTGCTGCCTTTGTACCGAGGGCCCTGATGAGATCTCTGCTTGTCTCCTGTAGCTTGTGCTAATTGTTTCTATGGGGACACTTGCACCCAGAAATGCCTGTGCCAGAATGGTGGCTCATGTGACCCCGTGCACGGAGCCTGCTCCTGCCCGGCTGGGTACTATGGCACCAGCTGTGAGCAAGGTAAGGGCTGCTCTGAATAACAGCCTGGGCTGGGGAGAGGATTTTGTGTTGTCTTTGAGCCATGTCTTGTAGGCAAAGCAAGTGTGAGGTCTGCCAGACAGGCTCTGGCCTGAACTTCACAGCTATAGCGTAACCTGCCAGCTCCCAGCTCTTTTGGTCTTGCCTGCCCAACCCAAATTAGCTAAAAATAAAAGGGGAGCAGAGAGGAAAGAGCAGTTTTTTTCATCATTAGAAAATTGTGGATCTCTGTTTAGTCCCTGCCCCAAAGAACTGTGTTGCTTTTCCAAGCTTGTGAGCGTAGAACAGGAATACTTGAACACCCTTTGCTTGAGGGTCTTGCACCAGGCGCTGTCTTTAGCCTGTGCTTCAGGTGATCCAAGGCAGTGACTGTGAAATGCTCCAAAAGGCCGTTCTGGCTGACAGCCTTCCAACTCTGCTGTGCCTGCGCTAGTGCTAACAGAGCTAGTGATGGTCTCAATTGTGTAACCACTCCAGCTTTTCTGGAATACTCGAGCCCCCCATGTATCTGACTGAACAACCTGCTCTGGCGACAGGACAAGTTAATTACAGTGTGGGTGTAAACTTCTTGTGTGCCTGTTCAGTGATGCTTTGTTCTCAGCCTAGGAACACTCAGGCAACCCAATCCCCGTTTTAAAAAAAATCTTCTCTGTGAAGTAAATGAAGTAACAGCAGTTAACCCACAGTTTGGTGCTTTCAGGCTGGAGGAAGCAGGGTGGGCAGGCAGAACAGAAGGAAACCTGGGGCTCTGACTGCTCAGCCCAGCCAGGGAGCCCGCTGGATGTTTGTACTCAAACACCAGTACTTGCTTCCCTTTAGGAATCGGCCACTGATGCTCCCCTCCGCCTTTGCTTCTGAGCCAACCTGCAGGGCTATAGCTCAGGTGTGGCAGGGAGAAGAGAGTGCTGTGCAACACAAACACCTCAGTGAGATGTAGGTGAAGTTTGAGCCTCTCCTACAGCTCTTGAGTGCGCCCATCCTTCCTGGCACTGCACGCTGGGGAAACAGGCACAGTTGAGCTGGAGGGCGGGGGGAGCTGCAGAGCAATAGACTGGGTGGTTTCAAAGCAGGTGGAGCTTTGACAGTGACCAACTTCTTTGTCGTCAATTCCCTAGAGTGTCCCATGGGCTGGTATGGGCCAAACTGCCAGGAACAATGTGCATGTGAGCACATGTGTCCCTGCGACCGGGAGACAGGCAGCTGCAACATCACCTATGAATTAGCAGTACAGGAGCAGTTAAACAAAGGTACCTCTGATTACAGTGCTTGTGGTTTTTTTTTTTTTTTAAAAAAAAAAAAGGAGCAGCAGCTTTGGCGCATAATGTTCTGTTTGCTTAGTTAGCAGCTCTGGCTGGCTGTCACCTTACCTAAGCTTGCTCTTTTTCAGTGGAATTTTACACCTTACCACCACCACTGCCTTTCTTCCTTCTATTCTTTGTTTTCCAGCTGGGCAGTGTTTGGCTTCCCAGAATACGGGAAGGAGCAAAGAAAAGTTCTCTCTGTCAGAGTAAGTGTGCAATACTCATCATATATGTGTATACATACGCACCGAGTCCATGCCCTCGGTTGCTCACTGATGGAGTTATTCACACCACCTCCTGGCTGCCAGGGCAGCACGGCAGGGAAGTTTGGAGACCTGCTGCTTCATCACCCAAAGCATCTGTGGTCTGCCTTGGTTAGATCACCCGCAGCTCTCATGATGGGAAAGATGAGGACAGGGAAGGCAAGGGGATAAAAACTGAGCTGAAGCCCCGTCAGCGACAGTTCATGCTCTGCAGCCTACAGTTAAACTGGAGCCACACTTACCCTCCCACTGAGACAGTGTATATGCCACAGACGGACAAGGACAGTTCTAACACCAGAGCACGGCTTCTGCAGTATTGGGGAAGCTGCGGCCTCTCTGCAGGCACAGCTGGCCACTTGGTAACTGAGTGGAAAGCTGAACACATCCATGTGCTCTGGCCGCCAGAGCAGCCCTTCAGAGGCTTTCACAGAGCACATTCTCACCTGCCTGAGAGCAGAACCACAAGCTTGTGATGACAGGAGGGAGCACAAAGCTGCAGAAGTCGTTTGCATGCTGGGAGCATGTGAAAGCAGGTCAAGAGATGTTGCTTATGTGGATTTTTCTTATCTGACAGAAAAACCTGGATCTCCATGACCTCTGTCTTGGCTCTGCTTCTTGTGATTAGCGCCATGGGAAACATGGGCCTTTTTCTCAAGGCCAGGTCAGAGAGGCACCACAGGAGTGGTGACTATCTCTACCACCCCCTGAGGGAGATGAATGGGGAAGCCAGTCATACCTCCGCATCTGCTTCCTGTGAGACAGAAGATACTGAGGACCAAAGTCAGGCACTCCTTCAGAGGCCCGGATGAGAAGAGAGGAGGTATTTCACTCTGCACCTTGTACTGCCACTCAGTACTGATGGTTTCAGGGGTTGCTCAGACCTAGAGTGTAGAACTGCTGACCAACCCAAGAGGAACAGCAAGATACCGCAGTCCAAGAAACTCCCTTGCTTCTGGCCCAGCCCTGCTGAGAACATGGCTAGCTTCCCTCCCTTCTGCTGCTGCTCCAGCTGGAGCAAACAAGACTGTGTAATTAGTTGCCATGGGAGGATGCAGGGCACAAGCCATGGGGCCAGCTTCCCCACACATAGGTGGATAAGGGAATTCTACAGCTGGAGCAGGAAGGGAAATGGGCTGGTTCCCTCCAGTACTTGAGGGAAACAGGGGAGGAATGGAAGCCATAGACGCTTCAGAAAGGTCCCTTCTCACCTGAGCAGTGGTAAGTATTTTTAAGATGCAAGATAAATTGCCTGTAGCATAAAGCTCAGCTTAAGGAAGCTGGCTTAAAGATGTTGTAGTCTGTCCGCCCTTCCCTAGTGAGATCAGACTTTTATCATAAAACTGAAAACAGTTGTTTTAAAACATGTTGAAACAGGTGCAGCACAGAATGAAACCACAGCACTCCTCCTTCTGGCTCAAAGGCTGACACAGAGGATTGGGGCTCCCCTGCACCTGACTTTCTTCACCTGGCCTGTGCTGACTGCAGGGCCAGAGTGTTTTCTTACTAAATCCTTAGTCCTAGGAGTGGTCTAACAGGTGCTTGATGAGCACTGCATTTTTAATACAGTACAGCACCATAAAAAGCCTCTTCAGTTAAAAAAAAAAAAATTCATTCTTGCATTCTGTTGTACCTCCCAGAACCCGGCAAGCTGTGCCTGGCTGCCACCAATACTGCAGCCTGGAGCTCTCCTGCCTGGGGAAGGGAAGAGACGAGACAGCAGCAGCATGACAGGACTGAGCAGTGGGGCTGGGTTTGCCCTACCGCAGAGCCTGACCAGCCTGCGCTGCCCTCAGCCAGCAGGACACCCTCTGTGGCCACCTGTGCTCACTGCTGCTGGAGCTGCCCTTCCCTCCTCAGCAGGAACGACTGCCTGCTGCGAGCTGGGCCACCATCAGTAAGTACTTCAAGCAACCCAAGATCCTGAACATCTCAGCTGGGAATTAGGCATTTAATTAGAATACATCCTTGCACAATGCATTTTAAAAACAAACAAAAACGGATTTGAGTTTGCTTCCACGTGAGGGGAAAACTAACCTTTAATGTGCTACTTTAATGCTGCAAAGGCGGGGGTGGGTGGGGTGGGGTTAAAGCCTGTCTGAGCCTGAATATTAACATTTTTATGCACTCCTTTTTATCTCCAACTAAGGATATGTAATTTTTGTGCTGCTGTTGGCATCAAATCAACCTGTAAATGGAAGACTATTTTTCTATTATTTACAGAAGACTGAAGCTTGAATAAAGTCTATTACTAATAACTGCCTGAAACTGAAATTCTTAATACCCAGTTGCAGAAGGAAGGCGTGATCCTTTCCCAGTTGATCTCAGTTGGCCATTCAAACCCAGTGGGCCCTTTGTATTTTAAACAACCAACTACATTGCAGGATGATGTGTTGTAGCAGCCTACTCTGCAGTATGAAAATAAACAAAAAATGCTGGTTCTATTGGGAAAAATTAAAAGAACATTTTAGTTAAAAGGTAGGAATAACTGATACAAGCAAGACTTGTCTCCCATTTCTGGGGGTAAAGAGAACAGCACACATTTAAATTTTCAGAGCTTACCACAATTTGAACAGTTGGACTAAACAATCAGACATGTTCTTTGAAGCTGCTTTTTTTTTTTTTTTATTTCCAACATACAGAAATGTACAGCTCCTACCAGAACCTACCAATACTGTAACTAAGTACATCTGTTGCTAACACCTTACAAAGCAGTCTGCATTTTGCTCTTAAAGAACGTTCGGGGTTTTTTTGGCTGAGAAAAATCAGGACCTCAATATATAAAAATGAAGACAGCTGCAAGGGAAAGAAAGTAAGACAGTGCTTGCTAAGAAAAAAATAAAAATGTAATGCCCATTTAACTGATATGTAACAAAGAGCTTGGAAGCGGACGTTGATGTCATTAAAAGCCAATGCATGTCACATACGAATTTAGCCTTCCAAAAGATAAGTAATTCGATGTAAGAATCATCATAAACATGTTAGAATAATATTAAAGGCTAATAGCATGCAGGAATCTTTGACAAATACTTGTCAATTTTAGTCCTTAGACTCTAAGAGCTCTGTTTCTTGCATTATTTGGCTCACAGTATAAACATTTCAGACATTAAAGAAGTGTGAGCTAGTAAAATGCATTTTGAAACAAGGGGATCCTCTGGCTGTAGTATGGCTGGCCATAGCTACTGCGTCAGTACATAGCAGCTTCACACCTGAGTTGACAGTTGGGCTCACCGCTTCCTACCAGGAGTTCTGAGTTGCAGTAAGTGTTACAGATTTAAAATGACCAGATTATGGCATTTTCAAAGTTTTCTGATGAATAAGTCGGGATTTTAAATTCTTAGTAAAAGCTGGGGTTTTTTCCAGTTACCGTAAGGGAATTGATACAACCAACCCAGCCAGCTGTAAGACTGAAGTGAATGAGGCCGTGTCTGCAACTGCAGTGAACGCATCTGCGCAGCCAAAGCAACTGCCGTCACTCCCAGTTCCCTGGTGTAACAACATGGCAATCAGGATTGCTCTTCCCACAGCAGCAAGTACACGGGAAGCCGAGAAACAATGAGGAGGTGCCCTCGGTGCGTCCCTGCTGACAGCATGAGAGCATGTTAGGGTGCTGGTCTACAGCTCAACCCTTGGCACATGGAAGCGGTAAAGCAGCCAGCACTGCTGCTTTTGCACCTTCCTGGGCTGGAGTCTCCCTCGGTCCCTCCACAAGGCTACACTGTTCTGTCTGCAGCAGTTAAAGCCCTTTTCAAACCTGGGAGACAGCAAAATGTTTAGCCAAAATGACTCAGTTACTGCATTCCAGCTTTGCCCCAAGTCTAGTCTGACATCCATCTTCAGCATGGGCCTACTGGTGATGTGCTCTGTGGTTGCCTTTCCCAGTCCTACTGGGACAGAAGCCAGTAAATGGGATGGGGCAAACCTGTAGAAATTGCTAAGAATAAAGGTTTCACATATGGCCATATTTAATTGTAAACAATGGCACAACACTTTGTACCTGAAGCACAGCATCCATTCTCTTGAGATCTCGTATCACACATTAAACATGGCAACAGCTCTTTGAGGTAGCTATTGTGTTTTGCATATGGAATATTTGAAATGGGGGAAAGCCCCAATTTACCGAGGAGCTATTTTTTAAGTACGCAGCTGGTTCCCTGCCCACAGCCCGAGCTCACCCACTTCACTGCAGAGCAGCTGCTGGGATACTGTTGGGGAGCAGGGAGGGCCCTTGCTGCACCTCTAGCTCAGCACCCGAAACCGGAGTCCATCTTTCAAGGTTCTGGCTTACGAGATTTAGGAGAGATGAGTGGCTTCTAGAGAGCCAGAAGCCCAAACTCCTCCCAGTCTCAACTCACGAGAGGTTGCTGTGGAGAACACAGCGTGTTTTATTTTCTAAAGCCCACTGATGTCATTTGGGGGGGGGGGGGGGGNNNNTGGTAGTTTGGGGGGGGGGGAGGAAGGTGTTTTAGAAGAATTCTGCTTCTCTTGTATCTGCAGTTCACAACATCAGGTTTAAAAAGCACAGCATCAGCCACAACATCTAGGCTGCTGCCGCCTTTCTCCTGTTACGTTAACATTCAGGGCAAAAAGGGGAAAAAATCTGTATTGGATTATTTCAGTCAGTAGCTCAGTAAATTGGTAGCTGGGATAACCCAGGCAAATTTTGCTTAAAATTGACAAGGGAGAGATGACAAGCTGCTTCCCAAACAGACAGGTGCAGCAATCTCTTGTGGGGCAGAGGAGCAGTACGAGCGAGGCACAAGAGGAAAAGGGAGGGCATGTAGTGATAGGACGAGGGGTAATGGCTTCAAACTGGAAGAAGGGAGATCTAGGTTAGATCTCAGGAAGAAATTCTTTACTGTGAGAGTGATGAGACACTGGCCCAGGTTGTCCAGAGAAGCTGTGGCTGCCCCATCCCTGGAGGTGTTCAAGGCCAGGTTGGATGGGGCTTTGAGCAACCAGGTCTAGTGGGAGGTGTCCCTGCCCATGGCAGGGGGGGTGGAACTGGATGGTCTTTAAGGTCCCTTCCAACCTAAACCATTCTATCATTCCGTTCTATGGTTGCGATCTCCCCGGAGCCAGGGCCGGGGGACAGCGCTCCCATGGACCAGCCCTTCATCTCTTCCTGGCCCATTCAGAGACCTGCCAGGGGGTGGCCAAGTTCCAGCTGCTCCACTGACAAGAGTTAAACTCCCAAGACTTTTACTGGTGGGAGGAGAACTGCACACGCCACATTTTAAAAGAAAATAATAATTAAAAAAAAAAATCCAGTGCAATGGAAGAGATTCTTAACCAGAGCAAACCCAGGGAAACCCAGGAAACAGGAATGTTACCACCATGGGACGTGACCAACCATGTAAGAATCAAGCCACAAGAAGCTGAAATCCTGAAACAGCCCAGGGAGGACAGGGCTGGGTTTGCTGTTTGTGCTTTGGGAGTCAGTTTGAAACACTATTTCTAGCATCAGAATTAATAATGGGTAAAGGAGCTTACATTAGGGATACAAACATGCCCTTTTAATTCCAGAACTCTTGATTTCCCAGAGCAAAGGTAGTACTTTTCCCTCTCTATCAGACTCCAATTATGCTGAAATGCCAGAGACAGAAGTTTCATTCGTCTGGGAGAAACGATAAAGTCCACAGAACAATGGGGGAACTCTCTGAACTCAGAACTTTCCCAGAGGCCTGCATAATGAAGTTACCTGTTCTGCTGTCACAGTGAGGGGTGCAAGGTGGGAGAGTAATTTCCTTGACTCCAATCCTTTAAAAAGAGCCAAGCAACTTACATAAACACATCAAGTTCTTCATGTCCCATTGTTCCAAATATTGGGACTCTTTTCTCCTTTGTTAGTGCCTGGTGCTTTAAAACCAGTAATTAAAAAAGCAGGGTTAGAAGGAACTACTTTACATGTATGTTATTCTTAGCTGCGCAGATTCCATCAACCTTAATAAAAACTTGGGGGGGGGGGAGGGGAATCCAAGTCTTTACTGAGAAACATGGCCATGGATACACAGATTGCTGTGCTGGAGGAAGAAACCGCACTTCCACCACCACCTGGGCTTGCCCTCCGCCCCAAGCCCAGAACTGTTTGTGCTGCTCCCCAGCTGGGGAACTGGCAACTCATTCATTTCAGACCACCCTTGCTATATTATGTGGCTCACATCACTCGGCTGGGGTAACCTGAACGATCCACAGAGGCAGTGCCCTCGCCATCCTTCTGTAAGAAGTCCTCACACAGCACAGCTGGATCCCAAAGCAGATGTCTGTCCGCATCAAGCCCTGCATGTCTGCCAGCTGCAAATACTGCCTAACAGCAACTGAGCATTTGATGCCTATCCTCCCTTTGCTGCCACCTACACAAGAACACGTAGACGTGCTACCCAGCCTGATCAATGGATCACTAGCACCTCTGCTACAGCTACTCTCGGGAATAATCAGTAGAGATCATGGACAAACATGGTATTTTTGGTGCATCAAAGATGCGCTATCTCCTTACAACTCCTGAACTCAATCCTTGCTTCTTAATCCTAAGAAAGACCTGTCTAGAGTCCAAAAAGCATTGGACTCTAACCTTACCTTGCAGGAAAAGAGGACACAGAGCCCTTACCCCAAGTGCTATGTACAGTACAGCCCTTTACACAAGAACATCCAGCAATCACAAATATTAGAACCCAAGTAGAAAGTATTCTTGGTATCGAAGACAATCTGTTATTCCTTTCTAAAACAAAGTTCACTCCATTAAAAAAGGTAACTGGATTTAATAAATAGTAATTTTTGAAATTATAAATAAGTTAAAAATTAATTTAAAATAAGCTAGTTTTTGAATAAATAAGTCTCAGTAAGTGCTTAAATACATACATGCCTTTTTTTTTTTTTTAAAGTTTTCAAGTTAGCTCATGTTTTAAAGAAGCAAGTTCCATAATACTGCCATAAAACTTTGTGCCTTCAGGAAATAAAATATTGCTTTTCTTAGCCCTTTATAATTTGATTCAGTTCCCATCCACTTTGATGAGATGGGTCAGATCTACTCATTATTGCTTGTAAACCTGAGGAACAAGAAAAAATAGTCTATCTTTAAGAAAGATGCTTCTTACTGGAGGCAGGTTCTCTGCCTGTACTTTCTAGCAAATCATTTTGATTTTTGTATCTCAGTGGGTTAAAAAAAAATCCAACATATTTCCTAATAGCGTCCTGTCAGATCGGAAGAGGTTTTAGGTTTGACCTGGAACTGATTTCTGAAACATCCTCTCTGTATTAAGGTATTTACAGTTTGCTTCAAGTCCCTGCACCTGAAATGCCCATTGTACTTTCTGATGCATAACTGGTACCCTGGGCACCCAGAAAACTAGATTAGTTTTGCTACACAGGAATAACCTAGTCCTACAGATCAAACAGATAAGGCAACATCAGTCTCCTCTACCATGCGTAGGAAAAGGACTGATTGGAAAGAGCCCTTTAAAGTTGAGAAATACACGGATTCATGCAAACTGACATTCATCCAAAAACACAATTCATGAAAAAAAGCTACTGAGAAGTAGGCATCTGATATAAAATTTCTAAATCTGCCATTCAAATTCTAAAGTTTTTTTGTTTAAAATAGTTCCCAGAAGCCTCTCTGTGTCCAAATAGCTGCTACCTGTGGTCACATGAGCGACTGCCTCAAGGCTCAGCCCCTGTAGGCTCTTTGGTTTGGTGCACAGAGCAGCTCTGGGGTGGCCAGGAAGCCCCAGGCGATTTTTCCTTGCCAGTGTAGCCTTGGCCCTGCTATCTAGAAAGATGGGAGCTGCTCTGGGACTGGCTGGAAGATGTCGTGGCTCCACTCAGCTGGGAAAAGCCGCTGTTGCAAGATTCCAGGCTTGACATGGATCCCCTGGATTGGGACAAAACAGATACATTTTTTAGGAAGGCAGCTATATATGGATAACTCTATACATCTGACAGGAGATCAGCTTACACTCTAGCACTTGCAAAAGTATTTTATTTTTTGTCCCATCATTTTTAACTTTGTTTCATGAGAATCTCAGGGTTCCTTTCTGTCATGATGAAAAATTAATTTGTCATAGACATCTTTTTTTCTTAGCTGCAGATATTACAACCTTGTCTCTTGCAGCTATTCTGGGAGCAGGACACAGCTGGAGCCTCTGTGGGGCAGCATTCACAGCCCTTGAGCAGCAAGGAACACTAAAGAGCACTCCAAATGCAGCAGAGCTCAGTGAAGGCAGCTGCCACCACTAACCCAAGAGCCCCAGCTTCAGCATGTCCAGTCATGGTCTTCAGCTCCTTCTGCCAAAAGCAGACTGGGTTCACCGTAGCTATGAGTGCCTGCTGTTCAGGGGAACTAAATCACTGGGTGATCTGGAAAGTACTTTTAGCATCAAAGGAGGCTAGACAAATCCTGCCGAGGTTGATGTATTCACCTCTTCAGAAAGCACTCTCCATGTCACAACCGAGATCCTTCTCAAGTGCCAAACGAAACATGTATGAAATAACCCAGCTGATATTTAAGTTACTCCAAAAGTAACTTCTCAAAATGTTCCCAACTGAGATAAAAAAACAACTCAGTCGAAAACCTCCCTCGCTTCAGGTTGCTGTAAGCAAGAACTGGAGCACGAATTCCACTGGTGGACATACAGCCAAGGGGTCCCTTATTACCTACAGCACGAGAGGAGATTCTTTGCACAAAATGCCACTGAGATTGTGCCCATCTTACTCATTATCAATGAAAAACACACTTTGTGGAAGTCACTGGTATCTGGATGTTTAGCTCGCACGCAGTCCTCTTATTTTGCTTCTCTATTGCAAGTTGTACAGTAACATTTCCCCCCCCTCCCCCCAGTAAATCTCCTACCTGAAGTCCTTGGATGCCAGCACCTCATAGTAGTATATAAGTTTGCACTTGTGACTGGAAACTTGCAGAGAGGCAAGAACATCATCCACCCGAGGGAGGCTAGTGCCAGAACAGGGCAGAGGGCCGTGCATTTTCCACTGGAGAATGTAAAAGCCAGGCCAGCGAGTCACATGAGATCCCTGGAAGAGAGAGTGCCATCAAGTGACTACCAGGCATCTTAATAAATAGATTAATGACTTGGCAAAGTCAAAAGAAACTATTGAGCCAACTACTTTGGGAAGGATACATCATTCACTTGTTTCACATGCCTCAGCTACATGCCCCTGTAATGCTATTAAAAAAATAAATGGCTATTTTCAATTAGCTTATCAGCATGGATTATGGAATCTCTTTCCAATGGCTCAGTCTAAATTCAGACTGCAATAGCAGCCACTTTCACAGGGAATCCAGAGAATGATGACCATAGCAACTATTTCCAAGCAAGACATCACTTCCCATGCTGTCAATTCCTTCCCCTCCCCACCACCAGACCATTCTGGAGTTTGCTAGGACTCTAAGATCCATGCCAGGAGCCAACATCTGACCTGGATGCTCTCTCCTTCCCGGCAAACCAGTGGAGATTCCACACGGCTGTAATCCACCCCAAGGACCCATGTCTTATCAATTAGCTGCATATTGTCCCCAGCAGCAGAGGTACTTGGTAACGTGGCTTCTTTATGACTTGTTTCAGGAGCTCGTTTGGAGTGAAAGAGGCTGAACACCACATCTCCTTTCAGGATGTCAAAATCCCAGGTGATGACAGATTCCCCTTCCAAAATCTCCACAACTATCTAAGAAAGGAACAGAACAAGCACACTGTAAAGAGTCAGGTCTTCAGACGGCAGCCAGCATCACTCTACAAACATGCTTTTCTCTATAATCCTTCAGTTAAGCTATCGGTCTTGGAGGAAGATCTAGGCTGATTTCCATTGCCACTCCTCTGCCCCAATTTTGCTCAGGCATTTTTACCCCATCTCTCCCTGGTGTCAGAGTTGCTTGTAAATAGTTTGCTAGTTCTAGGAAAACCTCAGCGGAACTGAAGCAAAGCATTCAGGACACAGCAAAGAACACCTTCTGAGTAGCTATGAACTCCAAAAGACACTGCTGCTTTTTCAGGAATCTAAGCAGGCCAGACCAGAGTTACTCATCAGCAGCGACGCCAGTAGACTGTTTTGACATTCGAGTGCTCCTTTTTTGCACATTCGCTTTTCTGATGACCCCTGTCAGGATGTTCCCAGTACGCACCTTGTTGTACCACCACCATAACTGCCCTAGCTATGCCACTGAAAAGGGAAGCTGTACTGTCACAAGGGAAACTGAGGGAGCTTTATTTCCCCAAGAAGGTGGTCCAGAAGATCAGCCCATAGTAGAGACAAGAGACATTGTTTCTCAAGTTGCAGTTCTTTATTTCCACACTTCTAGCTAGTGTTAGCCTTCCCAAGAAAGGCATGCTGCTGCTGAACCATCTTGTGCTCACACTTTAGGAGCCCTTTGTTATTCCAGTCAGCCTTAACAAAAGGAACACATCACCGATACTAGTTCAGCGCCTCCTTCAGCCTTATGAAGATATGGCTTGTACCTCATGTGGAGCTCCTTTGAGGACACTCGCAGAATGATAGATAGTTTCTGTCCATAACCGGATGTGATCCGAGTTCTCTGACTCTTCTTCTGTTTGATAAAGTGACTTGGGAACAAGTCCACCTTCTGGGACAGTACACTGGAAGAGTCGCACAAACAAATATGAGAGTTCATACTCATCTAGTGGTAAAGTATCAAGTCATCTGTACCACGAACACTTGCCTGATGTCAGACACAGAGGACAACACCCTCAGCTGGCATAAGATTTCACAGTGGGACTAAGTTTACTTGAACTATGACAATTTATCTAAGCTGCATTTAGAGAGCTGACCTCTAACCCCCTTCTCCAGGGCAGCCTCACCACCGCAGGGTGAAGTCTCCTGTGCATAAATTAACTGCACCGTGCTCAGAGCAGTGGTACCCCAGCCAGAACAGAGGTTTGGCCATCTTTCAGAAGGGAGTGGAAGGCCAGGGTGTTGAGGAGGACAGGAATTGAGGGAGCTTGCATGTTGCAGATTCCACCTGCACAATAGGAAGGAAAACTCACCATGCAGTCTCCTCCCAGGAAGTCTGGGATCACGTCTTTGTCCACGTAGTCTATCAGCCCTCCTGGGCCCTGGTAGTTATTCCCACTGTAAATTAGGAACTTCTGCCTTGTGTTCTCATTGATAAAGGGACTGACCTGAAATAAAAATATGGACAGAAGACATCGCTGTCACTGACTGAAGTTAGAGACAATGTTTATACATCTTACATGGATGCTTCAGGTGCTAGACCAGGAGGCCTCACCAGTAGGAATGCAGACCAGCAGTAGTGCAGAGCTTCGCAACTCTGAAGCACTTCCCCAAAGAAAGGGGCAACAAATGGAAAGAGTACTATATTGTCACATCACAACATTTTCTACTTCATTTAAAATAAGTTTGCAGTCACTGCACCACATATAAACCTCACAAGAAATTTAACAAGGATGTTCTTACATTGCCAGAACAGTCAGCAGGCACCAGGCAGAACCGCATTTATTACTCTTCTCTTCAGTGTCCTTCAGCATGAGATTAAAAAAATATTTGTCTTTTTTCATCAATATGAAAACCCACCAAGTTTGGGCTACCACTGCTGCATAAGGATTTGCAATTTAGGTCCAACATCCTGCCCTGCCCTGGTGGACGACAGCCACTAGAATCAAAGGAGCGAGAGGCATGCTATGGCTTGCTCTGTAGCAATACTGTGGCCTCTTCAGGAGTTCAGCCACAACTTACCTGGAAGCTCTTCCCTCCCTCACTCTTCAAATAAGCAGAACTTACACTGACTGGATGATTTAGCTATTTGTACATACACAAGTGCTTGTGATCCTGCAGTCCAGATTTCACCCACCAGAGTCCAGAGCACAGGAAAAACCCTGGGTGCTCGCACTATCAATAGTCTCCCCAGAGTTTCAGGGTAGTTGTCCTCTACAACCTCAATTATCCGAAGGAGGGCCTTAACTCCAGGCCGCCAGAGATGCCGCATATTTAGCCCTTCCAAGTCCACCAGACATGTCCAGGATCTGAAATAAACACGCAGAAAAAGACCTGTCAGAACTTCATTGCACAGTGGCTGCTCAGTTCACAATCCACAAAAATATTTCAGTAACACCACAGCCTGTACAAGATCTAGTGAAGCCAACAAGCAAGACAGTAGTTCCAATAAAAAGTAGATCTCCACTCAGGCAGTGGATAGCCTGAATCCAGTTGAGCACCCAGCCCTGAAGGCAAAAACATGTGCTGTCAGTGTGGAAGAGGGTGATGGCATGCAGGCCTATTGCTAAAAATAATTCAAAAATGCATTTTAAATGAAAGTGGAATCTGGCAGACAGTTTCCTGTATAAAAAAAAAAAAAAGAGAATTTCAAGGGTCTGGATTAAAATCACCAAGATTCATCTTAAATGGGACATAAAGAGATGTAAAGAAGGACCAATACTTGCTTTCATATGAAGCTGTAGAATTTATCTGCATTTAAGTCCACTATATATGGTACCCCAAGCCCAGGAACAGTCCGTAAGAGAGAGACACTGCTGTCTGCAGTTTAACCCTAAGGACATCATCTAAAACCTTCACAGAAGCATTCTTCTCACCATGTCAGTCCAAACTCTGTAAGGATACAAGAAAACTAACTATACTAACGTGATGGGGCGGCCAAAGACGTTGGTATTTTCCTCACATCTCTTTTGTCCTTCCTCGTTAATTGACAGGACCTGAAATCAAAGACAGTACAGACTAGGATTAGCTCAAGTATGACTGAGACACCAGGATAGCCTAGAGATCTTATTTCAAAAAATACAGAACCCAGAAGTATACCAGTTTGAGAATGTGCAGTGTGCCAAACACAGAATAAGAGTCTACCTAAAAAAAAAAAAAAAAAAAAAAGGCTTCTCTACTGAAAAGTTGTGCTGACAACACAGATACTGAAAATCTAAGATGAAATATAAGAGTCTCAAGGTCAAATATTATCAGCTGAGCTGCATGAAAGGGCATGGAAAGCTTACAGCTAAAGTGCAAATTATCAGGAAACACCTTTCTGGCCCATTCATACCATTACAAAAGCTTCACTTCTGTCTCTGCAGGAAGACAGAGAAGCTGTGCCCTGCCAAAGTCACTAAGCCAACTTTGAGTTGCCAGCCATGAAACACAGGAATTATTTGTGTCAGGCAGGTAGGTTCCTGCTGCACTATAACAAGACTTCTAAAAACCCCAAGGGAAATAGATTTCCTCAGGTAAGAAATGAAAGTACAACTTACATGTCGCAGCAGCGATTCCTCTCCCAGAGCTTTCACCAGACCTTTTGTGTCCATCTGGCCAAGACGAAGGATGTAGAGTGGTCGTCCATCTTCAAAACAAAGAAGGGTTTAAAGAGGGAAGTACTCTAGTCTCCCAGGCTATCACTCTAGTAACTTTTATAAAAGCCACATTAAATATTGGAAAAGGATAAAAATCATATCCAAAGGCCATCCCATCACAGAGATGCTGCTTTGCTCTAATCTGCCTTATCTGTGCAGAGAAAATAAAACTACAGCACAACAGAGTGGCTATTTACAGGTGTTGAACTGTTTTGTTAACTTTTAAAGTGTCAATACAACACTTTTCTCCAAAAATCCCGGGTTACTTATGAGGTCCTATAATGCAAAGTGTGCTGTAGTATCAATGTAAGGGGCAGCTTCTAACCTTTGTCTTGATAATGCCATCCTCCAGTGTAGTATTCATCCAAGAGGGCTGGGGGCCTCCACGACTGTAGGATGTAATCCACCTGGTACTGCTTTCGCCAAGACAGTGACTGACAGAGCATTTCTCGAGCTTTGTCAATGTTGAAGTCGCGAGCCCGCAAAAATCGAAGGATATGTTCGTCTTTGGGGATCTGAGGGAAAAGGTCCAAGGATCAGCACTGGTACATTACCTATACCACTGTTCCATAAAGCCTACAGAGCATGCACCAGTTTTTAATCACTTAAAACAAAGATAACATTAAACCCACATTCCTTCTCCCTCCTTCCTTGACTAATCCAGCTGAATGCAGCAGATGGTGCTAGAAGCACAAAAGAAGTGACCAATTCATGTGCCTTTAAGAGATATGGGCTACATATTTATCTGAGTATTGCACATGCACAGCCTTTCACTGATCCAATTGCCAGAAGCCCCAGCAAACTCTAGGCTGGCTGAAGTTTCCCCTCAGCTAGCTATCCACAAAGCCAAACAAAATACTGAAGGGAAGTAATAGAGCTGCAAGCTTACCCCACATAGGGCAAATAAGCAAAATATGGAAAGCATTCATAGGTAACACATTAACCAAGTTAAGCACTCGCGATTTGGAGGGGGATCATGACTGTACAGTGTTTGAATGATGACCCACTAGCACCAATTTCAGCTCTTGTGCAGGTCCTTCTGCTTTGCTGTTGACCATGCTTCCCTGGTGGCATTTGAACAGGAAAGCTTTTGAGTTCTTCCACAGGCTTCCCTGCCCCATCACATCATACCAGCTCTTGCTCAAACATATCAACCAAAACGATAATATATCCTTCTCTCTGTCACTCATCCCAATATTTTCTATCAGTAATTCTGGCACCACAGGCACAAAAGCCTTCCCAAACCAAGTCTGTAGAATGGCTTATTCCAACCTCCTTCCAAATCTATCTTCCTTTTAGCTGAAAATCAAAGAAAAATTGATAGTAATACTAGACAGCAGTAATCAACAATAACCCCTGACAGATTCCATAGAAGCACCAAATTTGACTAAAAGTCTGTCAGTTGCCAAAACAACTGGATTATAGCTGCATACGCTGTTGATTTCTCAGTCCCTACACCCCAGTTGCCCCAAAAGTGTTCAACCTCATTCGCTACATCAAGTTTCCATTAAAAATTCAAGTTCTGTGGAGCAGAGAGAGGCTCCTCTAGAGTATCTGTACTGTGCTTAGCACAATGGAAGCAATCTGAGCCCTGCTGTAAGACAAAGAAAAGCACATGTTTAGGAGTCAAAGCTCTTTTGTTTGTTCACTGACATGCTCATGAAAACAGAAAGCAGGGAAGAAAGCAAAGCCACCAGCAGAGTCAGGCTGGGAGCAATCTCAGTTTCACAAGGCGGTATGAAGCTGCAAGAGATATTAAGAATTGATTCCACATAAAGAAAGAGTTCAGGCAACCTAAAGCCAAGCCTAGAAGCACCTGAAGAGGAGATGGGAGATTAACGCTGCTCAGGACATTCTAACACTTTGCAAACACTACATTTGTATGTCATAGAAAAGGCCAGCCTTCCCAGATAGGATCTCAGATGTATTTAGAAGAATGCTACCAAAGTTTTCTGCATCGTAGCAAGATTAAAGACAGCAGAAGTTTCATCAGATGATTTACATTTCCATTTCTGCTGCTCAGAGGATGCTGTTGGTCACAAGACAACACACAAAACACACAAACATCTACAACAGCCCCCAGATCTCCTATAAGACCCAGGAGAGGGAACAGCTGTTAGAAGATTTTGTTACTTTTCATGTTTCAAACCTATACTGGACATAGCTTCAGGTAAGAGGCAAATTCAGCACTTTTGTTTGGACCAACAGGGACTTATTCCATACTGGAATTAGTCTCTAATCTTTGTCCAACCAAAGCAGTAAGTGCCACACGCAAGAAAATGAAATTCTCATCTCAGCTTGATATTCTGTTTATTAGTGAAACTACATGTACTGTTCTACATGGTGCAAAGCCATTGATTACTACCTTTAAGTATCTGCAATTTTAAACACAATTTGAAGTTTTTTTTAAGCAATGATAAATCTGATTAGAAAGAACTGTTTTGGAAAGAATAGGGAATAGAGAGTGAAATAGGATGAAGAGGACAAAAATAAGAAGGGACAGTTCCCAAGAAACAGGAGATCTACAAATATTTTTTTGACAGAGGAATAAGGACATCCCTGCTCCGAATGAAAAGAACACATTGTCAGAGCAAGCTAACAGCCTCTCCAGAGAAAACTCAAGTCACATAGGATGAGTTCCTGAACTTGTATTATTCTGACAGGCAATCAAGAGAAGCAAACAGGCATGCAGTAAGGGGATTTAAGATGAAGTTTCAATAGCTAGCACCATCCTTCCTACTTGTTCAAGACCGTGTAGGGAACAGAGCTCACAAAGCCTACACAAAGGGTCTGAGGCAGCTCCCAGCTGTCACTAAGAGCGCTCAGCAATCAGCTCTACCTCGCCAAGGTACCTAACACAGCAAGCAGTTGTCAGGAAGCACAAGGGCTTGCACACACTCACAGAGCTCCAAGCACCCCAAGAGGCAGTTCTTTCACTTTTTCTCACGTGCTGTCACTTTTACCTTCTCCAGCTTCCATTCCCCAGCCTCTGACGGGGGGGGGGAGGCAAACCAACCCATGGAACAAAACAGGCAAACGTTTAGAATTTGCTTCTTCCACCTGAAACCAAGAGCCTCGCAGATCACACATGGATAAAGGCTCACTGTCTTACTCTTATCTAGGGCTCGTTTTCAGCTAGATACCCAATAGCTGAGATATCTCCTGCCACACAGGAGTCCACACTGTTTTACTGGACAGATCACTGTAGACCTGAAAAGCTTCATGTCCTATATTTCAGAGCATAACTATACCTGAGAATTCATCCCTGCCCCCTTCATTCTGTGTCTGCTTCTTGTCAAGCCCCTTTTATCTGACAGGAGGTTGAATCGGGGGAGATATGGATCACAAGCAATATTTAATAGAGCAAGTTTTATTAGTTAATCTGTTACTATTAGCAGGTAACCATTCACGTGGTTCACTCACACATACTCATTTACCTGGTTAGTTGGGAGGCCAGCCCCAGCTATTTACTTGGAGGCAGAGCATCATCGTGACATGATAGCAGCTTCCAAGTAGGTCTTCAGACAGTCCTTCAAGGGGTTCTTTGTTCCATCGGGTGTATCTATATTCCTGTAGTCTCTACCCACATCTAACAGCCACCACACTCTCGGACACGGTCCAAGTTATACAGCCTGCTCATGCTACCGTATACCAGTGGCCTTGACAGATTTCACAGATGCTTCTGAATTTATCGGCTCTTGCAAATTCAACAGCTTTGTTAGTCTCTGGAGTTTTTCAGCTGCTGGGAGACTTTCACACACTACCTCAACAGACACTGTTCTTCTCTTTAGCCTGTGGTTTTCTGGTAACTGTTTCTCCATCCACATTCATAGCTACCAACAGAACCCACGTGCATACTCACACAGAAGGGGACTTCTTCACGAGTTCAGTAACAACAGAACTATAGCACTAAATCTTTGTTACATTTTATTTCTATGTGGGTGATACACATTAGTTTTTCCAAGAAAAAACATGGTTTTAAAGACCATGTTTAAACTCCTTATACACAGACGAGACATGCTGTCTCTCAGCTCAGAGAGATACAGCAAGGTATGCAGAAAGTACTGGTAAAGCTCCTTGCAAACAGTAGCCTCTTTTGCAAAATCCAGTTAAAAGAAAAAAAAAGGTCTTAAAGCCCATGAGTGCAGAGTACCCGCTAACCCATTCTGTATGACTGACTGAGCAGTCAGCTGCTAAGCCAGGAAGCTATTACTTTTGAAACCTTATCTAACCGTACTCTGTTTTCAAGGGAGATCGCTTGCCCCAACCATCTTTCTCCTGTTTTCCCCTCTTCCTAAGCACTCTCTATCTACCCAGCCCACCCAATTATTCTGTTGCTATCCTTGGTCCTTCCGTCCCAGCCAGTCTCTCTCCATCAGGAAATCTGGAGTTAGATCCCTCTAGAGGCATTCAAGCTGCCCTGGGCCTTTTATTTTCTCAGCCACATATCACTTACTGTCTTGGCCTGATATAGAGACTCCCCTTCAACCAGGAGTCCAAGCAGCTGCTGAGCACTACAGCAAAGCAGAGATACATCTAGCCCACAATACCTGTGTTGCCTTTCAGGGAAAAATGATTCTACCTGTGCTACCTGGCCAGCTCCAGCTGTACTTGCCCCAGTCTAGTGCCCTCAGCTCCTCTATTTTGGAGGCTTACACAACGTACCTCACACCATAAGGTGAGACTGTCTCTACTTCTCAAAATCCTGTGTGGTTTTGAAATAGTACATTTTGATAAATGAGATTAAAACAAGAACAGAATGAATTCTCCTCAAAAGAATTCAGTCCTTGGCTGAACAAGCTTGCACAACCTGCCTGATGTAAGGCGCACAGCACACTGCTGACGTGCAGCAGCCAAGAGCTTGGTGCTATCAACTACCCCTCTGCTGAGCAGCATCTGCCCAGAGACCAGGGACGCACCACTAGTGCAGCTAACCATTTCTCTCACCCCACCCTGCAGGTCCTGGGAAGTACAACCTGTCCAGACAGGCCAGTCTGGGCCACCAAGCCCCAGTCAATGCCTACTCTAAGTACACAGCCAGCGCACCACGCTTGGGGACCACAAAGTAGCCTTTTCAATACTGACAGGAATGAACTGGACAATGCAGGTGCAGCCTGTGATACTGCTGGATCCTGCTGTGAGGTCACACAGGCTATTCTCCATGCCTGGCCTTTTACCTAACCTTGCCAAAACAGTTCAGTCTCAACATGCAAATTTTCCATGACCCTGAGTTTTACTGGGGCACGCGAGCTATGACAGCAGCAGCACTCAGGCTTGCAAAGGGGAGTGCTCTGCCTCACCTACCCACCTTGCCTTTGTGCGTCTCTTGAAGCCACTGGCGAAGGCGGATCAAACAACTCTCTTGCATTGGAGTCAGCTGGCCCAGATATCGCTCAATATAATCAGCATCCAATTTGTCAGCTGGAGGAAAAAAAAAATAAAAAAATAATTCAGAGGAGACTTGGCATAGCCAGAAAGGAGATGTGCAGTTACTTCTTCACATCAGGTTACTTATGATTTTCACTGGAAGAGCACAGAAGCCCTCATTTTAGCTGCCTGAGGGAAGCAAGGAAGCGATATTCTCATGGTGATTAGGGCACAAGGACACATGTAAGGTATCAAAGCCAGATCACTCCACCTGTCTCTTAGAACACATATTTCATTCAACCCTGAACTGCTCCAGCAGGAGCTTAAGAAAAAAAAAAACAAACAAAAACCAAAAACCAAGAACCAGGAGCTCTGGCATTCATTTTTTTTAACCACTCCAAGACCTGGGCATTTGAATCCCCCAGTGTCCTAAAGATCTTGCACACAATTCCAACGACAAGAGGCTAAAAAACAGATAGCTGAAAACTGAAGTGTTATTCTGCTTACAGACACCAGAGGGAAAGGGAGAATAACACTACCATTTCTCAGAGCAAGGGAGATTTTTTGGCATGAGAAGTCCTGTGCATACCAGCAGCTCAAGGTCCCTCCAGATCAGAGACAAAGCACAAGGGGTTTGAGTCTGCCAGCATTCAGGGATCGAAGCAGACGTGCCATCCGAGGCTAGTATGTGCAGATGCCAGCAAGGAGAACGTGGTACCCGAAGCGGAGCAGCACAGGCTAGTAGCTGTGCTGGAGGCGTGCAGGCACACAAGGAGGAGGGCTGGGAGAAGGACCTCTGAGCTAGCTCTTCATCAGGCAGGATATTTCAGCAGATACCGTTAACTGCAGAATAAGGCCTGGACATCCACAGGTTATGCTGTTGCTGACTGCTAATACAGAAATTCTATTTGATAAGTGCTACGCCCCCACCAAATCCACAGAGCCAGCAAGCTAGCGAGCAATCCCAGGGAAGCTAATCTCTTCCTAAACATAAATATAAGCAGAAAAATAAGACCTACTCTCCTCTTCTGCTAGGTGGGATCTGCCACTCTTAGATTAACTTTAATCTCAAAGCACATGAATGTTTCTTAGTCAGCTCCTCTGTGGATTTCAATCCTTCTTCCAGATGGACTCCAATACAGAGAAGGATTCCAATACAGAGAAGCTACCAGAGAAGGTCTGGTGACACCAGAATCATTGCCAGTTCCAAATTCCAAGCTTTTTCCTTAGTTACACTCAGCAAAACAAGTGCTGTCTTTCCTTCTGAGAAACAACTACTCCTATTTCTAATACCACAGCTCTAAATGAAAAGGCCCCTCCTGTTTCTGTTACAGAAGAATTTTATTTGGTCTAGAAGATATCATCACATCAACACACGGAAAGATAAAGGCCAATTCAGGCATTTTGTGTGAGAAATACATTAGGCAATATTCTGCAAGTTTGTCTTGGCTTGATATAGGGGCAAAAAACATCCACACCAATCCCCAAGAACATTAATTTTTAAATAGCCAAAGTATTTAATTATAATTCAGTTAGAGTGTACCCAAGATACCTGTAAGTTTCTCCAACTTAAAGTATAAAATACCTTAAAGGTCAGCTCAAAACCAAGGTCGTGGGTTTTTTTTCCCCCCCCTAAGCTCAAACGAAAACATACTGCCTGCACAGTTTTTCTTGGCTTTTCAGTTTTGGGGGGGGCAAAAAAAAAGTTCCATTGTGTTCATCTCGAAGAAAGAAAATAACTTTCCCTCCTCCCCACCCACAATCCAGAAGGAAAACCTCATGCCAAAAAAATAAAAATAAACTCAATAGACAGCGCTACTCCAGGCATTTAGATGGCCAGCAGCTGCTGCCGCCTGGACATTGCATACCGTCAGGGCTGACCGCCTCTGCTGGAGGGCAGGAGCTGCCAGTTTGCTCTTTGGTAGTTCCACGAGCCCCAGACTCAAGCTGCACATCAGCATCATGTTCAACAGCCCGGGTTCGCTCATTCTTCTGTCCACACACTGGGGGAGGTGTCCAGCGGGGGATGAAAGTGATCCCTTGGGAGATCAATTCCTTCAGATAGTGTTCAATCACTTCCTTGCCCTGAAGGGGAAAACTTTAATTAGGAAAAAACAATCCCATCTCCCCAGAACCAGCAAGGTGCAAAGGAGTTTTCCTCAGGACAGATGACTAATGCTGTTAGAGGAAAAAAAAAAGAAGGGAAATAGTTGTCTCCTTCCATCTGCACAACCCTATTGGTAAAATTTCATTATGAAAGCACCATACAAATGGTGAATTATAACACTGGCCAGGCAAATTCCAACACTAAGGATGCAAGTACCTTTATAACACTTTTATCCTGTTCTCCCGCTCCCAAACCATCAATTAGCTCCCCTATTCCTCTGCAGCCCAGAAGAAAAAGCCACCAGAAGGAAGTGCCTCTGCCCAAGCTGCTGGAGAGACAGGGTGCTGATTTTCACCCAGAACTTTCTCTTCCTGCATGAGAACAGTGTCCTCAGTGTCCGAGGAGCCTGGCACCCACAGCATCCACTGCACTCCTCCTCTGGCACAGCCTGCTCCCTCTCCTGCACAGACACATTCCAGTGAGCAGATTGTTTTTGTTCATTGAACACTGGCTTTTTCTTCGTTTGCTCTACTGAGGGATTTTGGAGACATAAGCAAGGATATAAAACTATAGTGGGTCTATTTTACAGAGAACAAAATAGAGGCACACTGAGAGCAGGCAATTGTTTTTGCTTTTACAGTACAAAGGGAAGCCCATCTTACCCGTTTGATGTTTGAAGTGTACTGCTTCATGGCAATCTTTTCCACTGTGCTTTCAAAGCCAAAAAATGACTTGATGTCGAGAGATGCAGACTGTTCAAAGCAAGTCCACTCTTCATTCTCAGGGTGAACCTAAGCCCAAAGATACACATAGGGTTGGACAGTAGCAGATAGTTCACATTATGGCAGGGTCCTTGCCCCCAGTACCAAACTGGCTATTTAATCTCCAGAGCTACAGAGTCAGGGGGCAGAAGAGACTTCCTATAAGGCACCAACAGACCCACATTTAAAAGTCAGATTAATTCTCACAGAGTAATAGAAGCACATCATGAACTGGACATAGGGACATTTGTGGTTATCCCAGTATTCTTCACATGCACAAGGAAAACAAGACTAAAAACCCATCTCTGCCTCAGCACAACTGAACAGTAATATTCATAGCAGAAGTTGCACTAAAATAGTAGTGAGCCTGCCCACTTGAAACCATCATGTCAAGATCTCCTTACAGAAAGACAGGGATGGCCTCTTAGAACTTGCAATTAAAACCCCTACATCTGCAGCAAAGGAAGAAGAACAGAAAACAGATTTTTTTCTAGTTTTGGATAGGAAAATCAGCCACTGAATGTCAGTCTTTCCCCCAAAAACACAGGAGACATGGCAGAACAGGGAGTTTTCCCACTGTCAGTACAATATCCACCTTTCCTTTCCAGCCATTTCTGCTCAGTTACTCTATGTATGGTAGAAACATACATAATCTTTTCCTCTTTTAAACTTAACCCTTTTCTGAGAAGGCTCTGCCTTTTCTCCGTAGGTGCTGCTACTCACAAACTGACATGAAAGAAAAAAATTCCAGCCCACATGCAAAGATACCAGCTCTATGAAGGACACAAATTCCCCCAGGGAGATACTAAGTAACTGCAAGAGCAGGATCATATTTCTCCAAGTTGTTCCAGAGAACACTGCAGAAAAGGAAAGATGAGAATAAACCTGTTTCCGGTGCACTCTGGCAGGGAAGAGGGAACTGGTAAAAATAGAGCAGGGAACCATCTTGAGGATGCAGACAGCTAGCTCCCACCCTGTTCCAGGAACAGTGCTCCCCTAAAAGCCCAGCTGCTGACGTTTCCTTCCGAAGGACGTGAGCCGGAGGCAACACAGCCAAAATCAGCAAGTGCAACAATGTCTGAGCGATTCCAGAGTTGACCCGGGAGCGTTTCAGATCTGTCAGCGCCTTTCACAATGATGGAAGTTTGATTTACTGTAGTTTTTAGGAAGCCCCACATAGTCACGAAGCGATCTCTGGCTCAGGGAACCTCCTCACCATCCAAAATGTTAATAGCTTCTCAACTCTTTCTCTTGCTTGAAACAGAAGCTACTTACAGTTTGCTTACTTCCAAGAAGCTGAGCTGTCGTCCGGTTGCCAAAAGGCCAGGTAAGTAACAGGATCTGGACTTTTGTTTAGGGAACAAAAAGCAGTATCTCATTGCTTCCAGAAACAGATGAAGCTATTTAATGGTGATTGAGCCCTAATAGGACAACTATAGCACACTGCTGCTGAAGATAGAGCCACAAAGTGAGAAGTCCCAGACCACAAATAAGGCTCAAGACCTTTCTCCAAGTATTTAGAGCATGAAGATCATGACAATGTGCTATAACTTTCACTTATTTGTGGGCAAAATTAATTGTCAGACTTCTCCCTTGCCCTCATCATAATAAATATTAAGGGTTTCCTTTTAAATATCCAGATCTAAATACATGCCCAAGCTCCAAATGCTTTTGTTAACCTGAATTTCAACCAAAAAAACTCAGGGAACACCAGCAGCTCTGGAGCACCATCCATGCTTTCTACTCTCACCCCAGGGCCTAACACTCCAATCAGAGAATCACAATCAACCCAAAAAAGTTTCTCAAGCCCTACGAAAGCACTGGAAAAAGCCCACACCCTAAGACCCAACGGCCTTCCGAGTCCAAGAGTATCAAACCATAGTATGCTATGGTCCAGCATTCAAATCCATTCAAGCAACTTCAGCCTGTATGTTAGTGCATGACTTTCAACACTTCCTTCACAGACAAGTAGAAACAAGGCACTCACTGAGTAGCTACATGTCTCAAGGACGACAACACGGTTGGCAAAAGTCTCATTGTGGGCTTCAATGCGGAGAGTTCTCTCTTTCCAGTTCACTGTGTTTTTCTGGATGAAGAAAACATACTCTACCCCTGCAATCTGAGGAGGATGAAGAACCAAAAAGAGGAAAAAAGAGAGAGTAACTTTAGTAGACTTTATTAATTTTAGCCAGCCAACAAACCTCAGGACTCTGCCTTCCACTTGCCTTCTTTAGCAGCCTAGGAGCATCCACATTCAGTTTGCAGCTCCGTTCAATGATATGTATAGCTCCATCGTCACTCCTGGATTCATGCAGGATTTCACTCCCCAGGAAGACTGGGATCTCTGGACACGTAGGAAAGCGCTTCTCATAGGCCTGGAAGTGAAAACAAAGCAAGTTTCAGCTTCTGGCTAGGATCAACTTTAACTCCTTCTGAATTAATTAATTCCCTTACAGCAAGAGTCTGACAAACAGATGCCCTTCACCTCTGAGAGAAAGGGAGCTAATGCAGCAGTTGAAGTTAAAGCAAAATAGTTATGAACAGAGCTGGCATCCGCTCATGTCAGTCATCAAGCTAAGCATATCTTAATAGAACTTTTCTTTCACACGTGAAGTAGAAACAAAAGTTTGTTGTTAAAGACTACTGGGAAGAGAATCCTACCAACCTGAACATCAGGAACCTAATCTTTAGCTAGCAAAAGAAAGCACAGCTCTGCTGATTTCTGCTAGCTAAAGACTTGACCAGAGATAATAAAATTCAAGTCAGACATACTGCCTGTATGAAGAAGCTATTTAAAGATATATAATTCTTTTGTGCCTTAAAAAGGTAATGTGTCAAACAGTTCTCCAGTTGCCCTAGGCTATCAAGGGTAAGACCACAAATTATTGGCTACTGACTTTGCCTTGATTTATCAATTTCTAAAACAATTCTCTCCTGGTTCTGAAATCTTCCTTGTTTTAATTAACCCACATCCCTCTGAAAAGCCTTTTATCCAAAGCTTCTTCATCAGGTCTAGCAAAAATCTAGCTTTCCATGGCACTTGCAGCAAACAAAGTTAACTTGCATAAATGCTAACTACTGCTGCTTCTCTTTCCCAAACTTCTCCATCTCTCATTATATTGCAAGATCTTTGCAGGATGGAATGTTTTCTTCAGATTTCTGAAAAATGCCCTGCATGTTGAGATGGTATTGTAAAGATCTAATCCAAGCAACACTAGCACAAGCAGCCCAGGATTCAACTACAGCTGTGATGGGAGAACCCGTGCTCTCTTTTCACTGCGCTCTCACAGAGAGGCTATACCACTTTGGTCATAAGAATTTTTTGCTATCATTCCATGGATGAGCCTACTGTCTATGAAATGCTGCCATCTTCCTATCTTCTGTAAGACACAAACATTTTATAGAACACATCATTCTCTCACGAGTGTTTATATTTTTATCTACCACAAAAGAAAATATTCATGTGATAATGATAAAGATAAGCTCAGTTGTCAGCACATGCACAGTGCCATGGGCACACTGAGGGGTGGCTGCATTCTCCATTACCACAGAGTTCAAAGGCTCGTTGCCCCTGTACGTATCCATGTACCCTGGTGCTGGGAATAATACCTGCTCTTAAAATAGCACAGGCACTTAAGGACACATTCCGTATCTCCTGCTCCTAGACCTCTGAATGGAACAGAAGTTATTTCAGATTATCGCATTGCTCTAGTATCAGGAGGAAAGTGCAAGCAGACTACTAGCTGGAGTTCTGGCCATAAACAAAGCATACCAGTCTTTAAATCATCTTCTCCAAGTTACTGAGTAATCATCTGATTGCTTTGCCACATTTCTTGGAGAACCTTCCCATATCTGTGAGGCCTCTACCTGTGTTTTTTTCTCCTGATCACAAGAAAAACTAAAACGTTTTAGATAAATATAAAACTTCCCATGGCAAGTGACCATTTCCAACACCAGACCACCCACCCGGCTCCATACAATAGAAGCAACCTCACTGCTTTAAGAAGCTTAATTTGTTATGACAGGAATCCACAGATGGCTGTCAGGCACTGCTGCGGGATGCTTCCAGCTATACCCTCCTGGTATACTGCGCTTTCCTCAAGGGTCACAGAGCATAAGGGGAGGGCATCCTTTATTACCTGCTCTCTGGTGTCTGTAGTTGCCAGCACATTAATCTTCTCAGGTGAAGTTAACACTTCCTATTTGTGCCTCCACCTGCCCTCTCGCAATCCTCCAGACTCCAACCTACCACCTTGTGCTATCTTGAGATCAAAGCCTCTACCCTCTTCTCCCTTGCTATTCTTTTCTATTCTAGCACAGACAAGCGAGAGTCTCTCCAGGCCACCCATTCTTAGTTACCAGAGTCTCAGCCTTCAGGCAGTGAAAGCTGTGAACACCTTTGTAGGCCACTGGAACACCAGAACATTTACCAACTATTTATCAACTGTTTGTCCCATGCCACTCCTCACACATGCCCTTATCACACTTGCAAGAAGCGTCACTGAAAACCCTACCCTAAGAGAAGGCTGCCCCAGTTAATCCCGTGACCTTGGAAAACAGCAGCTAGTGCAGAGGCAAGACAACACCTTGGGTGCCAGAAAATCACCCAAGAATGGTACTAGGATTGTCCGTAGGCTTGACAGCAAATCACAAGTCTGCCTAAACGCCCCTAAAATCCTGCACCTCCATTCCTGCAAGGAGTGGCAGGCCCTCTTCGCCCTCAGCTACGAAGCACTGTTCCCCTTCTGCCTGGAGGAATGTTCTCCACCACCTCAGCTCACCACTCCAGGCAGGCAGGTAACACCATATGCTGCAGGGCTCCATGTTCAACGAGCAAGTACTAACTGTAAGAAGCAGAGGCTGACCCAACACCAACCATTTCTCTGGGTCAAGATTAGGGCTGGCCAAGGATTTCTTGCCCCAAATACTCCTGGTTTCCCACACATTTAACAGGTGCAAAGCAGCAGGACTGGAAGAAAGTCCCAATTGCGGCAGTTTCAGCTTCTCTTCCTCCACTCTTTCAGGGCTACAGCTGTGCCAGGAACATTTGAGAGGGAGTTTGTAGAGAACTACGAGCTGTTCTTTCACTGACAGCAAATGATCAAAGCACAGATACCCTCCAAAGGCCTCACTTCAACAGCTTCACCAGGAGTACCAAGCCATAAGTGCCTCCTCACCACTGAGAGACCACAACAGCCAATCTGAAGCCCCCCACACCACCACTGAATCCAGATACCTCTGGCTCCGATTTGAAGGTACAGCCACTGGATCTCAGCACACAGCTGTTTCTTTCTCCACTAAGTATGCACTTGACCCAGCTGGAGACAGGCTTCCTAATGAACCATCATCAAATCTGGCAAAACCAAAACCAGGTCAACTACTAACAGTGCAGTCACTATTTCGGACAGCCAAACAGCATCTGGAGAGTGAAGAAAGGTCAGGGCAGAGGGGCACTTGTCTACACACAGCCCTAGTGATATAACTAAGATGACAGGCCATGCCATCACCTAAAAAGGTGGAACATTTCTATATTTGAGAAAGAATCCCTTTTGCACATTGATATTAAGTCCTTTGCTAATCTTCTTTGCGCAACAACTCTAAAAATACAGCAGCCAAAGATGCCCGAGATCATATGAAGGACAGCTGAAGCACCATGCTGCAGTCACAATAAAGTTGTAATGTTAACATGCCTGATCTTTCATCACTGAAGGGACTGCGCTATCAGGAGAGAAATCCATCTTTTACACCCAGCATACTGGAGGATGGAGCACCTCTGCTGTGAGGACAGGCTGAGAGAGTTGGGGTTGTTCAGCCCGGAGAAGAGAAGGCTCCAGGGAGACCTTAGAGCCTCTTCCAGTCCCTAAAGGGGCTACAGGAAAGCTGGGGAGGGACTTTTTACAAGGGCATGTAGTGACAGGATAAGGGGGAACAGTTTTAAACTGGAAGAGGGAAGATTTAGATTAGATATTAGGAAGAAATTTTTCTCTGTGAGAGTGGTGAGACACTGGAACAGATTGCCCAGGGAAGCTGTGGCTGCCCCATCCCTGGAGGTGTTCAAGGCCAGGTTAGACGGGGCCTTGAGTAACCTGGTCTAGTGGGAGGTGTCCTTGCCCATGGCAGGAGGCTGGGACTAGGTGATCTTTAAGGTCCCCTCCAACCCAAACCATTCTGTGATTCTATGATCCTCTTATCAAAATCAGTATCTATACACAACAGTACCTTTTTGCTCCCACAGAGAAACTGAGGGAAATCAAAGAGAAACATTTTACCTTTTTTTCAAGCCATTGCAAGAACTAGTTATTTTTTTCCTTCTCTATGATTCTGTGGAGCACAAGGTGAACAACAGAATACCCTAGTCAAATGAAAGGCACAGACTACTTGATACTGGCTTGTTTTAATACTTCAGCCGCTAATCTGCCTGCATTTGCTCTTCCACCTCCTTGCTGCAGTAACTCTGCACTGACTCGTATATAGGAGCTACTATTTGTCTCTCCCTTCTCTGCCCCTCCTTCCCCAGAAGGAATTACAACAGTATTGTGCCACTACTTTTTCTTAAGTGCATACCCACAATATTGCTTTAAGGCAATCACCTTGAAGTCTTGAGTGGGATCAAATATATATATATAAACACCAATAGCTCCATGAAGCTGTTCCCTCCCTTCTTCTAAGCCCCACCGGGATTAACATTGACAGGCAGAACCAGCTAACACTTTGCACACCTCCTGCCAATCCTCCAGCCCAAGCAAGCCAGCACGTCACACCGAATCCCGGCTTGGGCTCCTTTTCTAGCCCAATCGGTCTCTAGTATCGACTTCACACCAGATAGGACCGAACAAAATCCCCAAGCAGTTGCGCAGCAGCAGGAGCTGTCTAGGCAAGCCAGAAGACTGCATACACCTGATTTACCAAGAAAACTGTCTCAACAACCCAGTTTATATTAGTTATTTCCTTAAACATTCAGATTAACATGCTCTCTTTGTACCTAAAACAACCATTTCACAGGAGCTAGTGGTTCAGGCCCACCAGCGTCCTTCCCTAAATCAAGCTATTTTTTTTCCCAGATTTCTTACAAGGGAACTGTTGCAAAAACCAGTGCAATGTTGTGGGATTTTTTTTTTTTTGTAGTGGACTGTATACATAACGTGACCAACATACAAACTTCATTTAAATCTTTGCAGTTATCTCCCTCAGACTGAAATTATACATTAAATTTCAGAAGAGACCTGGGTGAAGACAGAGGGATTTGAGATCCATTTGAACTCTCCGAGGTATTTTGCTTGGAAATATAACCATTTGGTTTTGGGTGCATCTAAAGTGTAAAAAAAAAAAAAAAAAGGATCACTTAGATACAGATGACAGCCTGTTGGCATTAAAAAAAAAAAATCAAAAACTTAAAAAATAAATTAAAAAAATTTACAAGTGAAACTATTCAAGGTTTCAGTAGTGTCAGATCTTGCTTTCACATTGAAGGGAAGACGAGGGAAATTTATGCAGGGCTGCAGTGCATGTGTTCGGGTGAACATGCCACTGGCACAACCTGCACCACTATCCCAAAGCACCTCAGCACACGTGCTGTGGCGACACACGTAGCCAAGCAGCCACGGGGACTGCCATGGCATGGGGTGCTAGGGAGGGGGCTCCCCAGCCTTACCACACAAACAAGGCTATTTCAAACTGCATCCTAGCCCAAGACCCCTTCGTGTCACAGGAGCTCACAAATGATTAATCACACCGAGCAACGATTAATCAGCAGTGATACGGTTGACTATGAAATCAGTAAAGAGTGCTTTGACCAAGGTTTTGCCCTGCAATCTCCTGGGAGATGTGTCCAAGTGGTTTTACCTATGCTGGCCAAAGTTTATGGGACCAACACAGTTGAAAATACCTTGTGAGAAGAGTGTCTTTGAGGACAATGCAAGGAAGCCACACTTAAGTGTCCTAAATACACAATAAAGAGTACAAAGAAATGCATCTGTGAGACGAGATTGCCCTGAAGATCAGCCAGATGCCAAACAAGAAAAAGTTATACAAGAATACAAGCATCAAAACCAAAAAATGACATTCTAAAGCCTCACAACCACAGAGAAAAGCAGAAATTACCCTCTTCTAAAAGCCCTCTACTTCACCTGTTTAACCCCCACCCGACCAGAGTACAGAGGTGCTCTCCAAGTCCTTCACCTTCCTAGTACCAAGGTGTTATACCTATTGACAGTGCAAGCGTGTTCCTGCTCCCCCCCTCCAGTTTAGTCTCCTGCAGACTGACAATAGCCGTTTCACTGCTGTTTCCTGTAAGATCCAGAGAACATGGCCAGAGGGCAGGATCTTTTATAACAGCTACTCCTGTTTCTCCTCTGCAGGTTTCAACATCCTTTTCTAGCAAGTGACCTTGAAATCAGTTACACAACAGAGGCCTTAGGAATCCAAAACAACAGAGACATCCAAGTACTGAATTACTGCATGAAACAAAACACCTCAAAAAAATCAAACTCTCCTGCACAGGACAAGGCTCCTGGCAGTTTCTTTCAGCCCAGTGCCTGCTGGGTCCTGAGTGGTTCCAACATGCTCCAACAAGAGGCAGCTTTTGTTAGATGATCTAGTTTCATACCTTAATATCGTTGAGGGAACGTTATCCTCTCACAGTCTTGGGGATGCAAACCGACTCCCAAGGCAGCAGTTCTGGCTTTCTCCCCTCATCAGTCACCTAAGAAAGGTGATTCTTCAAGCTTCTCACTAATACACAGCGAACAGGCAACTGATTTGGATTCTCCCTATCAGCATGCAGATCCTTTAGCAGAGTAAGTACACAGAGCTTGCATGTCAAATGCTGCTGTCCATGAAATCATGCAGAAACATACGGAGCTATTTTGGAACAGTGGTTGGCAGGAAAACATTCATCTTCTACTTGATAAGTGATGCTCTGAAGTGGCTGCATGGCCATCACATCTTTAGGGTTTGGTTCGTTATTTGTTTGGGGTTTTTTTTATACTGGTAGGGCTTCCTTAGTGACAGCATCGTGGAGATCTCCTGTTTCAGATTTGGGCAAGAGCACAGGAACAGAAAAACTACAGACCGACTCCTCTATGATGCCAAGGTGAATTTGAGATGGATCTTCAAGAGTATAAAAGCTCAGCTACTGGTGAAAATTATATTGTGTAGAACACATGAAGGAACTAAACTGCCACTCACCTGATGTAGAAAGAAACTGTTGTAGTCAATGTTATATGAATATGTTACAAGGATAAGACCTCATCCTTGTGCTAAGAGCTAAAACACTTCAAACTTTCATGATCAAACACAGAGTTTAAATCTGTATCAATTAAGATTTCTCAAGGTCATGTGAAAGCCACGTGCAGTTTGCCAGGACAAAGAAAGAAAATCTGCATTTATGTTCAGATGAATGGGAAATAAGGAGGAGACACGATATCAAGTTTTGAGCTAAAGATGTCCAGATCATCATCCCTTTGAAAAGAGATGATGAGAACCAAGATAAACCCCTCATCACTTAAGTAGGAAGTGGATGCATTTGGACTAGCTTTTGATCAGCTCTAATGATACATAAATATCTTTCTCCAGATTAAGGTGTTTTCAGATTATGTCCTTATAGGAAAAAGTAATGATTTCATCTTGCAGCCCCTCCTAGTACTTAGTCTAACTGCTGAAGGGAACCACAGGTTCTGCATAGATATTCACCAGACACAATAATCCATTTGCTTTGCAATCACTAGAACAGACACCTGCTTCTTGCTAGCCATAGTAGTGCAAAATAAAATACACGTGGAGTAACTGGGAGCAGGAAGGGATCAAATGGATATTTGGGGTGCAGAAATGCACTGAAGTCAGGGAGAAGGGAACTTCGTTTTAAGGAGGTGCAGAGCATCTGCAGAGTAGCAGAAAAAGTCTTTGGAACCCAAGAAAAAGCACTTTTGCTGGAAAGAAGACAAAGATTAGCCAATGAGAAGTCCGAATAAGCACACTACCCAGGCTGCAAACATTGACTCAGTGTTATCTCTCCCTGGATGACAGCCAATAATTTGCCTCATTTCTTCAGATTTTGGTGAAAGAAACAATTCAGGGAGCAGCAGCTGTCTATTACAATACAGGCACAACTGAGTGACACAGTAAACCTACTAAAACCAGGACATGCACTGCAGCTGCACAAAACTGAGGCAACTACCAACGTGCCTGACCTCCTGTCTGAGAAGAAACAACATCCCATTCGAGCTATTCTGCTATAGCATTCTCCTCTGCTTACCAGTGAGAAGAAACTTGGTGGTGTAGCAGTGCAAGTCACAAGTACAATGCATTAGCCTTTATAAATAGCCATGAAGCGACACCTTACCCAGGAACCATTGCTAGCTGGTTGGACACATTTGCCATAGCCCATTGCAGAGAGAGACAGACACGCTGAAATAGGATGGCAAGGAAGCAGACATCTCAGGTGACTAACACCTTAAAGAGCAAAACACAGCAATCAAGTGTCACATCACACACTAACTTTTCAGTGAATCACCCCAAAATCAAAAAGGCTGGTTTACAAAATAATGCCTCGTAGGAAGGACAATGTGTCCTTGCCAGAAGCTGCGGTAAGAATGTATACAAATTGACTGTAACTCAGGGTCAAACTTGGGCAGGCCACTGTGCTTAGCTGTTTAAAAAGATCCATGCTGGTTGAGATGGAACAATTGATGATGGTTCTGAGTATTCTCACCTCTTTCAGTCCCTGCTCAAGAGCATATTATTCATCTTCTGTACTTACACATTAAGTAGAAGAGAGAAAGATCTTCTTTGAATTACTACTGGAATATTGCGTAACGGTGATAACCTCCAGCCACGTTGTGTCTCCTTGTGCTATGCTGCAGTGCCACTGAACTACAGCTTACTTTAGAGCTCATCCATTCCAGCACTAGACTGCACTGATCAGATTAAGCTGGAGACATGACTCATTCTTCAAGGAATTAAGCCTCCAAGTTGCAGCTGGAGAAGGAGATTAAAGAAAACACGGCTTACCCTGTACAGACTCTTTGAATTCCTGTATGTCTTCTCTCCAATCCACACACAGTGCCAGCACCATCTGCTCTTAGACGATTCTTGCCTAGCAAATGTAGTCTTAGCAGTGGCAATGCAAAGCTATCAGAGACTCGTATGATCCCTACAAGACACACTAAGCAGGCCAGATGTGCAGATGTTGCCAGCAGTTCTCCAGAACTCTGAATGAATAAGCAGATCTTCCATCAACTTCCAGCAGCTGTGGTAAACAGCAGTCAAACATTTTCTGCTCACTTGAGGGGAAACGTCCTTCACCATAATCTCAAGAGAAATGTCAGCTCTTTGCTCAGCCTGACTATTGCTCACTCTCAACCTGCTTAATACCAGGAGGAGGTGGCAGTGGCAGGGCACGGGGACTGAACAAATGAATACAGCTGTGAAGAATCATCCCAGCTGACACAGATCATTACTTTCAGACTTTTATTGCCAAATGCTTCTCAGCAGTAAGATGATGGGATATTTATAGTGCATCTTGACAGCAGGGTCAAACCATCAAGTAACACTGAAGCATCATGTCTTGAGTCAACACTAGATCCTGTGTAAGTGCATAAAACGGAGAACATGCCTTATGAGGAGCAGCTGAAGGAATTAGGATTGTTTAGTCTGGAGAAGAGAAGGTTGAGGGGAGACCTTATTGCTCTCTGCAACTACCTGCAAGGAGGTTGTAGTGAGATGGGAGCTGATCTCTTCTCCCAAGTAACTAGCCATAGGACAAGAGGAACGGGTTCAAGTTGCGCCAGGGGAGGTTTAGGCTGGACATTAGGAAAAAATTTTTCACTGAAAGAGTTATCAAACATTGGAACAGGCTGCAGGGAGGTGGTTGAGTCACCATCCCTAGAGGTGTTTAAAAGTCATGTAGATGTGGTGCTTGGAGACACGGTTTAGTGGCAGACCTAAGTAGAGTAGGGTCAATGGTTGGACTAGATGATCTTAAAGGTTTTTTCCAACCTAAACGATTCTATGATCCTATGAAAATGTTAACCCAGTAGCTTCTGACAGTCACAACAAACTTACCTTCAAAACATGGCAAAAAGAGACAAGGGAAGTTGCCTTCTTTAAAATACCTGGCACAGACCACAGCTGCAGACAGACCATCCGCACTCAAGTATTATTTGTCTGCACTCAAGATCTATGTACAAAACAATCCTGCCAGAGAGAGTAGATTCTGTTTTGTAGGTGAGTATCCACTTCTTAACTACTGCTCTGATTACTACTGGGACATTTCATGTCACATGGATTGAACAGCAAAGGGTAACTTTTGAAACATTTTCCTCCTTGCACATTGATTCTCTCTCAATCTCTAGGGTACTGCCAACCAGAAATACTATTTCAGACAGTATCTGAAAACTGTGTCATTATCTACATCACAGCAGCTCCAAAGGAGCTTTTGACCACTGGGTGTGCAGGCTACACGCTGCAGAACTCTACCTCCTGTTATCCGCAGATATCCGAGGACATAGTTCCTGCAGGCCACTGCAGGAACCTCTTCTCTGGCACTTCTGCAGATGCTGCACTAGGAGCTCCACTCCGATCCCTTTGGCTACTCTGCACAGCCCTCTGATCAGCTGCACCATCACTGCTGCTTCAGAGGGATTCCAGCTGCCAGAAACTGCTCCGCTGTCCCTGCAGCAAGTGCTCTTCTGGTTCCAGAGTTCACACTTCAAAGCAGAGTCTATGAACCGGCATCAAATATTCTAGTTAAGATTCCACTTTTCTTTATTTAAAACCAGACTGTGATGTTACCAGAATAATGACAACAACTTGGAGCCCCAGATGGGGATATTCCAGTCTGTAGTTACAATTAATTACATAGGAAACCCCAAAAACGTATGCTGTGGTGCATCTGTGCACTGTAAGATACCGCACTGTAGTCGACCTAGACAGCCAATCTGCACATCTTATGTAGCAAGACAGCAGCAGCCTTTCTGAGACCTGGACAGGCTGTGAACACACACATTGAACTTGTCACTCCAAACAAACCCACAAAACTGATGTGATCCTTAATAGGTATCAGTCTGCTTGTACATTATACCGCTTTCACACACAATTTTATCTGTTACCACACCCACCCACCCCCATTTTATCTGTTACTAATGTGTACTGCAAGCCGTTTGGGCCACACCATGGTGCCTACCCAGCAAAAGAGGGCTCACAGGTTCTGTTGCAAAAGCATCACCACATCACTCAGTGAAATATTGAATCCTTTAAGACACCACAGCATTAAAGAGGAGAGCACACATGATATATCAGAATTTAAGCGTCTCTTTACATACTCAATGTGCTAAATTCAACAGAAAGAAGTCATTAAACAAAGCTACTTAAAGATCTAACATCTTTAACATAATGCATGTTGATGCTGAAGAGGTATAAATAAAAATAATTTTGAAAAGGTCTATGGAAAGCAATTGTAGCTGTCAGGACCTGAACCTCAGTATTCAGTTTCTTCTCCTGCAGCTAGATCTGACAGCTAATATAGCAAGGAGCTGCTTTCAATTACACTGCATATACAAGCCTCCCAACACCATTGGCACAAAAGAATGTCAGGACAATTGTCAAATAAATGATGCATTTTGATTTTAGTCATACTGGATGTTTGACTCTTGCATGTAACTGTGGGCCAGATCTGCTGTAAATGAGCAAAACTTCAGTGACTGCCAAACAGCTTTGCCAGCATGCAAATCGCCAGTGTAGTCACGGGTGATGTGCTGGTGGATTATTCAAGGGCAAGAGTGAGGACCCCTGCCAAATGCAGTGACTATCAGCAAGACTGCTTCAGTAGCATCCAAGAAAGACAGGGACCGCAGATGATTGCTTTTGGTGGGCTACGACCCAGTGTTACAGGATGAGAGTAGAGACGATAAAGAAGAAATACTTTCTGCTGCTTGCTTCATGTGAAGTAATTTCTGACTCTCAGTGAACCTACAACATTTGTAGCCTGAACTAAGTTTGCCACCCAGCTTTGCACCCATACTGAGAAGAAACACCCCAGTTCCATTAATTTCCTACTTTATCCTACCTGAAAAATAAAGAACTCCAGATCAACACTGAATCGCTGGTAAAACTAGAAAAGAGAGTCACAGAGCTGCTTGGAAGTACAGGTGGCAGGCCAGGACCTCAAATGACCAAGCTTTCACTTGCAGACACAGGCAGGGGAATCACAAGCTGCTACCTAACAGATCTATTAGAGAGTCTGAGTGATGCTCAAGATAAGAAATGCCCGTATACCACACATGCACCCACACAACAAGAGCTCCCCATCCCAAACTGATGTTGCAGATAGCAGAAGCATCCTAGACTGAAGGGTACAACTCAACCAGGGCAGTGAGAAACATACACCATTGCTGTCCATGCGCACATTTTCAAGAGATCAGGCTCTCAGCTGCTCATATACATGTCAACACAAGCCGTGGGCAGCACCAAGAAATGAGATCAAGCAGAAAGCATCACCAACTCACATTGTGCACGTGGGGCTCAAGAGCAGTTTCGTCTCAAGCACAGAGTACAACTGGTACACGCAGTGAGAACTGATGCTACTGCAAGCTTCCAAATGCCTGATGTTTGTTCTGTCTTTTGAAAACCATGAAATACTTTTAGATAACAGTAATAAACCTCTCAAATGTTGCAAACAAAGTTGATATCCTGCATGTAGTAAGCTTAAATGTCAAGTTACACTTTTTTTCCACATATATATATATATCTTTTTAGCTTTTAACTTAACCCAGCCTTTAACCTACTAGTGTTGTGTTTTGCAGAGCTTTCGTTTCATAGAAAAGACAGAACCTTAGATAGTAAAGGGATAAAGGTTTGATTTGGTTCATGGTGTAAAACCTGCAAGCAGAACATTCCCCTTTTCAGGATCTGCATCCTTTACCATTCTCTTTGCACCAGGCCATGCAGAAAGACCCCTCGCTTGCAGCAGAAACCATAAATTGCTATTAGTAGCAATAAGAGCTAGATGTGGAGCGCACTGTAAATGTGGCAAGAGGACCAAACAATTGACAGAGTGCTGTCATGAAGTTTCTCATTTACACCACTACTGCAGCAACTCAAACTATACATCAAGTACAAAAGACCAGGTAAGAGTCCCTGGGGGGCGTTATTTCAGATCTGTAGCTTTAGGAACCATCCTAAGCAAACTTAAATGTATACTATAAAGTACGTGAAAATGGCAGATGCCAACTGCAAGTGTGAAGGGCTGAATGCACTACTAAAATTAATGGGAACAAAACTCCCTACTACTTTCAAAGCTAAAACTATCTCATCTAACCTAATAATTCATTGGCAACAAATAATATTAAATATGCAATCTCTCTTAGCTCTGTTTCCTGTACAACTGTGCATTCTGGACTTGCTCAAATTCTCATCTCCGTACGTCAGAGAAGGCTCACAACAAATTACAGAGTAAGTTATCACTCATGAACTATGTGACAGAATTACCTCTCCTCCTGGATTTTTTTCCCCATTATAACATTTTAATTTAACATTTAACAAAACTTTTTGGCTTTAAAACTACAACACAAAGAAAACAAAACGTATGCTTATACTTGGGGATTTTCTTGGCTGTAAAATAAAATCAGGAGACGTGTGCAATCTCAAACCTGCTGATCTAATTGAAGATGAGATCAGGCCCAGAAAGGTATGGACAACTCATTTGAGGGAACAGTTCCATTTAAAAGGAGACACACACACCAAAAAAAAAAAAAAGAGAGATAAAATGAAACAGAAAAACATGGCAAGATAAAGCATAACAAATGTCAAGGTTCTTTTCAAGTATAAGGGATAAAGATGTCAGACACTGGTTATAATTTGAAGAGCATAACATTTTTGATCCTTTAATGGGAGTGTAGATTAGGAAAAAAGCAGATGAAAATGACTACTGTGAATTTGGACAGGTGTGGAAAGATCGTCCTTTGTTTAAATATTTTAGAAGGGAGGACTCTTCTAACAAGAAAAAGAAAAGATTCAGAACTCCTGAATGACCAGAAGAGACTTGCTAAGCTGATTCCTTTTTACTTCCTCAGATGCACAGGTCTGGCAAAGACAGCAAGAAGGGGAATGTTGTCCTCCTTTCAAGGACTTGGAAGATATGTCAAATCTGCTGCCCAGAACGCAAGCTGCAGAAGTATTAGTAAGCAGCAGAGTGTAGATCCATAGACAATTACCCAGAAACCCACAATAACAAAGGTATTAACAGTAAAAGCACCAGCTCATCTGTCAAGTATAGCCCCATGGTGTCTAGAGGATGAGCTGTACACACATGCACTCTGTACAAGCCCAAAGAAGATAAATTGTGTTCCTGATGGCAGGGCTCAGCAAAAGGCATGGGAAAGACTATGTGTTTGGACAAGGCCAGGAAGCAACACATCATTTGCCTCATTTGGCTATGACAACTCTATTTCCCAGACCCTCACATCTGAACAAAGCACACATACTGTTTTCTATAGTGGGGTCCAAACATCAGAGGTTCTAGGAGAAAAATACTTTTGCTAACAAACATTACTTACCTCATGACAGGGCCTGAACAGACCACAGAAAGTATGATCCTCCCCCATCATACAGATGAGGAATTGAGCACAAGTGTATCAGGCTGAAGGGTGCATAGAGACCCATAAAATAAGGAGGTGTCTCAAAGTCACCCACACAACCTCTGCTTTCCTACCATTAAGCACAGTGCGAGACCTCAGCACTCCAAAGGTTCACACAAAGCATTTGAGGGCAAAAGATGAAAGCAGCTGAATATCAGATTCCCAGTGCTGAGGAAGCTGCTGTCGGATTTATGTTGAAGCAGATTAACAGCAATGCCACGTGCTGAGGAGCAAAACAGCTTCACTGTACGCCCACTCTCCCTGCAAAACTTCCAGCAACTGACAGCTAACACCTGACAGCTCTGTGAAATCTGCGCTGCCTCCACACAAATGGAAGGCTCCATCTGAACAGATCAAATGCCATAACAAAACCTGCATCCAACTTGGTCTGCATGGACTGCCACTAGATTGAAATGCTACTTTATAATGCCAGTCTTCATAGCAAAGCAGATCCTGCTGCGAACACATGATTTTCACAGGACATTACAGTGAGACTAAGGGGTCTATATTCAGCTCCCTACTCCACTACACAGTCCTTTGAGTGACCCTGGACAAGTAAATCGATCTTCATAAGGAAAAGGACTAATAAATTTGCTAAGGTAATGGGAATTTGAGTTTGCTGAACACCTAAAGGATGACATTCACAATCCCAGCCCTGAAACCCCAGGGAATTTTAAGTTCTGTCATGTTGAAAAATGGAAAGCAAATTAAACCACTTGAAAAATAAACCCATCAAACCCGGCCTTTAGGCATTTTGCTAACAAGCTTACAAAGGATTTGTCTGGAGGCAGCCCTCCTATATTAGCAGCCAATCTAGTGATGGGCATCTGGTGTTAGGTTTATCCTGCTAATATAGACAACAGGAATGCGGAGAGGTATGCATAGAGCAAAGACTACTAGTATCTTCATAACAAGCACTGGTGTCTTACTCTAATATAGGATGCACTGAGAGAGCAAAGAACATGGCCAGAAAAGTTTCACTACCACAAACGTCAGCCCCAGACTGGTTGGGGCACTTTTACAGCATGTTACTGGCTTAGCTGTTAACAGACATGGCAAACGTAGATAAGACTGGAAGAAGGCCGGGGGGGGAGGGGGGAATGGCACGGGGAGCCCAACTGTCAAAAAGAAAGTGTTTATTTTGATAATTAGAGAGCAAAGTGAATGGCATCTGCTCTCAGCTGAGGAACTGCTGCCACTTTTGGGGTCCATTATTCCCATTTAGGACCAAAAAGTTGAACTGGGAAGAACAATATAAAAATTTTTTCCAAAGACTTCTAGCTTTTAACCAAATCAAAAAGTTTGGTATGATTTAGAATCAAGTTCTAGATATATACATCCTACAATACCGATTGGGATCAGATCTAGAGAGATTCTAAACTGAATGACATTTGGTGATACGGCAGAGATGGTGTCTGGCCACAAACTGACACTGCCTGCCTGAATGTCACAGTTTTTTCCTTCCTTGTGAAAGAGTAATTACAGAAGGTTGGGTTTTGTTGTTTTTTTTCCCTCCAATGACTAAACTGCCTCTCTTAAAATACCAAGATGTTGACTCTTATTTTTCATGGAAAATTGAAGATAGGATGAAAAGATGATGGAGCTAAGCCTCTGCTCCTGCAATGTACCCACAAGGTTGCCACAAAGACATGCTAGCCAAAACCGCAGTCCCCCACCTCCCACCGGCCTGAGGTTGCAGACCTTAGCAGCTGGAGAAGCAAAAGTGCTGAGTATTACTCACTGCCATGACGAGCTCAAAAGGATATTTGTAGATTCGAACTGGGGACTGGTATTTCTGCACCATTTTTATCACACACCTGTAATGGGAAGAAATTGGAAAAATTTTAGATCCCTTATATCAAACACCACAACACATTCTAGTAATTTTCACGAGCAGACCTTACTAGAAGCCTTAACTCTTTCTCACAAATAGAGAGGAAACATATTAGGTAGAATATCTTGCCCAGCATCGCTTAGCGAGTCAGTAACAGAGACAGAACAGGCAGGTCTCTGCAGCCCCAGCCCAGTGCTGTGTCCGGCATGCGGTAGCATCCTTTGCTGCTTCCCAACACTACTGCAGTAAATTCAACTTAGAGCTCCAACAAAACTCATGATAATTAAAGCACGGAACGGAGATGTAAAGCCAGAATCAATTGTACTCTGGAGAAGGAGCCTGTCTTAGGAGCCTTGCAAAGCTTAAATGGTGATTCTTCCCCCCATCCCCCTTTTTTGCATTACATTTGTAATCATTACGCAAAACCCCCCTTGTTGAAAGCTTCCACAGCTTCCCATATCTTGGTGTTTTAAATGCTTTTGTGCACAAAATAGCATTCAGTTGTTTTAACTCACTAAAAGAAAGGAAAAGGCAACAGCACGCTTAAAGAACATGCCTGATGCTAAGCTAGCAATCACATCCCACTGACTGGATGCCCACTGCTTCCAGCTGAACTAAGGAAATAACTGCATGCAATGGAAACAATTCAGTTCTCAGCATTTCATTTCTCCTAGCCACCTCTCACTGTTCTCATCAGGATTCCTCCCTCAGACTCGCTGGCTGGGGTTTTAACCCTCAAATATGCATCAATAACCAGCATCTCAAGGAATAACATAAAACATTAAAAAAAAAGGTTATTAGGTTGCTTTCTGCAATTCCTTTAGATTCCTTTATATCACTCCCATTAATACCATCTACAAACATCAGAAACACAAAAGACTGGCTTGAGAGACGATGCTGATCCCACCCCACTCAAATTCCACTGCTGAGCAGACACAGCCCTCAGCAACACGACGCAGTGTAGCACTGAACTCAACAGTCAGAGCATTAAGACAACTTATCCCTGACATTTTAAGCCCCAAAATGGAGGTGAAACATGAATTAAAAGGCAAACGGCAACAGATTCTCCCTCAGAAAGACTGCTACAAAATGCCATTACACAGCAAATTCTAAGCAAAAGAGAGGGGGAAAGGACTTTAAAAAGTTTAAGTACCTGAGAACAGGGAATGTTTGTAGAAGGGTCTCACAATCGGACAGTTACTCTGCAGAGAATCACGTTACCCAAGGAGCAACGTTCAGGACTTGCTAGGTCTCTAGGAGTCTTACTGGTACTAAAAGCCAGTCCACGCAGAACAAGTAAACGCAGAGAGAAGGCATCAGCAGAGCGTCCGACTCAAACTGAAGTGAGCGGAGCAGGGGCAAACAAACAGCCAGGAAGCCCAGGCTGCTCTCACGTATCAGATACCCGAGCCAAGAGGCATGGGGCACCTTGTAACGCAACGCTGTAATATGATTATGCAAGCACGATACCTAGGCTGTGCAGGAACCTTCCAAGTAAGTGCAAATATAGCAAGAGAAGCCTTGTCAGACATATCTAGCTGTGATCTTGCTCCCAGTTCTTACCTCACCTGCTAAACCAGGAATTCCTGGACCTCTGTAGGAGGGGGGTCAGGGACATAGACAGAAGGAAGTCTCAGGACAGACCAGTCAGTCCAGAATCACCCACAGCCCAGAAACAAAGTCACCAGCAACAGAACAATGGGATGGCACAAGCTGTAGTTCAACAGCCATAACCATGCTGCTCAGACAGATCTGTTGCTCCCGGCCAGCTGCAATACCTGATGGCCACAAGTTTACTGCCCTGTGCTTCTCTAGTTGAGGGAAGTTTGAGAAAAAGAGCCAGTGACTATTATACCCATGGGAAGCTGTGGAAGACAGACAGCTGATAACTCACACCTGCCCTTGAAACCTTTCATACCTTGGAAAGTGCAGTGGCAGATCTTCTATGCCCTCTCCTCAGAACAGAGCTGTGAGACAGTCATTCTGCTTCTCAAAGCAAGAGGGACTCCAGCTATAACTCCTGAAAGAAAAAAGAAAAAAAAATAAATCAGAAAAGGCAGTGAAAAGTAGCTACACAGGGCACACAGATACAGATGAATGATTAGCACTGATAACAATGTAAGATTTTCAGGTGTTACCACCAATCAGCTGGGCCATATTAAAGACATGCATCCTCATAGGGCTTTAGAGCCAAAATGACAGACATTTTTACAGTCATCTCACATATTCCACTCAAATTATAAACAGATTATGTTCAACCACCTTGTAAAGAAAACCAGAAAGAAACTCCACAAGTACAGAATATGTCTGCTCCTTAAACATCCACCACACCACTTCAGCCTCTACCATGGCCCAGGCTACCTGCTCTACTTTGTATTTGCATCTGGCTAAAAGCACTTATTAGGAAACACAGCTCAGCTGAAGAGCAGTGACTCACTAAACTGCAGCTTGATCACTTGGAAACCCCAATCCGCAGCTAGAGGCAGACCTGTAGCCTTCTATTGGGTAACTCCAGGCAAGACCACAATTTCAGCTGGCTAAACCCAGCGCAGTTTGTAAAAATTCAGAGAGGCTGGAGCTGTCAACACATTGAAGCAACATATCTAGCTAATAATCACTTTAACCATCCCAATTAGATATTAAAAGTGTTTCAATTACTGCACACCTGAACACAGAAAACAGCAGCAGCTACCACATTTCACAAAGCATCCTGTGACACACTGACAGCAGTGTCAACAGCACGGAGACTCAGCAGCCTGCAGCTCCCTGCAGAGTCCAGCTGGCCTGCGTACCCCCTTTTGCTACAACCCATACAGCAATTCACAGATGAACCAAACCCTAGAAGGCAGAGAGTTAATTATAAGCTTGAGATACACCAGCTGGCATTGTACCAGGGGAAGGAGGGCATGGAAGGGGACATGAAATAGAAGGATATGAACCCCTGATGGCACATGCTGTAACTTTGGTAGGATTTCAGAGAAAAGGCGAGTTCTTAACAAGAAGTGGTGTATGCACAGCATTCAAAGCTACCGTTACGTATTAGCGAGCTTGAAGACTGTGAGGGCTCCCATGGGGAACACACATCACTACACACACAGCAAAAGGGAAGAGAGGCAGTGGCATTAACTACATGTTTCCATTTTATTTAGAATCATCCTCTATGTACCTGAGGGATTTTCCATATGCTTAACTTTTACTCTGTTATTTGTAGGAGAGGCTTACTTAACAGAATACAGCCAGATGGTTGGAAGTCAGAAACTGAGTTTCTACATTAAATATACATAAAGCCCCAAATCAAAGCCCCCAACCCCTGCTTCTCATCCAGGCTAGCATGAACACATTCAGCCTCTCCACATTAGAGCTGCCTGTTGGATGGCAAAACTCGGCAGCAAGTGACTTTATTAAAATTTCTCCCACCTGTAGTGGCTTCTTGTCAGCTGGAAGAAAACAACGGAGCAATTTTTTTGTTTTGTTTTTGACAAAGAACTGCTGAAAATAGCAGAATTCCAGACTTCCTCAAATACTGTTACAACATGTGAAAGCACAGCTGTGGCACTCAGCTAAGCCGATATTTCCAGTTAGAAAAAGGGGGACTCTGCATGGCTGTAGTCTTTCCTCCCCCCTTCTGGAGTAAGGTGGGGAGAGGAGTGAGTGGTATTTCCTCTGCCTGAAATGCCTTTCACTTAGGTAGATGTTGACACAGTAACTGATGCTTTACACACACATAATAATAAGATAGTACCAAGCTGTAGGGTATTTATTAGAGCTCTTTCACATAAAAACTTGAGAAAAGTCTTTTGTAGCTTGATACAAGGAAGCCTCAAAGTGGAATGGTGCCAGCAGAAGCCTTTACTGTCTTTTAGAAGCAGGCATCTTCTCAGGCAGGACCTCATCTTACCCCCTGAGAAACACCTTTGGTGCAGGGGTGAAGCAGCATGGAGGGCTGCAAGCCAGCACACTGCTGTGGAGCCCAGCCACTGCTCTGTACACCTTGCAGAGGTGCCTGGAGTCCTGTTGTGGATTACAAAGACAACAAGCAACACAAACATTCAAACAACAACATTCACACATTCTTTACAACACAATAAAGAACAGTCTCTTTGGCTGAGAGGGGAAGAAGAAAAAGGAACAGCGTGCAGCATTCTGCTCTCAAAGCCTTGTAAAGCTAGCAGTTTCTTCCATATAGGCATCAAAATAAACTTCATGCCTAATACTTCTACACCTTCATCTCATGAGTTAATTTTCTCAAAGAGCCACCACTGACCATTTACGCACAGCCACATACTAAATCCCTGGTATCTGCCAACCCGCAGCAATAGATAAGCTTTCTTGAAGGAAAGGCCCTCATCCCTCGCCTTGCTACTCCATAGGAAGTCATGCTACGCCATTTTATCCATCAACACTACCATCAACAGTTCAATACTCGGGTTCAATTTAAGAATGGAGACATGCTTCAGCTTAACACGTAAAACAAGAGTAGGTCCAGTTACCAGGTCCCTTGATAGTGCAACAAAGCATCAGCACAAAACTGTTTCAGCATGCCCTGAGTAAAGTTCGCAGTCGTATTTTCTCTGAAGGCAGGTATGCTGTACAGGCACACTCATTAGCCCAATCAGACAAGCAGCGCCATCAGCACAACCCCCTTCTCACTGTCCACAAGCCGATTTTCCTACTTGGAGGAATTAAACCAAGTGACCCAGAGAACGGCACATGCTCGGTTTAACCCTGCCCTAAAGCCAGTGGGGTTTTATATAGAGGCTGACCCAAATACATCAATACATTTAGTAGCCATTTACCAGGGTCAGCCTTTGAGTTTACAAATACTTCAGGGCTAGTTTTTTTGGGTTGGTTTGTTGTGTTTAAGACCCCGCGAGAGCTCGGCAGAGGGACTGCCAGGCTCCGGGGCGCGACAGCAGCGCAAGGCCGACCGGCACACAGAAGGGCCGGGCTCTCACCAGCTGCTCTCTCCAGGCTGTGGGCGAGCCCACCCTGAAGCCACCCACCTCAGCGAGAGGAGCGCCAACTTCTAAGTAGGACAGAAACCAGCAAACTTTAAAACCGCTGTTGGTTTTGGGTTGAGGGTTTTTGGGGTTTTGGTTTGTTTGGTTTTTTTTTAAGTAAACCTGAAGCGATCCCCAGCCAGCCTGCCAGCTCGCGCCTGCCGCTCACCGCCGCTCGGGTCCTCACTCGCTGCCCCCTAATCCCTGCAGGATTATGACTAAAATTTCCCTCTCCCCTTCCCCTAGATGCACGGATAACGGCTCCCAGCACCCACACACACCGGTGCCCGCCCCC
>VYXH01006703.1:256597-273767 GCA_013397275.1 Burhinus bistriatus
CCCCGCCCCGCCGCGCGCGGCGCCGCAGAGCGCTGTCCATTGTGCTGCGGGGGCGGGGCGACGACGGCGGCGGCGACGACACGCAACAGTGAGCCCTCCCCCGCGCACGTGCGCCCCCCGCCGCCATGTCGCGGCGCGGGGCCGAGGCGGCGGCGGGGTAGCGGTGGCCTCGGTAGAGCGGGCCGGGTCCCCGGGGAGCGCGGCGGGCCCGGGCCGGCAGGGCCGGGGCAGGAGCGCCTGACCGGGGTTTTACCACAGTGGTGTTGAAACCTCAATGGTTGCAACTCAGTAAATCGTTTGGGTAAATGGTTCGTGGCACGACGATGGGATAGAAGGAACAAACGGACCTAAAACGGGTACCAGAAACTTTAGTGGGCTGATTGCCCCGAGAAACTTGGCTGTACCTCACGAAATGTGCCCTGTAGGTAAACTTGACTAATTATAATAGGAAGAGCACTCCTGTGGAAGTTGGGATACCCGCCTCCGCCTGAAGAGCCTCACCCACTGAGCCTGCGCAGCAAAATCAAGAGCCACTGTAGCTTTAATTAAGACGAGGACATTTCACACCGATCAGCTTCAAGATAAGGAACTATGAGTACCAGTAAAAAGTTGATAAGCAATGAATACGTTAATTACATTAATTTACAATGTGTAAATGAATGACTGTCTCAATGCTGTGTGTGCTAGCTTTGCAGAAATATCCCCTAGCACCCATTTCTGTGCAGAACTGCTAATAAACAGCTAATACCTCGACTCTGTATGTAACTGGCTTGCACGTGGGGTAAATGATTCCACAAGTTTTGGGTCAAAACCGGGATTTACCACAGGATTTACCACAGGATTTACCACAGGGTTTCACAGAATCACCGGGGTTGGAAGGGACCTCTGGAGATCATCTAGCCCAACCCCCCTGCCAGAACAAGGTCACCTAGAGCAGGTTGCACAGGATGGCATCCAGGCGGGTTTGGAATGTCTCCAGAGTCGGAGACTCCATCACCTCTCTNCTGTCCATTAGGCTGCAGTCGTGGGCCCGGCGCAGCAGGCCGAACCGGGGTAACTCACAAGCTGTGGAGGGGTTTAAGTTACGGCTGTTACCTGCCATAACAGAGAGTGCGTGTGCGGAGATCAGCTCAGCCCAACCTGCATGCCACGCTTCCCAAACTGGCTCCTGCCCTAGCAGAGATGCCCACGACAGGTGCTCTCCCCCACCTCTCCCTCCAGCAAGAGGAGGAAGAGCAGGAAAGAGACTTAGGAGTTTAAAAGAAACCAAACTACTTTAATGAAAATAATAATAAAATAATAATTTTAAAAAATGAAATATATACAATATATACAAAACCATATCGATCTCCCAGGATGACAATCATGTCACTGTCAGGCATTGGGAAAGTCCCAGACTGGACTCAGTGACGGATGGGAACTGGATTCCAGATCTGGATTCAGGATCGGGATCAAAGGCAGACGGAGTCCTTCTCAGACGCCAACCATTGAAGAAAGAGAGCTGACCCTTTGATCCCTCAGCTTTTTTACTGAGCATGAGGCAGATGGGATGGAATACCCTGTGGGTCAGTTTTGAGTCACCTGTCCTATCCGCTTCTCCCTGCAGGTGCAACCCCTTTATGCTTTTCTGCTTCCGACCCTCCAACAGAGCACATACCAAAGTGATCTGGCCTTGGTTGTTATAGCAATAAGTATAAGCAAGAGCCTCTCTGCATCCCGTTCCTTGGTATTAATTAGAAACAATCAGGTCTTATCACTCTGGAAATGGACAGTGTCTGAAAAAATACACCGTTAATTTCAGAGAGTTCAGTTTGTTAGAAGAGGCTTAGCTGCAAAGTAAAATGACTGAACAAAAAATTGGTTCTGTTATACCTCAAACCAGGACAAGGAGGCAGAGCCACAGCTCCCAAACGAGACCCAACCCCAGTCATCATGGGGTGGATCAGGCTTTCATGAACTGAGATGCCTGCTCACCTCAGTCCTTAAACTCTTAGCATTGCATTGGGTGGAGGTTTGATTTATTGTGTGACTTATTACACAGCTCACACTTGGAGCAATGTCCTGGTTTGAGCGACACGGGACTAATTTCTTTTCCAATACTTGAGAAAACTGTACTTTTAGAAGACTCTAGTGTCTGGATTTGTGAAAATATTTACTTCATAGCCAGCTATGGTGTGTGGATTTCAAGGTCTCAGTTTTTGAGCTTGCCACGTGCAGGGATGAGGAGGAGGGAGACCCGGGCACTTGGCCCAAGTTGGCCAACAGGATTATTTCATACCATGAACGTCACATTCAACACAAATTAGAAAGTTTGCTGAGGAGTTCTCTCTCTCCCTTGGTGGCGGTGATCCAGAGAACTTCTTGCCCTGGTGCCGGAGCCCTGAGCCCTTCCCTTCCTCCCGAAGCCGTAGTGCTCGCAGTGTCCCACATTTGCTGTCCACTGCTGGGAGTGCACAGCTTCCTATGGATAGAATGGGCTGAGTATAATCCTTGTGTCTTTTATATTGGTATTGGGATCAATATGGGTTCTTTAGTGTTATTAATGTTAATTATCTAGTCTTATTCTATTAAATCTGTTTATATTTCAGCCCCTGGGTTTCCTTGTTTTTCCTGATTCCCCTTCCTGGGTGGGAAGGGGTCATGGGGTGATAGAATAATTGTCTAAATGAAAATAAATTGTTGTGGGTTTCTGAAACCATAACAAGCAAACATTCCCGCAACTGAATTCTCCCGACGAGGTAAAGGCGATCACTCAGTTAAGAGGTGTTGAGGAGGACGCTGGGATACATCCTCACCTCTCAGCCTTTTGTTCTCCTATCATCTTTGAAACTCTGTACGTTGTTTCACAGACCTTGGGGAGATTGCACTTGCCCTGTGCTTTGGAGCAAATGGTGAGAGTGGACCCTGTTTGTCAAACCATGAGGCTGGAGCAGATAGTTGTCACCATCTCATAGGGTCCTTGAGGACATAGCTCTACTGGAGGAAAAGATGCCCATGCTGCTGCCACTTTGGGGTGGTAGAGACAGCTGCTGAGCAGGCGCGTGGTCCTGGGGCAGGACGAGCATGTGGCACCAAGAAGTGATGGAGGAGAGGCATGTGGGGGACCAGCCTGGGAATGTTTTGTGCCTTTAAAGCCTCCTTTCAAGGTCTCCCTTGGGACCAGCTGCCACTTTGCATGATGTTACTGAAAAACACCACACTCACATTTACTGCTTTTTTCTTTTCCTGCTTCCTTATCACTTCTAGCTGTAGAGCGTCCCCTTATCTGGGCAGGCATTTCAGGAAGCTGCGGTCCTATTTCTGATCAGCAATATTTCCTGAAATCTTCTGCTGTCTCAGGCCAATGAGACCAGCCTGACACTGCTCTGTAAACAACGAACCCGCAGAGCCGTCAGATGTCAAAGCACTCAAGGCTGCAGCCTGCAGAGTCAGAGCAGAGTCCCATCCTTTCCTCTGCTGGGCAGCCCTGAATATATGTTTTCCAACATATATTTTCTCGTGCCTCCGAAAGGTCACCTTGGTGTTTTCCAGTGTCAGTAGGCTACCTTTTCCCCTGACAGAGCCAACTCTCCCCTGGTCTTCCCAAGGGCCATGAAGTCTCTTGCTGTCCTTCCACCTACAAGGCCTGAGTGCTTGCCTCAAGGGCTGGCATTCCGCCCTCAGTATTTCTCATGGGAGCTGCTCACTGCCAGTCTCTGCAGTTAGAAAGGAGAACATCTGCCAGGAAGGATGACTGGTCTGGAGATATCATTCAGCCTCCACTTCCCCCATTGCTGAGGGCTTTTCACTGCAAACTCTCTCTTCCTCTCAACTTTCGTGCCTTATCTTTGGGCGTAAATTTGAAAAACTCAACAGAAATTCAAGTGAGCTGGTGCATCATGTGCAGAAAAAAATCTTGTAGGGATTGTCCATGGTATTGTTATCGCTATTTCCCTTATTATGAAAGCAGCTGACCTCTGAAGAAGCTGCAAAGGACGTTTGTGGAAACGCTGTAGTCACTGATGCCAGAAAATTCTGTGCTCTGTCTTGGAGGTGCTGGGTGCTGCTGCTCAGCCCTGTGCAGGAGAAAGATCACGGTGTAGCGGAAAGGTAGCACCACACAGCCAGCCGAGCCCTTTCTGCATCGTCACACTAAGGTGCTCTCCAGCCCTCTTTTGCACGTGTTCAACAACCCTTAGAAAATCAGCATTGATTAAACTTTAAAGAGCCTCTTTAAAAATTCAGCAGCAAAGTTCACCTGCTTTTTGGAGCCATATTTAAAGCGGCGTGGAAGTGTATTTCCACTCTCTAGAACTGGGCTTCAGTCCAGCCCGTGTCACGGAGCAGAGCTAGGAGAAAGAGGAGGCTCTGCAGCCTCCAGTACTGGGAACAGACAAGCCAGTCTACTCCACAGCAGCGTTCAGGGCTAGCTTTCACCTCTCCTGCCTCTACATCTCTGTAGAGAAACCTTTTAGCACATTACCTAGTTCTGTTTCGCAGAAGCTAAGCAAAAGTTGTGTCTGCTTGTTTGGAGAGCCAACAGAAGTTAAAATATTCAGGCATTTTTCGTGGAAAATGCAGACCAGCAGTACATCATAACAAACCATTCACCAGATCCTTTTGTGCCAGAAGCTTATGCCCCATATCTGCTGGGTCCCTAGGGCTTTTCCTTCCCCGTGCTGCTCAGGTAAGCTGATACTGTCAGTCCCATTTTTTCTGGTGCAAAACTGAGATGAAACGTGCTGCCCAAGGTCACACAGTGAGATGGCAGAGATCACTGGCAGAGACGAAACTGGAGATCTAATGAGCTCTAGTCCAGCGCATTTACAGCTGATTCCGTTACCTTACCCATCAGACTGCAGATAAACAGCGTGCTAATGGCTCTCTGCTACATTCACCTTTCAAGATAATGCTGAGATGGCTACCTGCCCAACCTTCCCTTTTCCTGCCCCTGTTAAAATAGTTAGAGAGTCATATCTTGTTTTGTTTTATTTCCTTAGGGAAAGAGGGGTCCCAGCCCCTCACCTACCAATAGTTAAGAACTGAATTTCTGCTTTGCATAAGAAAAATACAAAATAAAACCATCACATCAGTGATATTTAACCCCCAAAGCTTCCAGGTCAACAGCTGACCGCACAGATGCTATTTAAATGCATCTTTATGAGTTTATACGCATGCAGTGTGTTGAACGTGGTCTATCATGTCCATTTGCAGGGACTGTTTGCATTTTTCCCAGTGGCTCATAAAGCACTTGGCATTTTCCAACTTATCTTCTCAGAAAGGTCTGACACCAGGCAGGACTCATTTTTATCAGAAATATTCCACCTTCTCCTCCTCCTTTCTGTTTGGTCTTACTGGGACAGATACAGCACGTTGTGACTGAAGCACTTCTCTGCAACCTTACAAGCAGGCTATAATATTGCAAATTAAGATAGAATTCAGCCTTTTGCAAGAGTGCTAGACAGGCCCTGCATAAATAAAACGCGTCCTGTTTAAATGATATGTTCTGTGACTTCTCTTTCTGTGCTGTTTGTTCCTTTATGCGTTTCCCTTTTTGCCTCTTGGTAGCTCTGTGAGGAGACGTCACCCTGTGACTTGCTGAGTTCTGTTGAATTCCCCTTGCCTGGGAGTAAAGCATGACACAGGTTTGTTATTCTGGGTCACTGAAACCAGCATCACCTCCAGGAGCACAACTCTTGTCATATCTTAGCTTTCAACATTGCTCTGAAAAGGTAGCACTTAGTAACAACGCTATTAATAGAGATTGGAAAGATTTCTGTGCTTGAAACAAAGGCAAAAGGAACATGATAAATTCAAAGAAAATAATGGAAACAAATTAAATATGACTGCTTTGGAAAGCACACGATGCTTGATCCTTGCTCAATGCAAGGATCTCCAGTGGCTGATAGGAACCTGGAGGATTTCTTTTCCAAAGAGCTTGCCAGTAAGCTGAGAGCACAGAACTGTCTGGGCTTTTTAAAAAGGTTAACATCTTCACAGCTCTTTTGCTAGCAGACAGCTCAGGATGCACAAAATACAGCAGCCCTGGGCCAGCATCTCACCATTTCCACCCTTTGCCATGTGTTAGCATCAACTGCACAATGTTTGTGCTTTTTCAGGCTTGTCTCATTCAAGCCCTCACCCACTGTGATACTTTTATGCAAAATCTTCTTTCTTGGAACATTAAAATACAAATCACTTGACTATGGAAGCAGCGTCAAGTACATTCTCTTTCAGACCATGTAACCGATCCTTGCTGGGACAGGACTGGGCTCTGCCCTTCCAGCACTCAGGGAGGTGGAGCTCAATACTCATATTTTGAGAAAATTCCATGATTCTCGGCGTTGGTAGCAAAACTCCTGTTGACTTCCACAAGTTTAAAGTTTAGACTAAATCATTCTGGTTTCCCCATAACTTGTCCCTTTTCTACTAGGTTTCTTAGGTGCCGTTGGGTATATGTAATGACATGGTACAGCTGAAGATCTGCTACTTCCCAAAATCTTGTCTGTGCTGTTCTCTGGCAAGTGTGGTGAGCAGCGGCTGGAGACACGTCCCTAGGGTGCAGCCTCCTGCCAAATGCTTTTGAAGACCCACTGCGAGGAGCAGATTGGCATCTGCCATACTAACCCCAGGGGAACCACAGGTGTTTTTCCAGAGACAGGGTAGACCAAACTGGTGAGACTGGATTTAGCTCTGTGCACCTCTTACCTGTCTTCTTGCAGCTTTGCCCTGTCTGTATAACCCGCAAGATGAAGACGAAGCCATCGGGCTAAACCCACAAGTAATACCAGTATTTACTATCATTCCATCGAAACAGAGAGCACTGGGGAACAAGCCATTAACCGTAGAGTATCCCAATATTAATATTTTTTGAAAGTATCTTCTTCCTGGGACTATTGCTTGTGAGTGGTCCAAAGAATTATGTTTCCTTTTAAAATAACTCCTTTAATTTATATTCTGAGGCATGCATTCAAAAGATTTACTTTACCCTGAGCTATGAAGTTCAGTTTAACCAAAATTTCAGACTGGTTTTTTATGCAAAGCTCCACCACACAGTTACTGTTTTAGCAGTGTAGTGGTATCTTCGAGTACTGTAGATACTGGTGAGGCTCATGATTTTTCCTTAGCCATTATTTTAGGCTGTAAAGGACCCACATGCTTTGAACCCCCACAAAGGAGATTTGAAGTAATCGTAACAATTCTGTGTAAAAGCCAGAATGCACCCCATTTTCCTGCAACTTCTCAGTGCACCTTGCTACCAGTTGCCAAAATAAGAGGAAAGAAATGGACCCAGGCAGGGTATTTGTCTCAGAGCCGCTGAGCACAGCAACTGCGATCATAACCCAGAAAGCAAACACCTTGTGAGCAGCGTTTCCATTTTATTTTCCAGACCTTGTGTTCATCTCGGATCTCTACCCTGTTCATTGCTAACCACATACAATCCTGCATCATGCGTGTCTAATTTCTGAGTGACGCTGTGGGCCTTTATTGAAATATGTTCTCTATGTCCTCTCGTGTGTTCCAGGGAGTGCTCGGTGTTTAGCAATATACATTGTCACCGGTAGCGTACAGCTGGCTATCTCTGCGCTCTTTTCTTCAGCTAGCTGAGATGGTGCTTTCCATTTCAAGCACTGCAGCTGGGATAAGCTATACAAAAAGAATAAAAAGAGAAGTACCTATCCCAAAGACAGCTAGGACGCTACAGATTAAGCTGCTTTGATTACAGTCACTAAATATACTTTGGTTTTTCATATGGAATACCAAAAAGAATCTGTTGGAGACCCCTGAGCCCCTTGGGTAAGTTCATGCTCCTCTTACTACCCAGAATACAAGCTCTAAAAGGCTGCCAGTGAAATCCAGACCCTTTTAGTCTCTTGAGAATATTTTTCCTATAAAGCTGCAAAACCGTGAGCAAATAGCCTTATATGATAACTCAGAGGTAGACGCGCAGGGGCGGTTGCTGAAAAAGTCTTGGGTAGTTAGGAAGAATTCATCTCGTGTTAGAAAGCTTGTTTGTCAGTTTGCCTGGAAGCTGAAGCACCCGTGGTGTGTCCTTCCCATCTCCCGGCACAGCGGCAACTGTGTTACGGACAGTCGTAGCTTGGAGCACGAGCAAGCCATGGGAGATTTAAGTAGGCTTCTTAGGCAGTTCATTGGCTGGACTTGGTGGCTGTGGTTGATCACTCTTGCGCTGGCTTGGAGGAGGGGGCCACGTGGTCTTCTGATGAAGATGGCTGAAAATGAGAGATATGTTTTATGTAGTTTGGGAGAAGGACACAGGGGGTAACATGAAGACAACACTGGTTATTTAGGAAAGAAAAGAGGGGGCCACGGATCTCGCATGGCTAGTGGATTGTACTGGGCATCTGTTTTGCATGGTTTGCAAATGTCTGTTCTGTACCCCACTGAAAAACTGTGCTGGCAGATCTTCAGGTTGAGTTAAGGTGATCAGCTAAGACAGTGGTAGTATGCATTTAGGTCTCAAGGTGCCCTTTCAGCAGATATCTTTAGGACATGGGTCTGTTAAATATAAGCCATTTAAGAGGTTTTAGAGAAATTCTTAAGATACTGAAGGTCCAAACAAAGCCATGTTGTCCTGCTCTCCTTAGCTGGGACTTCACAGCATCTTGATACCACAACATAAAAGATTTAACACATTCAGTGATGCTTTTTCCCTTACTCAGAACTCACAGTGGTCTATAAAAATGCCAGCTAGGCAAGCCATAGAACCATAAATTCCCATCTGGCCTGAAGGAAAAAGAACATTTTAGAAAACAAAAGAGAGATCCAGGAATTCACTGTGCAGGGCGAGGAAGTCTCTTGCTGTCTAGGAAGGGACATATTTCTCTGACGTGGCCATCTGGAGGCCTCTACTAGATTATCTGGTTAAAAGTTGTCAAGCAAAAATTTTGATTAAAAAACCCCAACAAAACAAACAGGAATTTTTCCTATGTGTATTGTCAAAATTACAGACCGTGGCAGTTTTGACACCTACTCCTTGTAATTTGGGATTCCTTCAGCAGGCAGGCACTGGTCCCTGTCACATGGCAAAGCTGCAAATGTAAGCACACAGCCAAGTATAAGTGAAGGGTTAGAAAACATGCCCAATGCAGGTAGCACTGCTACATTATGATAATGCACATTTAAATGATGCAGGAGCTCTGAAAATCCTGACACACTCATATATCGGAGGTGCTCCTTAAAGGCTACAATTATTTTCCTTGTGTCTTGGGCTTTGAGACAAAGACAACGCTGGACCATGGCCATGTTTAGTTGGTGAATAGCATCAAAGAGTAAAGGCTGGGCACCTATTTGGGGCTGTACGCTCACCGAATCGTGACACAGAGGAGATGAGAAACTCTCCTTTTGCATGGAAAGAGACAAGCGGGGTCAAATAACTGCTGCCAGCAAAGGTTTATGGCTCATGGACTGAGCTCAGAGCCCCAGACTGGGAAAGTTAATTCAGACTGCCATGGAGCCAGATGCCTTTTCTCTGATTTTCTCCCATCCATAGATGTGTGAGTGGAAGGAAGTCTCGGCTGATTTGTACGCCAAGGAAACAAGGAGATCATTATTTGCCTCTGCTCAGCATTGCTGTAGTCATACCTGGATGGCGTAACGAAGGTTTGGATCCCTGGTTCAAAGCTATTGAGAAGCTGGACGGGGTCCAGCAAAGGGAGCCCTAGGACTCATACCCTGCAAGGAGAGGCTGGGGAGGGCTGAGGGAACTGGGCTTGTTTAGCCTGGCAAAGAGGAGGCTGAGAGGCAATCTTGCAGCACCCACTCCTGCTTCAAGGGCAATGACAAAGATGTTGGAGCCAAACTGTTCTTGGCAGTGGCAGACAATATAACTGGGGGCAGTGGCCACAGATTGCACCTGGAGGAGTTCAGACTAGGTGCTGGGAAAATCTTTTTCACAGAGCATAATGCAGCCGAGGAACACATTATCGAGAAAGGCTGTGGGTCTCCATCCTTGGAGCCTGAAAGCACAGCTGCCCAAACCTACTGCAGATCTCATCTGGTGTGATGGTCCTACCTGAAGCAGAAGATTGGACTCCTGATCTCCAGCAGTCCCTTTCAACCAGTGTTTCTACGATTCTGTGAAACCATCCTCCTGCCTGTTTTTTTCCCCGGGATAAATGCCTTTCCTCTGGCCCTGGGCATGAGTCGCACCCTTTGACTCCTTACACTGCAAGTCTGCATTTCGGATTCAAGGATGAGTCACATGGATACACGGAGGGCAATTACATCTCAGTTAGCGTGGGAGAATCAGGTACATGTATGGGAGGCTTAACTGGTATGGCAAAAATAGGTAAGGTCGTGGAAACTGTAAATAACACAGACATCCTCGAGACTTGTTTGGATTCAGGTTTCTCCAGTTAATTTAGTGCTTACCATCCTTGTTGGAGAGGATTGGCGCTAACAGTTCTTTAGCTTCTGATAGCAAAAGGTCAACAAGATCTGAAGATGGAAGAGATGTATCTGAGACTGCGTCTGTTTTATCCTCTTCTGTTTCACTGTTGACTCTTATAAATACGGAAAGTGCCATCAATACTTCTATCATAGAATGGTCATTGAAAATCCTGGCCATCCTCACATGAAGTATATTTTATGTAAATTGTGGGTCTTCAGGGAAAATTGCATCTCAGTTGCTCAGCAGCCCAGAAGACTCTCTTTTAGACATACTTGCATCGTTGTGTTACAGACAGATATCAATGCATTTCTTAGAATTTCTCAGAAATATTTTTCCTTCATTATATTAGAAGTAAGCATCTTGGAAGCTTAAAAATTGTTTTCAATCATTCTTAAAAACTGCCTTTTTTAAAGGGGCTGATCATTGTCATAGGTCAGTGGCCTTTCAACAATTTAATCAATTAAAAACACACATAAAGTTGTGATACATTTTTTCCCCAAGTGATAGGAGACAGGTTCAGGTTGAAGGGGAGTCCAGAAGCCTGAACTCCATTTCTGCAACCATTCATGCCGTTGAGAGCCATGCTAGCTCTTTGCTTACACTTCACCACTTTCTGTAACTGCTAATAAAAAAGGACATGGTCCTAAAGCCAAAAGCTGACATATGTTGGGAAAAGCAGGTGGGTTAAAACTCTGCTTCTTTGCAACAACCTGCTTAGGGTCTCTGCTAACAAGAGCAACTTAACCAGAGGAGTGTTTCACCTACTCACTCCCCAAAAAAGCCTGGACGGTTGCCAACCCCCCCAAGTACCAATCCACCAGCAGCCTCCAGATCATTTCTCCCTAAAGGTTTCACTTCCAAAGAGACAGTATGTTTAGAAACTCTGGGTAAGTTACGTGTGAATCACCTTCCCCTCAGAAACGTCAGAAAAGGACATTTTATGTTCCTGTTTTGAGATTTCCAGAAGCCGTCTCCTACCTTTTCTCATCTGGTAAATGACTGGGTGTGCTCAGGACCTTGTGGACGTTCTGCCATGCAACAAAAAAAAAAAAAAAAAAAAAAAAAAAAAAAAAAAAAAAGTATAAATATTATTTGTAGGAATGAATAATTCCTGAGAACAAACCCCATGGGGTTTTCCTGGTGATCAGATTTAATATGACAGTAATCAGCTTCTGCTTATTCATTGCCCTTGAAGCGAATATCTCAAGGCCTTTTGCAACTCAAGCAACATTCACAACCTATGCAAATATACAGACACATCTAAATTATGCCTTTTAATACCAATGCTAAAATATATGAAATGCAACATAAAAATACTCTTCCAAAGAACAATTTTGCAGGCTACGTTTCCGTGAGCCTTGATCATCGTTACTAGCAATCCCTGGTTTCTGGATTGTACCTGCACGCGAAAGCTTTCATCACCATGCACAGTTAGTGAATTCTCAAACACTACTGAGGGATATATAAAAAAGGAAGATACTTTGCTCCAGTGGTCAAAATCCTGTGATGTTTGACCCTGGGGCCAAGTCAAATCCATTTCCAAAGTCCAGCCCCAAACCGCAGAGGCACCAGCACGTAGCGCTGCAGGTCTAGAGGCATTTTAATTCTTCCTTCTCTGAAGCAGGGGACACAGCACGGATGCTTCCTTTTGCTCTACTGTTTCCTATTGATTTCAAGACCTCTTGGAACAGGCTACTAGTAGCTGTAGCAGATATACTGAATACTGGTGATCCCATGCTGACCAGTTTACTAATTACACAAGCTTGTATTCCCAATACAGGTAGTGAAGTGGAAGAACAGTCAACTAAAAGGCTAAAGCAATTATGCGTGCGATTTTGCACGAAATCTGCGGGGAAAAAAAGCACTGGAAGAGCAAAACCGCTCTTTGAGTTCACATTTTTTTGTGCAGAGAAGCAACCACCAGTTACACAAAGGGAAGGTTAAAACACAGTTTCGACAGCAGAGTTCCTGGAGCAGCCTCAACCAGGGGGGACCGGTGAGCTGAGGACAGCAGAGCCACCAGGCAAAAGTGTTTACATAGCTCGTAGGTATATGAGTATATATGAGTTCATTCCCTAGCTTCTCCTAACCAACAGACAGTGCCTTTTTAGGATGAGAGAGAATAAAAAAACCTAATCTCCTGCTTATGGAGCAGGAAGTTATTTGGACTTGCAAAATCACCCTTGAGGTAAGAGGCCGCAGTGATGCCACCAGCGCTGGGGGCAGTTCAGCACTTCACCTGCACAAACAGGAGGAGTTTCCTATTGCAGATCTCCAGGCGCTTCCGTGAGACTTCTGATTTTCGTAGCTGGCCATCAGCCAGGGACAACTGTCTTTTCAGTTCCAGGATGTCCTCCTGAGACGGGGCCGGAGGAAGAAGAGAAAGGTGATGATGACACTCCAGCCTTGGTTTTTGGAAACACGAATTTATAACATTGGCTACAAGCAGAAAACCACTGTCCTTTTGGTCTGGACACTGGAAATTATACAGATTATAACACGGAGCCAGAGATCATGCTGGCCTTGTGGTCATGCACAGCAAACGATCTATGTGCTACGTTCATTTTCTCCTTTATAAATAGAGATGGGAGGAACCAACAGAAGAAGGGTCAGGAGGGTTGTGGGTTTTTTCCCAGGCTGAGGGGTTGCATTACCTCTATTTCAGAGACGTGTTTTGCTTTCTTCCCTGCCAACTGCATCTTCAGTTCTGCAATTTCAGCTTCCAGCAAGTGGATCACTTCCTCGTAGTCCTGCTCCGCGCTGTGAGCCTGTCTCTGCACGACCTCTGCCATCTGCAGCTTGCTGTGCAGTGTCCGATTCTCGGAGAGGAAGCCCAGGGCTTTCTGGAAGCAGCGAGAAGTTCTGGTCAATGCACCACATCCCCCTCAGCTGCCCACCACCAAAACTGTCCCAAGGCCCCCAACAGTCTCTTCACTAACCTGGTTCAGTCTCTGAAGCTCATCTTCCATTGACTTCTTGCTGTTCTCCACCTCTTTCAGTAGAGACTAGGGAAAATGTTTTCACCGAATTAGAAGCAACAAGCGATAGGACATTCTTTAGAAGATACCCTGGTCTTGTAGCCCCTACCCACCAGAATAATATTTTATAGAAGCAGTTGTGTGCACTCTCCCCCACCACTGTGCTTTTTGGGCTGCGACCTGCATGTCTGCAGAAATCCACCTGGACACCGCCGCGGTGCGAACAGCCATGCCAGCAATCTGCAGCGTGGTCAGGATGGGACGACAGGCAGTGCTTCTGTTATTCATAGACTTAAATTATTTGTGAGACACATTTTTGTTTTTTTAAATATATGTAGTCACAGCTAAAAAGGGACTGCATACTTTCAGTACAAGTAAGTTTTCAGTGGAGGTTGAGAGTGAGAAGGAGGCAATTAAGGAGAGCCGAGGGTAAGAGTCTCCTCTGTAACGAGGAAGGCACAAAATGCAAACTGGTGACTTCTTAGGAGGGACAAGCTACACGGTTACCCTCGCGTACAACTACAGCGGGCTACAGCAGAAGGCACCAGCCAAAAAAATCTGCTCAGAGAAGAGGCTTCACCTTTAGCCTTCGGACTTCTTGCCGCAGATCCATCATTTCCAGCTGCAGCTGCTCCAGCTCCTCATTGCCATTACAGCTGAGAGAGTCGAAGGTCTGCAGGGCAGAGGGACAGACAGCATCATGCACCGCTCATGCTTTACCAAATATATGGCAGGCACGTTGTCTTCCATACCCGGAATAATGATAAGTCAAAATCACTTTGAAAAGGAGTCCGCATTTTTATGCAACAGATCAAAAGGCACGTTAAATAATTCAACTGCAGGGGCTTTTCTCACCCCACAGGATTTCACTCCCTGATCCCTGGCATAGCTGGAATAGCTGTGCTACAGCGGATTTTCTTTTTGTGAAGCAGATGAAATTAGTTGGAATTGATTAATTATGGCTAATTTTCCTTTTGCATCACTGTTGGGCTGCTTGCTTCTTATCATCCCATACGTATTGTTCTTTCTTTACTAAAAATGAGAAGTCTGAGGTCTTTTATAGAATTTCCTATAATTGAAATGATGAATGGATAGTTCTGCCTTCTCTTTATAAGTCTAGAACAACCAGAAAACGGTAATTTAGCTTTTCCCATCTCAGAATTTCAAGGATTTCATGTAGAAGATTCATGGATTCAATGTAAAAGAGCGTTGGACTGACTGACCGGAGAGTGAAAAGCCGACGTATCCAGCAAACTGGCCACTTCGTGCTGTGTGAAGAGCATGGAGCTGGAATCCAGACCAGCCTCGTCCAGCTCCTCCTGCATCAGATCCCTGAGTGCTTGGAGAAGATCTGTGAGAAAGAATTAGTTTTTACCAGGCTAAAAAGAGGAAAGCACCGTATGTTAGGAGAAAACGCCACCGATTTTGAGGACATCCACTGACTGCCAAGCAGAGCGGGTTTAGAAATGCCAAACAGCCTCCTCTAACACTCCTAGGTTCTTCCACAATCCCATCAGGCTTAAATAAGTTGCTGACAATCTTTACCAGACTCTTCTTGCTTATCCAATTGAAAAAAATTAAACTTTTAAAAACCAAAATCCCCAGATATTTTCCCAGAGGAGTTTTCACAATTGTCGTTCTCAGAGTTTTAAAATTTTAAGCCAAAACCACGTTCCTCTGACAAAAGGCACCCGCCTGCCTGCTGGCATTTCTCATGTTGCTGATTTAAACAAAGAACAACTCAATGACTTCAGCACTTAGAAAAGGTGTTAAATTAACAAATCTGAAAAATCCAGGTTTGTTTTGCTTTTGGGTATGGAGGAAAGCACAACATGAGGGGCCACATGGGACAGACGGGAGCTGGTGCTGGGGTCCCAACCCCCCTTGGTCCTCATCCTGGGACTGCAGTGGGAACCAGAGCCTTTACCAGAAAAGCAGCATCTTCGCTGCCAACACATTTGCCAAATACCCCTAATCATCCTTATTTCTCTTGCCACAAACTATGAAGCCAGTCGCTCTTAGGAGAGGCGGACGGTTCTGTATCCCATCGCTCACTCTGCACAAAAATATCCCTCCAAGAGGCATTGTGCTTTGCAAGCCTGTTCTGTCTGCTGGGGACGTTGCTGCTGGTGGGGGCATTGCTGATGGCTTTGAATTTTTGCAAAAAAACCTCTGGAGAGTAGACCCTGTGGGCCAGATATGCTCTGGCAGGTCACAGAAAGCAGAACAGGCTTTTATTTTCTGTGTGTCCTCTGGCCAGCTCTTGCTTGGCAAGCTGGGAGCTAAGGAAAGTGAGCCCTCACACCAACTTTTCATTTTACATATGCTTGTAACAAAACACCTTCTTTTGTATTTGTGACTTTTCTTAGCTGTTTTGAGGCTACATCAATACCCAGGCAGGTGTCTTCCTGGCCACCTTTCAGCAGATGCCTCTCTCTTTTCTCAGCCTCCCGCAAAGCTACACGAAAATGAAAAAGCCTGTCCCGCGCAGAGCTGCCCGCTCACCTCCATAGGCCACCGTCCCCTGCGAGTCTGTGGTCAGGCTTTGCCGTAACTGCCTCTTCTTCTCCTCAGTCACATCCAGACCAAGATACTGCAGAACCTTGAGCAGAAACAATGAGCCTTTAAAAAGAAAAATACTGGAAAAGCAACTCTTTGAAGTAGGTGCTGGGAAGAGAGTTGGTGCTGAGTTTCTCCTGGAAGGGGCTCTCCAGGCAGCATCTCCCAAAGGAGCAGGCTTGGGCTGGATTTCTAGTCTCTCCTTTCCTACACGCATACAGAAATGTCTGTTCCTGAAGACAGGGACACGTTCATATCCCTCCAAGAACATTTTATACAGACTGCAAGCAGATTTGCAGCTATGACAAACTGTCAGGAGCTTTATCAAAAGCCGGTGGAGCTGTAGAGAGGCCCAGCTGCCAAGAGCTCAGCCTCTCCTCTTTCTCTTACTGCCCAGGAATTGTGTTTGGAACCAAGAAGATAAAAGCTATTCACAGAGTATTTCCCGTGGCAACAGGACACATTCAAACATTTTGCTTCTTCATTGCACCTTTTGCTCTCTCATTACGTCTGATGCCCTGTCTTCTACTGATATTTATCAATTCAACCCCAGGGCACCACACAGAAGCAGATAAACCTGTACAAACCCCACTTTGCTGCTGGCAGCAGCAAGTAAAAGCTTTTAAAGGACAAAGTCAAGCTCAGCAGACTCTGGGAAAGAGCCTGAATTAAACACCCGCGTGTCCCAGGCTGCACCCACGGCTCCTGCTCATGCATGCACAGTACCTCCCGCATGATCCTCTGGAAGAGGGCTGGAGATGAGTCCTTGCTCACATTTCCATCACTGGCAAGCCTGGGGGACCTGTCCCCTCTCACGTCCTGCCTGCGAGGCCCGTTTGAGTCCCACCTCCTGCTCCTCTGCCCATCACCCTTGTGGAAGGGCAGTGCTGCAGGTTCCTGGGCTTTGGGATGCTGATGTTGGCACCTGGCGTGGGCCACCCCAAAACCATCTCAGGTTGTGCTGGTTGGTGTGCATGTCCTGTCCCTGGCACTGCTGCGGCTGCCCGCTCATAACGCTGGCTTTTAAACAGTGGAAACCAAGCGTCCCCCACTCCTCCCACCAAAGACGAGCTGCTTTTATGCCCGTGATGAGCAGAGGTCGCAGCGAAAAAGCAATCCTAAATCCTGCTTTAGGAGAATTATGCAGGCTTAGGAGAAAAGTTCCTGCTTGCGTGCTGCCCTCCCGGGAGGCGAGAGCAGCGAAAGGGCGAGCGCTGGATCTGCCGTCGGGTGGCAGCAG
>VYXH01006703.1:273794-318229 GCA_013397275.1 Burhinus bistriatus
CCCCGCCCCCCAATCCAGCAGTACCCGGGGGGAGGACACGACACACATGCACCCCAAAACCATGCATGGTCCCCCCAAGAGCACTCTGCCCTTCACTGGGGTCTCGGTGAGCAAACGGGCAGCTCCACTCCGTGCTCTTTGATGGTGCCCATGGAATACAGTTTCCACAAAATGATGAAAGGAACAGCGGTTCTGGCTGGATGCTTGTTGAGATAGCTCCTATTTCAGCCTTCCCTCGCCCACACAGCCTGCCCCAGGTCACCCCGGCAGCGACAGCAGCACCGGAAAGTTTGGAGGGCAGCTGCCTGCTCCTGCAGCCCTGAGTCAAATGCGTTATGTCCAAAGGAGATGCAACTGCCAGGAGGAGACTTCTAGAGCTCCCCAGAGCATTGAGAAATAGCCAAGATGGAGCCAAGGTGTGTTTAAATGCCCCTTCGGACACAACTGGGATGTTTCACTACGCCCTCTTCTCCTTTTTTAATTTTAGAGGCTGGACCCAACCTCCAGCAAACTCGACTGAAAAGTTGAGACCCATTTTGTATTCCAAACTCTGGGTAATAAATACAATTTGGTGGCTGACTTTTATACCTCTGTCTCAAAAATCAGATTAATTAATTGTAGCACGTGAGCAGTGCTAGGCTACTAAGGAAAGCAGTGATCTGAGCACTGTGGCTGGCTCTGCGCTCCACATCCCCTGTGCTCTTGCTATTCCCAGCACAGCCCAGTCAGCCTCCTGGAGAGGTGAAGAGGAATTAGGCTGGAGTGGACTGTTTGGCGGAGGATGGTGTATGTGTAGATTAGAGCACTGATCAAGTGCTACAGCTTAATTCTGTGCAAACAAGCAGGCTGGTTCTCTTAGGCTATATCTATTCAGGCTTGCATTTTTTAATCCCTCCAAAAAACAAGCAACATAGTGACCTCCACGCTAGTACCTGGCCCGGTTCTCACATGGCTGAGTGCAACATTGGTGCAAGAATTAAAGCTGAAAGGTCTCGACCAGTTCTTGATCATTCACATAAGCTTATTTTGTTTGCCAATAATGTGGCAGCTGAAAGCAAGGAGTGTCACGCCGCTGGACTATTTTCTGCATAGCACACCTTGGGAGAGGCTCTAGAGGAGACCTCGCTCTGGGGAGAGGGACCCGTTCCACTTACCAGTTCCAGTTTCCCATCCTTGAGCCTGATATGGGGATCCAGTGCTACTTTTGGTTTGGTGCCTGAAGCTGCTTTGTGATTAGATGCTGAAGTGGGTGCTGAAAAGCCAAAAATAAATGTTAATGGAAGAGCACTTGGGTAGGGGAAAGAGGTGCCTGCGAAGCAAAATTCAGAACTCATGTTGCATGAAATATAATGTGTGTGCAGCAGGCCAAAACCCAAAGACTGGGATTTACTAAATCCAGCCCTGGAAGGCTGAACTAGGCCAGCATTGAAAAGATTGAATACTGGGGCACAGCCTTACTGAAACTGGGCTTTTGCGTGGTTTAAAATGGGATGTTTCATCCAAGGACCTAGGACTGCAAAAATAGCACTTTGGAAATTTCCAATCACAGATTTTTGTGGAGTCTTGGGGTCCATAGTTATGGTGATCTGTGGAAAAAAAAAAATAATAAATCTGCCTGGGTCTTGTCTTCTCTAATTAAGCAAAACTGAAACCCAACATTTTATAAAATGCAGCCTTAGCTTTCACAACACCCCTGGAAAAAGGAATCAACAGAGTAAAAGTGATGTGGAAAAACACCGGTGCAAGACTTTTTCCCTCCCCAAGGCTGCAAAAAGCCTTGAACCCTTTTCCCTCACAGTTGAGCAGGCAGGTCTTTTTGGGTAGAAGGAATTGCATGCATCGTGAGGCAGACACAGAGACAGAAACGGCAGCTGCTTTGCTGGCGAAAAGCTGTCATGAGATCAGAAGAACCAGCTGCTGACAGCTGGCTTGTCATTACAGACACTGCCTTCACCACTGAAATGGTACAGAGCGTGAGCCCTGCTGCCATGCCCTGCCACTTGCACTCCTCCATCCATGGAGCGAACCCCACCTTTTCCATTACAATCAACCCTTGTCCGTAAGAAACCGTGACATTCCCTGGGAAAAGGGCTGCAGAAGGTGTTACCCGCTCAGGAGGTCTCCTGCCAGACTCCAGAAAGGTGCAGGACTGCTGCCTGCCTGCCCCGCTGCCTGCCCCGCTGCCTGCCCCTGCTCACTCTCAGGCCATCAGCCCAGGTCAGTGACAATGTTCTCTCTCATGCCAGTGGCACAGGGTTTGCCCAGGGAGCAATTTCTTTCGCCTGCCTGGGATCTTATTAACATCCCATCTCGCCAAGTAACACTGCTTCTCCTGAACCTCTGGAGTACTTCTCACCACATCCTCCTTGACCACCGGGGCAGAGACCAGGTGCAAGGAGAAGGCAGCGAGAAGCAGTGGAGGTGCTGCACAAGCGTAATCCTCCTAATCTGGGCATTCATCCACTCTGCTAACGCCAGCAGCTGGGAAGCAGCAAGAGGTAATAAATGGGTTTGCTGGATTGGCCACCAACACTTTACTCTCCAAGTTCAAGGGCAGAGCTGTTACCCTTCGAAGCATGGCTAATCAGGATTAGCTCCACGTGGCTTTGCTATCGGCTCCGGACATGGTGATATCCAGGGCATCCATGAGGCACCCACAGAGCAGTCGCTGGCCCAGGCTCCAAGCCTGGCTGCTGCTCTTTCAAAGCCACTTGTCTGTTTTCATGGATGACAACATTGACACAAAGCCTTCTCAGCATTTCACATTAAAAAAAAGCCTGCGTGTGATGAAATCCCTTGGCTAAGTCAGGAAGTGATTAGGTCATTGCTATTTGCCGGATTGCCTCCATGACCCAGGGCTTTGCTCCCCATCACCAGGAGCTCTGGCTGTCACCGGTGGTCACCTAACAGCCTACCTGAAATCAAAGCTGGAGGATGCTCAGGGCAGGGAGGACAGACCAAGGGCAGTTCCCTGTCCTGGGGTCTCTGCAGTGCAGAGCACGGAAGGCGCAGGCTGAAGCCTGCTGAGCTTGCCCAAGGTGAGACAGGCATCCCTGGGAGCAGAGCACTGGCGCACACCCAGCCCAGCACCGTCTGCTCCCTGTCTCTCCCACTAATCTCGGGTATAGACTAAACACAATTTACCCTGCAATGCTCACTCCTAGCCTTCCAGATGGAAATTACAGCACGGCACAGGGATTTGCAAACGGGGCCAGTGCCTTGGCAGCACATGGGGAAGGAAGGGCTATCTGACTTGTGGCCGCGAGAATGATGGGCTGCATTTGCTAGGGAAAGCCCAGCTTTTCTCCTGGGCAGAAGTAACCTTCATGTCATAGGGATATGGGGTATCTTGCTGGTGGTCATCTCCCTGGAGGCTGGATCATGGGGGTTATTGAGGTTTTCTGCGATTCCTAAGGGACCTGTGAAGCGGTAGGGTGATTTGAGTTCACCCCCGGTTGCTGCCATCCTGTCAGGTGAACAGAGCAGATCTCTCCCCCAGAAGTTAAGAGCTCAGTACAGGACTCAGAGCATGGAGACAAAACACGGCATGGAAAAGTAAGCCAGAAGTGAAGCTTGGGTGTAGAGAGAAATGCAACTTAATAACATCTATAAGCAATTTCCCAATTAGACCAACTGAGGGCATCCTTAATGCCTGTATAACGCCCAGGGTTGCCATGTACATTACAATGATCATTAATTGACTTTTTTTATACCGTGTCTCCAAAGACCACCCATTCCCATCAGACGGGAATGTTGCCTGCAATGGGACCTGCTGGATGCAAGTCTGACGTGTTCTTTGCATGTAGGCAAAGATGCTGCTGCAAAGGAAGCACAGGCTGAGAGTGGAAGAAGTTGTCTCCTACGAATACCTTAGTCCTCCAAATGCCTTAGTAAAGAGTTTTGCTACTATGGACAAACATGGACATAATTACTACCAGTTGAGTAAGCCAAGCTGCTACCTTCTCTCTCTCCTAGCGGGCTGAGTCTCATTATCACACATTAGATTCCACTACAGCAGTATAAGCACTGATCAAAATTCATTTCATCATCCTCAGCACTGAGGAGCCAAGGCTGTGTTTGTCACCCACACAAAGAAAACAATTTAGCAGGTCTCTTACCTGAGATGGTAAGCTCTGGTGGGCAAATGTCCGGTGACAAAGAAGGCACAGGAAAATGATTTTCACGTCTATTCTAGAAAAATAAGACAAAACAGCACAGATAATCGCTAAGCAGACTCTGTTGGTGTAAATAAAGAGCAGAAGACAGAGGAGTTCAAGAGAGAGCAAACCATCTGGCCCGTAAAGAGCAAAGGCACCACATACACCTCCTGTGCAGATGGGCCGAAAGAGTCTTCAGGGGTTTCTCTGGGAGCACTTGGCACAGGCATGTTCCTGAGCCATCTCAAAATCTCTGGTCACACACAGAAAAATGAGCTTGTCATTACTGTAATTGAGAGCTGAGGATGAATTTGACCTTGTATGGTTTCTCCATAGAGGTTCTCCCTAAAGCTCTGCATCCAACCCACCAGTGAGGTCCTGAGTCTGACCGCAGCCAGTGCCGTTATTTACCCAAAAGACATAACTATCACAGTGAGCATGACAGGAAGTCGAGACAAGTGGACAGGTCTTTCTCAAGTGCCCAGTCACAGCTGAAAGCACGAGCAAGAGGGAAAAATAGTCACAGGGTAGATATGGTGAGCATCACCGAGACACTGCTTCCACAGCTGGGAGCTTAGATGCAGAGACCACTGCTGAGGACATACGGACACATAGCATGGGTGTCTGAGCATGCTTTCCCTAGCATGGAAGCCCAGACCTCATTAGAAGTTCCATCTTTTAGCAGCAAAGTGAGGAAAGGAGCAATTTAATTCCAGCCAGCAGTGTAATTTCATATAGGTGCACAACATTACTCAAGCACACCTGCTGGATGGTGAAGGATCTAACTATACTGCTCAGCTGTATGTATATAGGCTAAGGCTGACTTTCATAAGCAGGTCTCCAGCCCAGTACACCCAAAGGCAACATGTATGCGGCATTCTTGCATGTCCATGTCTCCACAGGGTCTGGAAAGAAAGATCTTTTGTGAATTATGTTTGTATGAAAGGAACCTGCAGCCGACCTTTTCTAAAGGAAGTTTACGTGGAAGAGGGCAGAAGATATACTCAGCATTGCACCAGTCCAGCAGAGGAGCGGCAAATGCACAGAATCCAGCCATGGGCCTAAGTTATTGTGAGGGTGGTGTGGTTAAACCCTGTCTCACCACGCACAGCTCAAGCGCTTGTCTCTGCAAACACAACATGGCTTCACAGGAAGAATGAGCCTGGATTATCATTAGGCTAGTGAAGAACAGAAATGGGCTGCTTAGGAACGCTGGGGATTCATCCTCATCAGAGGTCTTTAAGAACAAAGAGTTGTTCCTGCCTTTGGGTAGGAGACTAGATCAAACTGACTCCTGAGATCCCTTCCAGCCCTATGACTGGTATTGAATGAGATGCAGGTTGCTATCCACAGAAGGGTTTTGTTTTTTTAAAACCTGAGACTTCTGAAACAGGTCTGAATGCAGGCCCTGGAGATGAAACTCCTCATTATCTCCACAGATCTTTCACTGTCTCAAACCAAGACAGAAGAAACAATATTTCAGATTTAAAATACCTGGCTGTAAAACATACATACATCAGCATTACAGACTTTCCACCATCCAGAAGAACTACCATGGGGTCCCTGAAGAAGAGTTTTCTGATCAAAGAAAGATTGCAGGACTGATGTCTGTGGTCTTAGATATGAACTTCAACCTACCTCTGGGGACCTCACATGGACTTTCAGCCTGCAGGAACTCAGACCGTTTCCCACAGCCTTTGGAGGTGGTGATGGGATGTTGTTATGAACTGACAGTCCAGGATGTAACCGTCCCCTTCCAGGAATAAAGGCCACTTCTGTGTTTCCCTCATGTCTTAAAAAAAACAAGAAATACAGAGTATTTTATTAACAACAACAACAAAAGCAAAACTTAAATTTGCAGCACTTCCACGCCCGTGGTTCTTTCTCCGGCATAATCTCACTTGAGCCCATGTAGCTTGCACCAGTGCAGCTGGATCTCCACCAGCTGGGTGGCTTGCTTGACCTTCAGTTCTGTTGCAGAACTCTGCTGGGCAGTGATAGGGAATATTCTTGAGGACCAGAGGAAGGTCTGAATTACACTTCAGGATGATCCACGCATTGAAGATTTCCTTATATGATCACCTATCAGGACCATCTTGAAGCATCATTTAAGACTAATAATCCTTATGCTTATTGAAGCCAAACATTGGTAGGACATGAAGGGTTTTTGCCTAAGACTCAACGGCACCATGATGATGATGGGAAATATGTTACATGCCTACCTGAATTTGGCTTTTGCAATTATTTTTCTGGCCTCTTCATGTGTGCTGCCCACCAAAGAATTTTTATTGATAGCAATTAGTTGGTCACCAGGTCGAAGCCGACCATCCTAAACAAAGAAGGAGAAAGTCAGGGCATTGGGAAGGAATAACCCTTTGCCCAAAGCCTTGTCCTGCAGCACAAATCCTCATTAGTCTGTGCAATGCATTATTCATCTATTCTTAGAAAAGCTGCTTCAGAACAGCTACAGCTTCTAGGAGAGGTCCCCATTGCAAAGTCACTGAGGATCTCCACACTGACTTACCTTGTAACAGTCACCATCTGGCAAAAGCTCTTGAACATAAATCATGGGGCCATCAGGCCTGTTAGATCCACCACTGATTGTCAGCCCTAAGCCGGAGGATTTTGCTATAGAAATGCTCTGGATTCCTGATTCAATGGAGTAGCTGCAAGGGAGAGATGTTAGCAGGTGACTCAAGGTGATCTGGTTTATTTTCCCATGTTGCTGAAAAAACTCTGCCTGGCTTTCCTTCCATGCATGATCCTTCTAACTTCTCCCAACCTTTTCTGCCTCTGCATCTTTTCTTCCACCCAACCTTGGGAAGAAGAGTTGAGGACTCCAGTTTCTCAGCAGGCATTGTTCAGCATTATGAAGGTGACTGGTTTACATAATCCCAAATGCTGGGGCATACTCATTTGCATTTAGAAAATAAAAAGAGAAGAAACTAAAGGTTTAACCAATATCTATTTCGCACTCTTGGTTTTTATAGCCAAAAGCATACAAAGAATCAACATGGTTATTGCTCGAATCCAGCAACTCTGGCCTAAATCACCAGACAGCAATTTACAGGTAGGTCAACCTGTAAGCAGCCCTTAGCAAACACCCGAGTGAAGCTCAGGATACATAGCTGACTATGTCTTGACCGAGGTTTGGACTCAGAACCTTGCACGATGCCCTAAGACATGAGCCCTTAAGCACCTTTATAGCAATACCCACCACGCTGTGATTTACTTCTGTGGCAGTGGTACAGATGACTTGCCCAGTCACAGATGTACTGCAAATGGAGCAGTAACAAGGTTGGACCTTGTTAGAGGTCTGCCTTCAAAGAACTGCCTGCTAGACAGGACCCAACGAGCCACCAAGACCAGGTCACGGCTGGCGGCTCTGTGCAGGGAGGGAGAGATCACAATTGCAGTAAGTGCTTGTGGGAGCAGAGATTTCCCTGACCACCCATGGGCTGGTGGGCAGCATTGCAACAGGGAGGGTTTTGGGGAAGGATTTGGTGAGATCTAAGGGCCAGCAAGCCTTTTCCTCCTAATGGGCTGGGTGCAGCTGGCTTTTCTCCTTTTCAGTTTATTTCCACAGCAGCCACTCGCCAAACGGTCTGCAGTTGATGGTCCTCCTTGTGTTACCTGATAATTTAAGGTGCAATGACAGCTGTGCATCCTGTGCCTCACAGTGACACCAGCGCATAACCAATGCCATCGCAGCGATGCCATCCCCAGTGGTCAGACACGCAAGTGAGAGAGCAGTGTGTGGCCAGCACCCCTCCAAACCAGCAGCAGACCCCCAGGAGAGCCAGCTGGCTATGCAGGGGGGAAAGGGACTGCATTCATGTGTCTTAGTCTTACGAAAAAAACATGGGTCTAGGAAATATTTTAGGAAAGCGATGTCACAAAATGTAGCATTAAAACCCTCCATTCAAATCAAAATAACAGACACTATCTGTGGAGAGACTGAATCGTATTTGGGTCCTGTTGCTCAGTGGGTGGCAGGACCTCAGGTGACACTGGAATGAGAGGTCACAGGCTGGGGACAACCTGCAGTGAGAGGAAGGGATGGGTGAGGGATGGCAGCCGCATGCATGAAAAGACCCTGCTGCACATGGCCTGAGTTACATCTCTGCAGCTGACCACCAGGGCTCTGCACAGTCTGTGATCTCCAACGGCTCACGCTGCTCCCCAGAGGAGACCACTGGTGCCTGGCACGGGCAGGGAGACAAGCAGACCATGGCACAGCATGGCAGCATTGAGCAAGGAGGCCACCAAGCCAGGTCCCCTCTATCCTGTATCGTGGCCTGGAGGGGGTTAACAGCAGAACAAGGATGTCTAGTTTGTCCAAACCAGCTGCCAAGTAGATGAGCTGGCCTCTCCTCTGTAAGGGTCTCTCACTCCGTGCAAGCAGCTTAAACCTCTGGTGCCAAATATTTGTCCTCTGCAAATCCCTAATAAAGAGCTGGTATTTAGCAAGAGGATTTACTGGTTCTGCAGTGAGGTCTGATTCTCTTTACCAGCAACTTGGCTTGTTTACGCTGGCAAAGAAAGGGAAGCTGCAAGCCCTGGGGACGAATGGTACCAATTCCATGACTGTTAACACCCTTTGGAGCTGTCCCTCTTGAGAAGGGCAACCCCGTGCACCTTGGAGACGAGACTCCTCAGAAAAACAAGCTCTGCCTGTCCAAACATCTGACCCTGTGAAATATGAAAGGGACAGATGACCACATGAAAACACACGCTCTGGGAGATGCTCTGGAGACAAAAGGATGTGGTGTCTGTAGGCAACCGCTGTTGACACCAAAGCAAAGGGCGTTGGGAGCGTTTGCATCGAGCTTGTGCTCTTGTTGCATGATGTCAACATGCCAGAAGCAGGGCAATGGAAAACATGCTCCTGAAACACCTTCTGAAAGCACCACTGGTCTCACAGAAACACCCCGCTCGTGATACGGTTTTTAAAGGTGATGAGCAGGGTCCTCTCAGCTGGCTGTAAGCCTCAGCTTCTCCCCAGGTTTCAGAGGGGAGGAAGAGGAACAATTGCATGGTTAACCATGTTGCAAACATATTGACTGCTTCAACGGGGAAGCTTTTCAGCTCTTGGGCACAGGCTTCCCAGGAACAGTCAAGCTGTCACCATGACAAGGACTTCCTGAAGACACCGTTGTCTCCTAGTCATTGTGGTGATACAATGGTATAGAAGACATAAAGATGAACAAAGCAGTTCTTCAAACACAGGAGGTATTTATGGGATCTACCCCTAAGACAGCGTTAGGCATTCAGTGATATCTGTATGACTGACCAAGGCACAGGCTTTGTGGGGCCGGCCCCTCGCGACCCATACATACTGTGTGTGAGGAGGATGAGCCAGATTCCCGATGAAGGGGCTGTGGGAATTGGCGGGGCTCAGCAGCAGCGGGCTCTGAGAGCGTGAGGAGGAGCCTGAGGATGTACTTTCCAGGTATCGACCTGAATAGCAAAGCCAGAGTCAGTCTAGGGAACACAAATATTCCAGCATCACCCTCTTTCCTTGCTCTACCATTGAGACCTGACACCGTTTTCCTAGTTTTTTTGGGAAAACCACATGGGAGTTAAAGACATGCAGAGGAAATGTTCAGCCTGCTCTTCACAATTCTGGTGTGGGACTATCACCCCTCTACCAGCCCTACATACCTCTGCCACAGGGGAAGGGTTGACAGCCTTCTGGTGGGATGCCAAGCCAGAGGACACCTTCTTTCCCCATGCGCACGTGATCTGATGTGCTTGCACCTGGCTTAGGCTAACCTTGTGGCATCTCACTGAGTATTTCCCACTTGCACATGAAAAACAATGGTCATTGAATGAACGATTGCTGAAATGCTTTGAAACCCATAGTAGAAAGCTGCACCTACAGAGATGGGTAGTGCTGGGGTTACCTGCCCAGCATGTCAGTTAAGCTGAGTTTGGGGATCTGGGAAGCTGCTACAACCCTAACTCAATGCTTCCCTGCACACCCCAAGGAGGCTAGCTTGCTACCTCGCTTTGTGCTTGCTACCTCACTTTGTTCTTGCTCTGTGCAGGCAGGACTGGCCGTGCCTGGGGACACATTAAGTGCTTGCAATAAGGACGAGCAAGACTTCCTGTGAACCTCCACCCAAACACCTACACAAATCAAATCAAAACTCCTTCAGAATAACACTGGGATAAAGAAAACTTTCTCAGCAGAGTGAGGGGCTTTTGGTTTCCCCCCCAAGGCATGCTGAGCTACTCACTGCCGCCGTGCATGATGGGCGAGCTCCGCGCTGAGCCCGTATTGCTCTGGGAGCCAAACTTCTCCAGCAGCTCAGAGAACTCTCTCCTGGAAAGAAAAACACGGTATAGTCAGCTGCTGCTCAAAACTATTGCCCACCTGATTATATGACAATGGTGTCTCTGGTGGCAGTGACTTACTACCAAGTCTACAGGGCCCATTCCCTCCAGCAACGGGGAGCAGACAGAGCTTTCTTATGCATGAGTACAATCCCTGTGGTTTCAAGAGGTTGTGCAAGGCTTAAGGTCAATAGTCAATCTCATGGCAGTGCAGCTTTCCTGCGATGGGCTGGAGCTTCAGTGTACTCCTTCCCTGCCCTGGAAACTCTTCGGGGTGAACATGGGCAAGAGGGGCTGGGAAGGGGTGTATGGATAAGCACTGGTACTGGGGACTGTCCCTCCTGGGAGAGGGCATATGAACACAGGAGCCCTCCCTTATACCCCTGCCTTGCACCCTGCCCTGCACCCCTGGCTTGCACCCCACCGTTTGGGCCCTCCTGGGAATGTGCTGGAATAATTTCACCCACAACTATAAGGCTCAGAAGTTTAGCTAACGCACCACACAAATTAAACAGACTGTCAGAAGGAGCTGTAACTATGCAAACATAAAACAAAAATGCTTGGCCTATTTGTGACTCCTTCCAGAATAGTTAAATGTAGATTATTCTCTGTTTTTTCTCCTCCTTTCCTAGACAGAAAGCAGATCCCACTATCTCTTGCTGGGGTAAAGATGGGAGATGGCTTCTGGAGCACATGCAAAAGAAGCAGCCCACTCTGAATCCATCCATGGTGATGTCACCCATGAACATCATAGGGTAAACTCTTGGAGCCAAGACTTTAAAAAAGACCTGCACGCACAAAGCGTGCTGGGGCAGTGCAGGTTTCTGCACTCTTCCCAGCAGCTCCTGGCTGAAGGTGCTGAACCAGCAGGCACATCCTGAATTTACAGGTACCAAGATCAGAAGGGCTTGTCAGTGAATTCAAGAACAAGGAGGAATGGCAGCCCACAAACATTTAGCATGATCCCTCTGTCTTGAGGTAAACACCCCTGCTTCCTACATTGCCCCTCTACAAAGCAATCTCTTCTGCAACATCCCCTGGAAAGCTGGCTCGGTGCCCGAGTACCTTCATTAATGCTTTCCTTCCAGGTTGAGTTTGACCACCATATAACTACCCAAGCATCTGAGTCCCTGATGAGCCATAACTACCTATACACAACAGGTGAATTGCTTCATCACCTTCCTCTTCCCAAGTGTAACATGTTGAGCTCTTAAACCATTAAGAACCACCATTAACCATGTTTACCAGCTCCTGCACCATTTCTGTAACCCTGCTTTGAGCTGCCAGGAGCCTCTCGCATGGTTTTGGATGAGGAGGCATGGAAAGCGGGTGCCACATTCAAGCATCAGCCTCCTGTGCCCATCCCTGCCACGTTGTCTCTTTGGGCAACGTGGCTCCCAGGAGCGTGCTGTCCATCTGCAACTGTGCAGTCTTCTCACTTCATAGCCCAACACTTCTGGCTCAATCCAACCTTTCGACAGAGAGAAGAGCCTCAAGGATGACTAATTTCTTACAGGTGTCATTAAACAAGCAGCCAAGCAATGGGGAGAGACCCTGAAAGTGGCCACAGTAACAACATTAGATGTCCACTTTGAAGGCATGAAAGAATCCCCGTGGGAAGGTGCCTTCTTGATGCTATAGCCACAGGAAAAGCCTGGTTATGAGTGGCTAGCTCTCACGCTTGACAGTCAGACAAGCTCGAGTCATAAATTGGTAGGAAACCAGCCACAGCAAAGTTTCCTCAGTGAGGAGACTCCTCTTACACACAAGCAGACATTGTGTCATCTGTGTACTTTACCAGGACAGATGTTATATATTATTGGCCAGATTAGAATCAACAATATTAAATGATGAATGAATCATCGGCTCCTTAGGTTCCTGCTGGAAATGCTCTCAGTAATTTACATCTTCCCATTAACAACCAGCTCATTAACCAACTTCAAAGACCGGTGCCTGCCTTATCTAATATTGCCATCAAATGTATGCCTTATTCATTCCATTTAATGCTGATTTTAAATCCGAGTGTCACACAATACTTAGTGGAATGCCTTGGTGAATCCCAATACTTTGCATCAACACTACTGTCATTATCAACTAAACCCCTGACCTTAAAAAAGACAACTACTTTGTTCAAAAACCCCATCTTCCACAAAGCTGTTCTAACAAGTGGTTTCATAGCATTAGGCGCTGAAATAGACGTAAAAGCGCTGAGAACGTGGAAGGACAATTTAGACCCTATAGCAATGCACAGTGCTTTGCTGTTCTGTGGTTTCCTGGGCTAAGCTTTGGATGGATCTTACCTTAGCAGAATTTTTCCAACTTTCCAGTAAAGCCTCTGTATTCCTACAGATGATTCAGACTCTCATTTCACTGGTAACTCATGGCTGATGGCCTTACCGCTCCATGACCTATTGCAATGGCAGGTCTAACACGCTGGAAGCTAACCTGTTATTTCCAGTGGTTACCAAGCCATCGGCAGCTGGGTTTTAGTTTTGGGCTGGGTGTTTCTGTGGTCATCTATTGTTACATTTTCCTCAGATAATAATCCATCAGAGCACAGAACAGGTTATGAACTTAAAACAATGGCTATAAAACTCTTAGTCAATGCAAATGCAACTAGTCTGGCAGCTCTTATGCTCTTTAAACCCTGCTAAACAATGCAAACCCGATCACCAATCCATGCTGTCAAACTCTGTTATAAGCAGGGCACCTATGACTCGAGCATTCTTTGTTGTTGTTTAGTTCAGTGTCGTTAAGGTCACCCACAAAGGAGTATTTATCATTATTTGCTCAGGAGCCTGAACAGCGAGCTCCGAGCCCAGGGTTGCTTTGCAAGCCCGGGGCCAGCCCAGCGGTTTGCCCTAGGGATGATGTGACTAAATGCTACGTCACAGGTGACTGTCCCAGCTCCTGCTTTTTTGGTCAGTCCTGCAAGCCCCTGTTCCACCAAGGTCATGAACACATGACTAACTTGAAGCACACGCTTATCCCAGCAGCAAGCAATACACTTTCTGGTGTCAATCTCCCGAGAATTAATTTTCTGCTCAGTGCTGTATTTGAAGGAATTTGCAAGCGGGCAGACGATGCCCAAACATTGCTGATTAATGAACAAGTAGGCTGAAGGAATGGCAGCAAGTGTTGCTTTGTGCTTTCAGACACCAAGTGACTTCAGAACATGTCTTTAATATTTAAAATTTAACCCTTACTAAAAACGTTTTCAATTGCCAGATGCCTGCAGGACTGAAATGCCCAGCTTTATTTAAAAAAAAAAAGTAATAAAAATTCATTGGATTATATTAGGCGAAAAGTTCACTGTAACAATCCCTTCCCCAGCTCTTTTTCATTAAGATACAGACATTTGAGGTTTGGAGGATCCCTGTAACAGAGCTCGGACCCGCACAGCCTTCAGCCAGCCCCATGGCGTGGAGGGGGATAATGGGGTTTGCCAGTGGCAGCCAGCTGTAGGTCGACTTTGCTGCAGATTAAGCAGCAAGGGGTCAATCTGCCTGCAGAATATTGTTGTTTTATCTCATAATACCTTTTTGTCCTGCCCTTTTGTTCTTGGGAGAACAAAGGGTGAATCCTACATCAAAGGTTATGTGAGAGCGCAGCGTCCAGAAACCTCAGCTCTGCACGGCAGCTGGGGGAGAAAGAGAAGCCTGTGACACCAGATAAATTAATAGCTTGTCTCAAAAAAACTGAAGCCTGCAGGTCAGTGGGAACCGTGAACCCGAAGCACTGTAAAAACATCACAAAAGCAGATTTTCTCGCGCCCAGCTAGCAGCATTTCCACCAGCTGGGCTGGGCCAGCACATCACGCCGCTGCTGGGATTTGCTTTTCCATAACTGCCGAGGAAGCGGGGACGTGCACAGGTACGCCTCAGCTTCTCGGTAACAGGATGCATGTTTGTCCTCAATGACCCTGGGACACCCCAGGCTTGCAGGAGCCAACCCCACCACTGCCTTCCAGTTTAGCACCGAGTGCTCAAAGAAACCCATGGGCTGAGCCACCACTCTCGCATGCAGGAAAAAGGGGATTACCTTGCATTCCCACCAGGGTGGGCATGAACTCCAGCTGGTGCCTGGATATCGGTTGACATTGGTTATGCATTTGCAGAAAAGCAGGCTGCTTTCCTTTCTGCTCCTTGTGCAAGCCCTACTACTACAACACCCCATTTTCACCGAGATGACTGGGCATATCATGCGGAGGCGCAATGTATTTTAGCATTTTATCATGCACGTAACTAGGAGGTGCAGTGCAAACAGGCTTTCTCGCAGCCATAGACCTGAAAGACCAGGATGATATCTGTGCAACGCATAGAAACAAGGAACTATTGTAACTTTCAGGCTGAGAATGAATAAACAATAATTATGCGCATGCAATAGAATTATCCTCATTAGCTAAAGATGAGCACAGATGAAAATCAGATCCAACCGTCATCCAAACCCAGCGTGTCCAGCTCTAAATCAGAATTTTCTGCTTTAAGCTCTAGCATTACTGCCACTCTTTGCAGCATGTCTGATGCGACAGGCTGAAAACATGCATCTTATACACGCCAGGACTGAGTTCCATTAAGAGCACAGGTAATTTTGGCCTATAATTAACTCCAGGGACAAATAATAGCATTTATGAGTCAAATTCACCCGAGGGCAACCACAACAAAATGCTACTCAGCTGAGTCATTGGGAAAATTGGCAGGCAGGTTGGATCGTCTTCCAAACCCAGAGCCATTTCGTTTCCTCCTCCGGCATGCCTTGTGCGCTCAGGGTTTACAAAGGTGACCTGCGTGTGAGTATCTGCAAATCCACCGAATTACACCATTTCTTCCTTCAGCTTTCATGTCCCGTGAGCCACTTAGCTGGGCAGCGGGAAGGTGCAAGGCTGCCCTCAGCTCACCGGAGTTCACGGCGCAGCATCTCCTTGGGGATCACCTCCAGAGCTGACAGTCCCTGGGCAGCCAGAGAGCCCGTTTCAACCCAGACAGAGGGCTCTCTGCTCGCCTGCGCTCAAGGGCAGACTTAAAAGATAATAGGGCATCAATGAAATAAAGACAAAACTAAGGGGAAAAAAAAAAAAAAGTAGAAAGCAGAAAAATCCTTCCCCAGTTTCCACAGCCCTTAATCCTGGAGATATGTATTCGCGTATTAAACAGTTTGTGAGATGATTATGTAAGTGAAATCTCTGCAAATCTTTTAAAAAATAAAAATAAATAAACTGATTACTTCCCCACTTTCCTGCCGGCTAACCTTTTGCAGATTTAACAGGTAACCAACAGCAAACAGAGGCCAAATAAATTGCTTAAAGTTTCCTTGCCCTCCCAGTCTCCCTCAGTCGGTTTTCCAGCAGCTCCTTCGCCGGGCGACTGGGGACTGCCGACAGATGCACGAAGGAGCTGTAGCTGCCGACAGAGATATGTATGCGTATGTTTTAAGAAACATCTGCTGCAATTTAAGATATTAGGAGATGCCTGAACAGCTTGGAACAGATCAGCATGGGTGAAGGCCGAAAACCTGCTTTGGTGGCTCTGGCTGAGAAATAAAGCGTTTCCCTGACCAAACTTGGGCACCGGGAGCTGCTCAGCTGTGGGAACCCATCCCTCCTGCTGGGGACCAGCCCCAGCAACAGCCACTCAGAGAGGGACCATCATGAGATGCCCACTGCCACTTCCACATCTAAGGCAAGCGCAGGGAGCGCTGCGGCACAGAACCGCAGCCTGCGCGTCCTTACGTGGACCAAAAGAGGGTCAAACTCCCGAGTCTAGCTCTGGTGACCTGCTCAGTTCACCCAGGGCTTCCTCAGCAGCTGCCAAAGGACTTGCAGTTAATATAATAATTTGAGATGTGAGATGTTACTTTCACCAGAAGAGCGTAGGTAAAAAGCTGTCCATCATTAATAACAAATAATTCTTCCACCAGCATATTACTGAGTCAAAATTAGTCTCATCCCTGTCATTACAGCACTCTCACTGTTCTGCTAAGGCAGTAACGCTCCACAGTTGCTGATGGATAAGGAATGAAACCATCATCTCTGACGCTAACGGGATGCGGGTATGTTGAGCAAACGGCTCTGTGATCTTCAGCCACCCACACACAGTGCAAAGCCTCAGCGCCACCAGCCTGCCTGCCCATGACCACGCTCTGCCTAAACCCACTCTCATTTTGGTGGTTCCTGGTGCACCTCAAGTTTCCAGGTCTGTGTTCCTATTCAACAGGGAGAGGATGCTCCAGCACATTGCCCCAGATCTCCCAGGGGATGGGAGCAAAGGATCCCACTCATCCCATACCTTGGTTTCCACAACTGTGCCCTCTCTCATGACACCATCATCGTCGCACACAGCTTAAAACCAGCCAAGACAAAACAGAACTCTTTCCTCCTCCTTTTGAATCCTCCAAGCATCTCTAGAGAAAACAAGGTTTTCCAGGGAGCAGCAAGGGGAGACGTGTCAGGGAGAAACTGCTTATCCTCACTGGGAAGGAGGAATCCTCTGGGGAAGGAAGACCTTAACTCAATGTGTCTAACTGGAAAGGGAAGATCCTGCTGTCCTGTGTCTTTATCCAAAGCTCTGTGCAGGACATGGTAAGCCATAGGCAGCTCAGCACCACACAGCAGAGCTGAAGAAGCCCATACCACCCTACAGCCGAGGCTGAAGCTGCCCTGGTCCTTCTGGGAAAACACCTGTGGAAATCTTCTTGATGCTGGGATGCCCCACAGGCTGGGCTGGAGCCAAGTCTGCACCTGGGAGCCAACAGCTCTGCTTCCCTTCCCATTACAGCTCCGGAGTGTTTGCACCGGTGTAGAGTTGTCAAAGACCCTTGGCCACCTCCATCTTCACCATGGTCTTTGAACCCTGTTAGCTCAAAGGCAGTCCAGCTGTAGTGCTGCAATCCCCCTTCCCGGTGTGAGATAACACCCCTTACCTGGCATCGTCATCACGGGCTATAAGAAGGCGCATGTGGCTGGTGGCTGATGCTGTCCTCAGGATGTCCACGGCCCTGTGAGACAAGGACCACAGTACATCAATGCCAGCTTGCAGCGGTGCTCCACTGAGCTCACCTGGCCACTTGTCAAAGCTCACGGCAAACTGGGCAGAGACCCATGGCCTAGGCAAACCCTGTCAGAAGCCAAGTGACATTTTTTGGCTGGATGCCTGTGGAGCAGCCAAGTCACAGCCTGATTTTCCCACTTCTACAATAAATTAGAAGCCAACCCAGAAGATGCACGTGGCCATGAGCAAATACCTCTCAGCACATCTCCTCCCTTGGGAAGTTTCTGTCTCAGAGATGGCTGCTTTCTGGTTCAAAATACATGCGTCCCTGTGGGAGTCAAGGCAGTGTGTGAGGGGCCAGACACAGCCTCCCTGCAGCTGCAGAGATGTCCTTGGGGACCTCCTTCATCAAACCCAGCCACTCTGGGGGTTTGGTAACAGGAGAAGCCTAAGCACACCTCCCACTACACCAGGTTGCTCAAAGCCCCATCCAACCTGGCCTCGAACAACCTCCAGGGATGGGGCAGCCACAGCTTCCCTGGGCAACCTGGGCCAGTGTCTCACCACCCTCACAGTCAAGAATTTCTTTCCAATATCTAATCTAAATCTTCCCTTTTTCAGTTTAAAACCATTTCCCCTAATCCTATGGCTCCAATCCCTGATCAAGAGTCCCTCCCCAGCTTTCTTGGAGCACCTTTAGGGACTGGAAGGGGCTCTAAGGTCTCCCCGGAGCCTTCTCTTCTCCAGGCTGAACAACCCCAACTCTCTCAGCCTGTCCTCACAGCAGAGGGGCTCCAGCCCTGGCATCATCTTTGCAGCAGAAGTGCGAGGCAGCAGCAGGCTAGCACCACATTTAATGGGAAAAAGGTGCCCCAAAAGTGCTGTAGTCCTCTGGATCAGTTAATTATTTTCTTGGCGGGGAGGTGAGGGGCCGGATTGCAGCTCTGGAAGGAATTGCCCTTGCAGAGCAGCACTGTCGGGCTTAGGCACTGGCTATTCTCTGGCACTGGGAGCTGCAGGGCTTGCTAGGAAGCTGCAGCAGCCGGAGTGGGAGTGCCAGGAGCTGTTAAAAAAACAGCATATTGGGGAAATGTCTGAATATCTCATAAATACGGTTTGGGCTCGCTGGTCTATTTTTATATAGAAAGTTTTCGTTTGATAATTCCCAAATTGGCTCTCAGGAAGAGCTCTGGCTGCGTCAGAGCACAGATGAAGCAATGCCCTGGCATCCTCCATGCAACCTGCAGCCTAAACCCCTTCACAGAATTATACAAAAGTCAACAGGAACGCAGAATTTCCATTTGGATATGGTACCTCTCACTTGTAATCCCAATTAAGGAATCTCCATTGACCTCCAGGATCTGGTCTCCTGGCTGCAGGCGCCCTAGAAAAGAAAACTAATGGATAGAAACTGCAGAAAATACAGCTTGAAGGGACTGGGAGAGGTTGGGCAGTTCCTCCCTTTGCCCAGACACAGGATGAAATATGCATAGGTCGTTCCCAAGATGCTCATCCAACCTGTTTTTCAAGATGTCCAGAGATGAAGTTTCTGCAACCTCCCCAAACAACCTGTGCCGATGTCGCAGCACTTCCTCTGCTGTAGGAAGTTACGAAAGTAAATACCAAAAAATGCAATAAAGCTTTTACTTAATTCAGTCTGAGGTCAGGTAGAAAACCACAAGTGGCACCTCCACCTGTTCTGGATTTATTTTTCTTTATTAGATGGAAAAATGATGTTGTAACATTTGAAAAAAAAAAATAATTCTCACTTAAGTTATGAAAGGTGAACTCTGCAGAGCTCTGTCTAATACCTCCTTATCTGAAGACGCTCAGAATGAAATCAGTGGCCTAGAGCAGAGCAGAATTTGCAAAAGGATATCCAGTCATTTCAGGGATACAGGCAGTCAGTGGCACATGGGAAAGGACAGGCAGCGAAGTGAAGTTCTTTGTGTGGCAGGGATGGATCCTGCTTTAAAGACAGGAAGCAATGGTACGTATGCTGAGAAGCCAAGGCGAGGCTGCCGTCGGATGTTACAATGATTGCCACAGTACAAAAATGTCCCCACTCCTGGAAAATCTGGGAGGAAGCACTTGAAATGTCTGGTAAGGCAACGTATAAAATAAATACACAGTCTTTCAGTTTGTCTCAGACTTTGCGGTGCTCAGCACCATGTTTAACTCACCGTCTGCATAAGCAACACCCCCTGGAAGGATCCGCTTGACATAAACTCCATATTCTTCTCCAGTGAGTTCCTTGATGCCACCGATTACCTTAATCCCTGGAGGAATAGAAGTGCCCATCACACAAAGCAGTGCACTTTCCATGTGCCATCTTGGAGGGACGCAGCCTCCAGCACAGCTCCCAGGCACCCCAGCACTGCTTGACACCCCCTTTAAAAACCATTTGTGGAAAGCCCCATGTATCCCCCGCACTATACAAGCAGCAACAGAAGCAACAGGATGCGGCCGTGGACACAAGACAAAGGCTAAAGGCATCTGATAGCACCTGCTCAGAGCAAAAGCAGCAGAGACAAAGCTTCCGAGAAAGGCACAGGCAAGGAGCAACCACCTGCCCCAACCCCAAGTTCATCGCTTGCCATTGAATTGGTCACTCATGGGTGACCGTGCTCGTGTCTCTGACAAGACTTGTCATAGGAAACGTTACTGGGGACAAGCGTTGCCCCCAGGAGACACCCTCTGAGGTGTGACATCTGGACAAGCCCCAGGTTCAATACAGTGGTGAGAACATCCCCGCTGCAAGCTCGGCCGCCTGCCAGGCTCTGGCAGCATCTCCACGGCAGCCTTTGAAGCTGCCAGCGATGGCAGAGCTGCACATCAGGAGCAGCCACTTTTTGTCAGTGTTTGAACCCAGGAGGAGCAGCCCAGAGGCAGGTGCCAGGGTGCAGAGATGACCTTTGCTGTGGCTGTGAACCCCCCCTGTACCAGCACCTTGACAAAGGGCTCTCACGCTGCACGGCCACCTCTCCAGCCACGGGACCTGTCCCTGCTGGCGTGCGTAAGCTGGCTGGCAGGAAAAGACCCAAGAGACTTATTTGTCCAGGGCTCATTAAGTCCCGCTTCGAAGATCCAGGCTGTGGACAGAGGGATTAAAAAGCCTGGCTTTAATTAACAAATCTCTCCCGAGAGCCTCCGGTCAGGCATTTTGCTGCTCTGGACAGGAGGGCACGCCGAGGACAGGCAGCACCGCAGAGAGGGGCACGGCCAGCGTGAAGCCTTCATCCACTGGCTGGTGTCCTGGGGTGACGAGCTGGTCTGAGCCTTGGCGGGGTCCTGGGAGGCATGAACTGGCTCCCTCCAGGAGAGCAGAGCACAACTTCTTCCCCAAAACACGAGACCCTTTCTGAAACAAGCAGGGGGGAAGAGGAGTGGACCCTGGGTTGGGATTACTCAGGATGATGGCACTATTTCCATCCCTAGTTCCCTTTCCTTTATAACCCAAGCTCTGCCCTGAGGACCCTCACAGTTTTCAGCTACCTCTAGGGAAAGACCTTGTCTCTCAAGTCACCTTACATTAAAATTGTGATTAAAAACAGGTTTATCACATTTTTTCATTTCATTCCCATATTGCGCCAATTGCTGCTTCTCCCAAGCACAAAACCCCAGCCCTATCCAAGCGCTGAAGTTTATTCCCTAGGCTTGATGCATTAAACCATACATCCCACAGGTGTCCGGAAGGAGCTGTTTTACCCATGACAGTGGGAACTCATGGCAAAACACCTCAGGAAAAGGCACCAATGTTGTTCTGCATTGCATTTTTAAAGAAATTCACTAGAATTGGAAATATCACCCAAAAGAGGTATCTCCGAGCACCGTGAGCCTCACCGAGGCATGGGGACAGGTCAGGCGCCTGTAGACCAAAGCAGGGAAGAGGTGCTGCAGCCCCAAAGTCCACTGACAGAAGGTAAAACCTGCTCGTCGCCGAGGATGTTCAGCTGGAAAGCTTCTCTGCTGGTGACTGGGCTGGGGTGGCTGCTGGTGGGCTTTGCCACCAGCTGGCAGAGAGACCCTGGAGAGCAGGCTTACACTTGGGATGGGTTTGGGAAACCCCTGGCATGGGGTGTCCTGCAGAAGGAAAGCCCCATCGGTCCCCCTAGACGAGGATGACACTGGAAATCCAGCTTAAGCCAAGGTGATGACTCAAGAAGTCACCTTACATCTTTCTTCACACCAGTACATTAAGTAATTAGGAATGATAAAACACACTTGACAAATCATGTAAAAATCTGCATCTCAGAAGAGGCACAGCTGCAGCATCGCCCAGCAGCCCAACAAACCTGCTTGTGACAGGCTCCTCTGCCGAGGTATCACATCAATAATGACTCAATTCCCTTTTGTGTCCGCAAATCAATTGTAATAATGGCTTAATATAACTGAAGTATCTACAAATCCTCCTTTATCCCCAACGATGTCAGGAGAAAATCCGATCTTGTTATTAAAATCAGCGATTACTCACAGTATTGCTCCCAGACACACTCAAACTTTGACCGGGGCAGGGGGGGAGAGGGAAAAAACCCTGACTTTTAACTCCCTTGTTGGCAAACCACATGGGTGCTGCCAGGCTCTGCCCGTGCTGCCCTCCCAGCAATCGCCTCCCCGTGCAGGCACTGTGGATGCTGGTCCTGCCCCCCGAGAGATGCACCCACCGGGGAGTCCCCACCAGGGTGCGGAGGAAGAGGAGGAGGAGGAAGGGCTCACCCTTGCCAGGGCTCGGACCGGACTCTGGGACAGCCCGGGACTGGTTGCAGCAAACCCAAATCATCAAAGACTGTGCTGGAGGCATTCCTGGGAGTCTTTGTATTTTATAAACACTTACTTCAATCAAATTTATATTTGGGACCTGGTGTAGGTAAATAACGGCTCTTTAATTATCACAGCATCAAAGTCCTGGTATAATGCTTATTAAGTCATACTTAGGGCCAGATAATCTAGCCTATTTTGGATCCCTCTATTTAATCTTTCCTTTCTGGCAAAGATCCTGGAGCTGATGCCTGTGTCCCCGGTGTTTTCTCTTTTGCAGAATAAATGTTTACGGGGGAACTCCAGGTGGGCATACAGGTTAGACTGACCGAGATGACGTTTTCTTTAGATTCTTAGTGATTCTATAAATTTCTTCAAGACCCTCGAGCTTCTCTGGTGCATCTAATCCCGCTCCCACTAATGCCAGTGTCGCAGTTCTCAACTTCTCAGGCTGTAATCTTACCTGCTCCTGGCTCCCTATACCAGGGGTCAAGGGGCGTCCTGGCTAATCTGGTTGTTTAGCCCAACTGTAATCATCTCCGGCGTATACTGACCCCACTGGCTGCTGTGCCGTGCTCCCGGCGGTCCGTACAGAGAGAGGCCACCCGCTTTACGCCTAAGCTAGCAATGTTCAATTACATTTCCCTTAATCCCGCTGTTGATCTTGCAGCCCTGGCCAGCTTTTTCTGTCTGGAGGAAGGGACAGATTGGAGGTGAATCACTCACTGCCCTGTCCTAAGAAGATGAAGGTCAAGATAATGGGATCTTGGTGTTTCTGAGAAATGCTTCTTAATCAGCACTTCCCTTTGATGGCTATTGTTTAATTCAAAGTTCAGGTTTTAAGAGCTGCCAGGTAACCCCTTTGAACTTCTGCTGAGGTTCACATGTTGGTTTCCACCTAAAGCCACAGAGCAACAGACCCGGGGCCAAACGCTGACCTGCCACACTGGCACCGAGCGGACTGATGCTGCTCTAAAGAAACTCTGCTGGACTAACACCTGCATCTGAAATAAGAAACTCATGGAGGCACCATTTTTCCCCTAAAAAAACATGTTCTGAGCAGCTATACCTATGGCAGATACAGGGCTCCTCCAGGCACCCCTTGGTCCTCAGCAGAGAGAGGTGATTTCTGAAGGACGAGCGTTTGTCTTGGGTGTTTCAAGCTTCACAAGAGAGGATGAAGAAAGCTTATGATGGCATTAGAAAATCCATGTCATTATCCCTTCCTGCAGCACATTGCAAGACCTGTAGAGTCTGGCCACAGACTGAGGGAAAGGAGGAGTATTGGGACCCAGCAAAGTGGCTTGCAGTGGCCTGCAACATCTGCGCACCTCTCCCAGAGGTCAGCAGCAGGCCGGTCAGGCTTTTTTCTAGCTCCTTTAACGAGCTAATCTAACCCAACAGCTAAAATCCCATCAACTTAACCAAATCCACCTTTGGAGATTAAAATATCATATTCACTAAGCAAAGACTTTTCTCTGAGCTCCAGTGAACCTCATGGACAGAAGACCAGGGGAAGAGTCAGCAAAGCCGTTCCTCCCCACCAGAAAGCCCTGTTACCCAAGAGCTGGAAACACCCAATAACGAATCCATAATTAATTTCAGTTCTCAGGAAACCTGAACTTGTTTTTCTGGTGAGTTTGACTTCTCATGAGGGATCCCCAATTGGTCACCCCTTAACATCTGCGGGATGATGAGCTGCACTCGCAATTAAAAATTATGGAGGAGACTGAGGGGTGGATCCTCAGAAATCCTGATGCAGGACTGCAATTTTTTATGAAGTCCATGACAGAGCACCAGTATTTATGCTGCTGGATACATAAAGGTCGGGTGAGATGCTATGCTGCATCCTTTTGGGCTGAGTTTTGTGAACCTGTGGCTATTTCTCATGTTCTGATGGATATGACCATCCCTTTTCCCTTGTCTTCCATGCTTTGATGTTCAGAGCACCGTGGAAGGACATCTGACTCGCTCGGTGCTCATACTCTTACCCGTGGGACAAACTTTCCAAAACCAGCTTACACAGCCCGGTCCCCAGGAGAGCTGCGGTGCCCTGCGTTGCCCATCAGGGTGGCTCCTCGGGGGGCCCTGCCTGCAGTGGGGCTGGGGCAGCTGGCAGGGACAGGCAGCTGGGAAGTGCTTGGGGTTTTATTTGGTTTTTACTCTTCAATTTTAAGTAATTCAGAAAATTCTGGAAAGCCTTTTTCCCCCGCCTCCCCGTCCTGCTCAGGGGAGGGGCTCTGGCCCCATGCTCCCACACAGCTCTCAGCACTGTGGCTACTCACCATCAATGGGGAATTAGTTGGGATTTTGACCTTATTTTAACCTCCCAGCTGCAAAAGGTGCTATCAGATGCTCAACACAGGCAGGCACAAGAACCAGTATTTCTGTGAGATGTCAGACTTCGCATACGGAGGCACATCACGACGTAGGTGCTGGGGACCAGGGGGATGTTCAAGCTGCCCCAGCCCACCCTGGTGTCCCTTGCAGAGGTTCGGTACTCACCCAGCCCGTTTGCACAGTCATAGAAATCAAAGCAGTGCACGGTTCGATCCATCCCGTATGGTCCCATGAGTGTCCTGGGAGAGAGAAGAGAAATATCATTTCATGAGCTAAAATACACAGATGCACAGCCAACACACACACAAGCACATCCTTCCCACCGCCCCACAAAACCATGTAGACACAGAGGTTGGGGGACATGGCCCCGCATATTAAGCCCGCACTGGCAAAAATCACCCCCCTCCCACCCCCACCCCGAAGTTTATACAGATAAATGAGAGAATATGTGCAGAGCTGGACATCATCCTCCCCACCCAGCAAATCTGATGGACCTGTCTGTGATTCATTACCCCAGATTAACGGGGCTGGACAGCTGTCCAGCTCCCGGGAAATGAGATCAGAGTTGGGACCAATGTTCCGGGAATAAACCAGTTTCACAAATATCAACAGCCTGTAATGAAGACAGCCGGGAGTGATCCGCTCCCCAGGTTTTGTAACGCAGGCAGTCACCATCCCTCTGGCAGGGGGTCTGGGAAAGGGGGGGAGGCAAGATCTGCTGAGCAGCTTCAAGTCCCTGCCTCGCCATGTCAAGGGTGGGAGCTTCCCATCGCAAGCTGAAGCAGGTGGAAGAGCATCGTCCAGCCGTTTCCCCCATGCCAAGTAACTCTCCCCACAGTCTGCCACTAAACACCCTCTGGCAAGGTGGGTGTCCCAAAAAAAAAGCGCTCAGCTCCACTCTGCCCTAGCCTGGGGACCCTGGACCCCAAACTTGGGACCACTGGTGCTTCTCCTCCTTGGGTGGTCACCCCAGTGAGGATGGGTGGACATAAGGATGGGTGGATCTTGATCTCAGAAAGCCAGATCCAGACGTGCCAGCTGGGAAACCAGGGATGAAGGGCTCCCAAAGCACTCTGCATCCCAGGATTTAAGTTGCAAGAGAAGAGGAGTTTTTGAAATCAGTATCGAGAGGGACAACATCGTGGGGCACAACAGGTTCCTCCAAGTCCAGCAAGATACAGGAGAGAAATAAACCTCAGGGACTTCTCTTTTCAGGCATCCAAAATGCCTCTCCGTATATCAAGCTATTCTGCAAAGCCAGTAACACCCAGCTCTAAGGTTCAGACTGGAAGCTTTTTCTCCTCGTTAAAAATACTGCCCCTTGATATTCTTGCAATGTTTCACGTATTCAGAAGACAGGACAGACAACTGGCCACATCTGGCTATCAGAAAACAGCTTGAAGGTGATCCAGGAAGCCAGAGCAGCCCTGGGCCCAGACTGGTTCAATTTATCATCCAGGATTTTCAGAGTATTTTAAGTAAATTGCTGAGGCAACTCCACCACAAATAAACAGAAATAGCTCAAACCGGGCTGAAACACGACATAAGGACAGAGGTTTTGGTAAAGCAGATGCCTACTTGATACGATCAACTTTTATCCCTGATCGGATGCACGAATGGCGGAGCAGAAGTTAATGCTAGAGACGCACGAAACCCAACAACCGGCGCTAGTTGTGATGCCCTTGGCTCTTTCTGCTGCATGTGAGCCATCCCTGCCACTGAACCCTGGTCCTGGAGAAGCCACAGCAGATCACCCTTGGCTCTTTAGATGGAGGTGGCCACCGAGACCCCCGGGGCTGCCCCTTGCTCCCTCCCCGATTCCTGCCCCGGCTGCGGGGGGGATTACCTGCTGATGATGATGGCTCCCTTGTAAAGGATAGAGACGGCAGGCATCTTGCTGGCGGCAGCAGCCCAGCCCTGCCGGGCGCCTGCCACTCCGATTTGGCAGGAATCCGTTAAAATGATGGGAAAAAAAAAAAAAAAAACTAAAAAAGGGGAGGTCGGAGGGGGTCACGTGGTCTCCCCGTATGCATGTTAATTCCACCCAACATTAACACAGATCAGCTAAAAACATCTCCAACTTTAGATTAAAGCTTACGCAAGCCAGAGCCACCACGGCCCATCGCAAGCGCCTTCCTGAACGAGGCAGGAGGGAGCTTCGCCAACCCCCCCCTAGTAGGGCTGTCGCACTCCTCATGAACACAATGGGGTAATTATTTGGATGCATCCTATTGTACATCTTTGGGAACAGCATCTCCAGGGATGGGGGGCAGCGTTCAGTGCAAGACATGTGTGCTCACCACCCCTAAAGATTTCAAATCTATAGCAAAGCTTTGGAAATAATAACAGACTGTAGCACCTTGGGGTTTAGGTTTTCAGTTTTTTTCTTTTAGCATCTTTTCCAGCCCACAGCATTTCCTCCTTAATACAAAGCAAGTTCAGCTGTTCCACTATCTGTTGGGAGGTCAGAAGTATGATTTGCCTTTAACAGCATCTTCCATCCCCGTCTCGCCTCACATCACCCAGCCGCAGAAGCAGTGCAACCCCCGTTTTGGGGGATTTAGGGATGGAGGCATGAAACGAGATTATCCAAGGTTGGCCAGTTAGCAGGGACAGAGCTGGAACAAGCCACCTCAGGGCTTGACAGGAGCAGGGCTGTGATCTTGGGGGGCACAGTGTGAAATGAAGAGAAATTCCCAGGAAATATGCTCCCCTAGAGCTATGGGCAGTGGGAGGACACAGGTCCTGCGTCCCTGCCAGCTCTGGGGGACAGCTAATGTCACAGGTAAGCTCTTGGCCCTGACTCCATCAACAGTGTCTTTCTCGTGCTGGTCCCACAGCATCTTTCCTGGCCAGACCCCATTAGTGGTCCCAGACCTCGTTAGCTGAGGATCAGCATACATCAGTTCAGCTCAGCTGGAGAGTGGGTATGGACGCGTTTGCCTGGGACTGCAAACTCTTTGCTGAATATTGCTTGAACCTGGTGCTGTTGGATGTTACTTTTCCCATGTGTGAACAACAAATTTTATTAGCAAGAGCTTCCCGAATGGCCGTGTAAAGCCTTGTTGGGCAAGTTTGAGGTGCTTTAAAATAATGATGATACAAAAAGTTTTCCTGCATTCTAATTGCTTTTTTTTAAAGTAACTTCCATCTGGGGGGTTCAGATGAGATATTAAAAACCCAAGCAGGCTAGACCTTCAGGTGGCCAAAGCTCTCCTAAAAATGAATTAATTTATCTGCAAGATCAAAATTTGGATAAATAATGCCAACTGGACATCAAATGTAGATGCATCTGGCAATACATTATGTGCACCCCACTAAAGCAAGGCATGCCCAGCACCGAGTCCACAGCTGCATAAAGGCATTGGACAAATTGGGCTAAGCCCAAGGGGTCATATGTGGGGCCATTTCCACTCTGCTGGACAGCTGCAGCCTTCTCTGCACCAAGAGCCTCACAAAGCTGCTCATCCTTGCAGCAACTCAGCGGTGTGGAGATGCTCTTTCCCCTGCCATCCCGTAGACAATGTCCAGGGCACGGAGAGCCGAACATCACCCTCCATTAAGGTAGGAGGGTCCAAGAGCCTGGTGACCCCCAGCTCTGGTACTAAGTGACTCAGTCAAGGCTAGCCAGGAAGTTTTGTGGCAGAGCAGACACACGAATTCAACTCCACTGGGGTGCGGTGACCTCCCATCCATGCCTGTTCTCCTGCGATGGAGAGCTGGTCCATGCCAGGGCACCATGCCCACCTTGGGGTGGCCTTTTTGGCAGCTACCTGTAAACGGATGCCCGAGCAGCCCTCACCCACCAGCCTCCTGCCAGTTACACTTACGATCATACTCCAAGTCCTCTAATAAGCATTCTGGTCACAGTAAGAGACAATTTCCATCCCACCACCAAAATCCAATGTACAACCTTCTGAGGTCCTTTGAGACTTTGAGTCAGGGCCCAGAGCCTTGCCTGGAATAAATCAGCGCTGCTGAAGGAAAGGAATAACACAAGCGCTGGAAGCAATGTCAACAGGACAAGGTGACCTCTCTGACCAGCTTCAGAGGGGTGCAGGAAAGTGCTGGACCCAGGCCAGCCTAACTCAAAACATGCAAGCAAATGGGAGAATTTCCCTGCCTGGCAATTCAGTAATTCATCCACCCTGGTTTCTGCATGTCAGGGAGCAATTTCCACACTCCATGTTAAGCAGACATATGTTTGTTTGGGGCTTGGGTGCTCAGCACCTTCAAAACCAAATCCTTCAGCAGCCCAACCATGGTCCCACCGACCACGGTCCCACCAACTTGCTGCCAGCTGCACCCGGAGCCAAGCTCGCCCTTCCCGTGTGCCGATGCTTTGTACCAGCCAGGTGGGATATTGCAATAAACCACGCGTTTTGTCTGCGAGATGGTGAAGTAAATGAAAATTGAACCAAAGAGGCTCTCAGGGAAGAGGAGCAGGGCTCAGCTTCCGAGTTTATCTCCAAACCCTCAGATCCTCGACTCCAACCTCCAAAACACAGACTGACCCTGGCAAAAGCATCAGACACTGACGCTCCTCCTGCCGATTAACTTCTGTCTTATTTAGAAAAAGTTTCAGCAAAATAGCTTCAGAAGATTTTTAGTGTTTTAGACCTCTGGCTCACATCCAGGAAGGATTTATAAGCCACATATAACCTGCCCAAGGGTCCCAGTCCTGCTACGTATAACCAGTGCTGAACGCAAACATCCCACTGGCATACACCATATGCTCAAGCTCTTTACCAAGCTGGGACCTAGCTGAGCAACCCAGAGTAAATCCAACTGGAAAGCTCAGGCTTCTTACCCCAGGGAACTGCCAACAAAACTTTACAGTTTTAAATAGGTGAATGGAAGGAGCACGAATTAAGTACAAACGGGCACTGCAGGGCTGGACGGCACATAAACACCTTATAATTGACTACTAGAAAAATGTGGTTTTGTGAAACTGGCTTTTTCACTATGTAAAAAGTTATTTTTGCTTGACAAAATATTTTTAATATAAAAACTTGAGTGAAAATATATCAGGGGTGGGTGAAGCTATGAGTGGAATCAAAATAAGTCTTAGAGCAGGACCGTAAGGCAAAAAATAAATGCCAACAGCAAAATATAGCACAAGTCAGGCACATTTCCAACACATTTTTTCCAAGCGATCACGAAGGGGAAAGTTGGGGAAGGAGAAACTGGGAGTGCTGAGAGGGACAGAAAGGGAGTGAGCTACGTACCCACTGAGCTGCTGCTTGCTGCTGAGGAGCAAGGAGGCAAAGCAGGCTGTTACTGAGGCTGGCTGTGCCCTACACACCATCCTGCCTCCTCCTCCAGGGCATCGCACCTTCTCCAAACCATCGAACTTTGACCACTGCCAAGAGGAAGCAGGTGAAGATGGTGGCAATATATTTGTCTGGGTTTTCATCATTCAAGTGTCCCTTTCCCCTTCCTACCCAGACTACAAGCAAACAGTGCTGGGAACCGCTTGCCTGCAATAGGTGGAGGTCGTGGCTTTGATATCATTGTGAGCATTGGCACCACATGGTCAACACGGGGGCAGAGAGATGTCCAGCAGAAGATGCAAAATTTCTTGGGAAGCCATTGCTCAAGGCTCATCTCTTGTGAAACACACTTCCATTTGAAATTGTGGGGTTCAATGTCTGCTCTCCCCAGCCAAACAGTTCTTTGCAGCGTGTCTGCTGCGATAGGGTCATCTCCAGGTCACTTTAAGGCCATACAAGCAAAGAAATAGAGCCATCGGTCTCCTCAATTATTCCGGACCCAACATTGAGGCTAAAACCCAGGAACAAATCTTTTCATGCAACTCAGGCTTCAGCACTGACTGATGGCAAAGAGATCTGGAAGGCTTGTGCAGCCCAAGTCACAGCCCATGGAGCTCCTTTGGCAGGTGGAAAAGCCACCTTGCCTGAAACTAGAACGTCAAAGGAGATGTCTGTCTGCTGGTGGGACAGCCAACTTCACCGCTTCCCCAGTTGAAGGGGACCTGCATGCATCGCTGTGCCAGAGCAAGGCTGTTGTCCCCAGGACACACAACACCTCTGGAATTCCAGGCTTAGAAGCGAGCAGCTCCTGGACTTTCAGGGTGTTAGTCTTCCAACATCATGAAGTTAGACCTTTGTGAAGGTCTGCAGACTCCATGGGAAGGATGCTGTCTCCTGCTTCTCTACCCCCCAGGTTTTCATGGCAGCACATTTTAAATTTGGATTTTCTCCTAAATACCAATTACACCATCTTCCCTGCCTCCAGCCAAGCAACATGCTGCCTGAGGGGAGAGCTGCCTCGAGGGTTCCTCCCCTTCACTGCCCAGGGCAGGAGATTTCAGCCTTCTTGCTTTGGAAAGCACCATTAGGATCAGAGATACAAAGTAATGGTTTGGGAAAGGATGCAAAAAAATTGATGAGAGTTTCTTTTCTACCCAACAGAAAATCATGAACAAATGCAGTTGTCTGCTATGTTATTATCCACCTCTCCTCTACGTGTTGGTCAAAGGACCTTCTGGGCAAGCGGCCTTTAGCCTGGCTGTGGATAAAAGCCTCTTCTACATTTCTTCCTTGGTCTGTCTTCTGCCTCCTTCCTTCCCTGCTTCTTGGGAAGGACCAATGTGAGCACCAAAGTAGGTGAACAGCAGCCACCGAATCGCACTTGAGGCTGGAGGAGCTGCACATGGTTGTCCCCACAAACCAAGGCTGGCTCCTCGCAGGCAGACACTCACAACCACTGGTCAGTGCTGGCTGCAGGATAGGGGAATTGTGAGATTTATGATGAAAAAGAGCTACAGAAACAGAGAAGACCCAAACGCAGGGACAGGTGTGTTGATGAGCATGAGAAGAGAAGCGATGAGGTGCATCCCTGCCAGAAACACGGGCAAAATGAGAACATCAAGGGAAAGGGCCAGGTACAAGGACACGGTGGTCTCAGCCCTGCCAGTGAGCTGGGAGGGCTTTGCCCCACACCAGCCACACAGTCAGGGCAGTGAAGCTCGGCCACCCTCAGAGCTGGGAGCAGCCAAGCCCAGACACCCGTCAGGAGGATGAGACCAGTCTTTTTTCAGTGGTGCCCAGTGATAGCACAAGAGGTAATGGGCACAAACTTGAACATAGGAAGTTCCATCTGAACACAAGGAGGAACTTCTTTACTTTGAGGGTGGTAGAGCACCAGAACAGGCTGCCCAGAGAGGTGGTGGAGTCTCCGACTCTGGAGACATTCAAAACCTGCCTGGACACCATCCTGTTCAACCTGCTCTAGGTGACCCTGCTCTGGCAGGGGGGTTGGACCAGATGATCTCCAGAAGTTCCTTCCAATGCCTGTGATTCTGTGACACAGCCAAGACCCCACGGGGATGCCCACTCTGGCCAGGTCTGGGAGCGAGCATCCCTGACTGAATCAAGTGATTCAGCCAGGATCAAATCACCTCACACGGGTGGCAGCTCCAGGCAAGATCCTGAGCTCGGCAGAGCAGCAGCACAAGAATGCCAGAGCTGGGGACGGGCAGGCTGTGCAAACAGCAGCACCACCGAGCCCGCGGGGAGCCTCTGCGCATGGCTTAGCAGAGGAACAGGGTGCAAGTAGATTTGTATGGGTGGGAATTAGAGGTGGAAAGATGTCCTGCAGCAGCAGCATCTGTCTGAGGGCTTTTGGCTCCAGAAAGTGGCAGTAAGAAGTTTTGAGGTGGGAGGATGCAGCCCTCAGCAGGTCACTGTGTCTCTGTCTGCATCCCACTGATGCTGGGAGCCGTGGTGGGAGCAAAGGGCTGCCCAGGCAGCATCAGACGCTTGCTTAATAATGACCCAACATTTGTTTCATGACAAAACCAAATTAGCGTAGGATGAAGAGGCATTTAGATCTGATTAGAAAACAGAAAATACGATTGTGTTGCTTTCAGGCTCAGCTACAAAGCGTTGATAATAAATCAAACAAAATAAATCGGCTGCTATGGAGCTGGGAAGCAACTGCACGGTGTCCACAATCATGGTGCAGCCTACATCATTTTCATAAATATTACCCATGAAGTCGCTTCAGATGAGCTCATAAGATGAGAGATGTTCATAGACAAATCTAAACAGAAGAGGAAACAAAACCGCACCGCAGAAATCACTGGTAGAGAAGACAGGCAGGTACTATGGGGAGCACCCAGGGACCGGCAGCTCTGTGCACCCACTGCAGTGCCCTCTGCCCCAGCCCTGGGCACCAGCAGTTCCCCGCCCACCCACCTGCAGGCACAGGGGTGGTTGCAGATGAAGCTAACCCCGGAGTCCTGCCTCTTCCCAGTGACACCAGTCATGGAGAAAGCCCATCCCCACAAGCCCGGCTGCCAGCAGCCACACGTTGACATGTTGGCACCTTCCTCCTCCCAATGGCCATGCAGACCTCAGTGTTCCGTCATCCCCTTCCTCTGGGGCAAAGAGGGGGATCCCAGGGGACCAGAGGGGTTGCCCAGGGGCAGCTACTGCTTCCCACTACTGCCTGTGTGGTTGCATACACACCCTCTTCTCCCCGAGGCAGGTGGCCAGCCCTGCTCATTGTCACACATCTCATCTCCACGGTGTCCCTTCCTTGCTTAGTCGTCCAGGCACCTGCCCTTCCTCCGAGGAAAGTCAGACTGTAGCACCTCTACCCGATCCTAACAACCCCCTCACTGACCCAGCTCCACTCCCTATGGCCGAGCACAGGTCTCCTCCAGCTGCAGAGGTCAGAGGGTGGCTCCTGGGGGAGCCTTTCATCCTCCCCGCTCTTTGTGGTGATGGGTCACCCTTTACTCCTGCCTGAAACAAAATTGGCTCATTAGTCTAAAGATGGAGAGGGGAGGAGTTTTTAAAGCTGAGGCAGTTTTCCGATGCCTACTCCCTCCTTCTGTTGATGTCTCCACCCTGGGCTGGATGCACCTCCTCACCCTTCAGGGAGGAAGGATCCCTTCTCAAAGGGCATCTGCCCCATGAAGCTGCACCACTGGGCCACCAAGGCCACGGGCAGGTGGAGGTGCTGTCTCTCACTGCTGGCCAGGCTTTTCCATTCTTCGACCCCTTTCATCACCTTCCTCTAAGCTTCATCCTCATTTTCCAATATCCTTCTCAGCCAGTGGATTTCTTCAGCGCGAGGGATTCATTCATCCCAAGGAACCTTTAGTGTCTAAAGTCTCTGCTGCTTGTCACCTACACCTCAGTGGGGACAAGGGCTTCCAGGAGGGAGCTGAGCCCACTTCAAGACTATGCATCTTGTCAACCGAGATGGAGCATTTTCTGGAGGTGCTTCTTGCCCAGTGAGAAGCTCAGCCTGTGGGAACCTGCCTGGCAGAGCTTGCAAGGCAGAGCCGGTCTCAGAGACCACGGGGGCTTGGAGAGGAGTTATGAGTGTTTTCCCACAGACAGACCCCTCCATCGACAAGCAGCACTTCCCGTGCTGCCCTGAAAGGCTTTGCTTGAGGAAAAGGCAAAAGGGCCTCTTTAATTAGCCTGTCCCACAGTAATTAGGAAAAGAGTTTTTTTCAGGTGGAAGCCAGGTCAGGCTTGATCTGCCAGAGGTTTTTGGGAAAGGTGTTTATGCCAGAGCCCTGTACCCAGCAGAGATAATTGTCCCCCAACATCTGCTCCAGCCCGGAGCTCAGATGTACCCACTTGAGATGGGGATTAATGCAATTTAAATACAATCACATGGGAAAGCTCGAATGAGCTCACTTCATTTTTCGCCCTGGCAGGAGTGAGGTATGGTGGCATCTCACACACAGGGAAGCCTGCCTTCCTCCCGCCTCCTCCTCACCCTTCCATGAGGTGAGCGATCTGCTGCTCTGCTTGGGAACTCGCACTGTGGCCCCAGTTTGGACGTCAGCTCCTGTGAAGGGTTAACAGGATTATAAACCTCCCTGCCTTTCTAAATCCCCTGGGCTGTGGGATTGGACTGGTTATAAACTTATTAACAGGGGACAGTCGTTGGTGGGGGCTGCGGACCCAGCTCCACCCGCCATGCCACTGGTCTGTTCTCCCCGAATTAATTGGGGAAAACAGGAGGATGATGGCAGGAAACTCACCCAAGTGAATCCATAAGAAAGAAGAGGGGGAAAAAAGGAGAGAGGGAAACAGCTGTGTACAGAAAGACAGGAAAACAACATATTTTGGGGAATGATTGCAGAACACGCCACCAAGCCAGGAGCACAGCGGAGGCTTGGGAAGAGCTTTGGTCTGTCCTTGAGCTGCAGACATCCCCGTGCTCAAACCCAGACCCCAGCACAAGCTGTAATCACAGCAGTAATAATAATAATAATAATTATTATTATTATGTGAAGAGGACTGGAGGAAGAGTCAAGCTGGTCTCGCACACCAGCCGTGCCTGGTGCGGAGCCAGCAGCAGGTCTGCATGCACCTGGGGCATGCAGAGTGTGGCCCGGCCACCAGCCACAAGACCTGCCTGGCATCAGTGGGGCTGTTTTATTCCCTGCCGGGTCTGGCAAAGCTCCTGCACAAAAGCCACCGTTGCAAAACTTGCTTATGGTCTCCAGCAGCCGCTCTGTGGAGGAGCAAAGCTGTACGGGAGAGCCTCACTGGGATCACACCAGCATTGCCTCCAGAAGAAGCCGATGCCAAGGGACAAGCTGCTGGTCCAGCCACGCATCCTGTCAATCACCACCCTGCGTCCTGACAATGCCAAGCAAGGTCCCACTGGCAGCTCATGTTTATTTATTAAATTCCTATTTCAAACTCTAAAATTAATCTTTTAATCAGTGGCAGAGCAGGGCCATACTTATCGGAGCACCAGGGAGGTGTTATCTCCCTGCCATCTGCTCGCCGCCCTCCGCCGCATCCCAACAGAGCCACCAGACAGCCGAAAGCCGGCCGGCACATCTGGCACCCATCGCATGCGGGGGCTGGTCCCCCGGCACAAAGCCAGCCACCCCTCAGCCGAGGCTCTCCATCCACACAAAGCACATCCCAGCAGGATAAGCTGGGGGAGGTTTCGACCCAAAACCCCAACATATGAGCAGATTTCTGAGGTAGAAAATGGGTTTTGAGCATTTTTGCCTTGCAGGGAAGCAGGGCTTAGCAGCTCCATGGAGCCAGGGATGCCTAGGGGACACTGGTGAGGCGGCCGATGCTGCCAGGAAGGGTATGGTGCTGCCTCGACTTCCCCTGCCCCCATACACACACCACAGTCCCATAACATCAGCACCCATCGGTGGCACCAGCCCGGCAGCGCTCCCCAAAATGCACCCAGCAAGATTGAGCCTATCCTGCACTCCCTCCTTCTGATCGGCAACAGATTCTGCCTTTTCTGCACCCAAAAAGCAGCAAGGATACATCAGCATAGTGCCCCAAACCAGTCTCTCAAGTGAAGGTAGCCATCACCCCGGGGTGCTGCCCCCACCAGCCTCCCTGCACCCCCGTGAGGTGCTGCCACCCCGCAGCCCCCCAGCCCTCGCTCCAATGACCTACTTCAGCAGGAGACAGATCGTGCCCCAGCAGCGTCCATGGTCCCTGGTGACTGCAGGATGCCCCGGGCTCTCTGACCCCAGGGGGGATGCCCAGCCTCAGCCAGCCCACGAAAACCTCTGCCAAACTTCAGGGTGGCCCCAAGAGCCCGCCGGGGCCCCGCGCTGGCTCTGGATCCGGCCCACTGACCCCCAGTTAATCGGCTAAAGCTGTACGCTGTGAACCCTGGCCCCGGCCACAGCCGCACTCCCGCTGGCTCTCTCTGCCCTACATAGACATCTGCAGCTGCCCAGTGCCCGCCTTCACCTCCTGTCCCCTCAGCCGTGCCTGCCGCCTTCCCCGCACCCACGTGGGGGTCTCCACTCCACACCCACCTGCCCCCCAGGCACCAGCACGGGGTGGACACAATCCCTTTGGGAGCCTGGTTTTGCCAGATGGGAGAGCCCAGCACTAGGGCTGCAACAGCAGCGAGAGCACCCACGGCTGCGTGCAGAGGCTGTGGGTACTTCCCAGCCGCTGCCTGCAAAACAAATCCCCTTCCCCACCCCAGGCTGATACCGGCCTCACCTGTGCGCTGCCTCTCCCAGGGGAGCTCGGATACGGGTGCTGTGGGATCCCTGTGAGTCCCTGCCCTCCAGAGAGGGGCCACCAAAATGAATTGGATTAAACACCACAGAAAGCCGTGGGATGACTAAACGCATGCTCCCAGTGCCAGTCCCAAAGATGAGCTCCGAGATGCCAAACGATGCCCCGTTGCCGGTGCGGTAGCATCTTGCCCTGCTTACCAGTAAATGAGAGAAAGCCCATCGAAGCGCTCCAGGTCCCGGCCAAGGGGCTGGAGGTAGGACATCATCGAGGGCCAGCCGTCCCCACCGAGCCCTTAGGGCCACCACCGCTGGCTCCCGCTGCCGGGGGCCATGGGCTCAGAGTGCCAGTGGCCGGCACGGCTCCCTGCAGCAGCCAGCCACATCTAATCCTGGGCGGGCGGGCGAGCATGTGATCGCCCCTCTCCCAGCTTCCCGCAGCTAAACCCCGCCAATGTCTCCAGTTCTGCGGCGCCAGCCAGGCATGGAGGATGCTGTGGTACGGCTAATCCCAGCCGGCAGGTCTGAGCCCCGCTGAGGTCGGATTCACTCAGGACACGGCACAGTGAGCACCTCCGCCGCGGGACCTCTGCGGCACCCGGCAAAGGCATCCCATCGCCAGTGTGCGGCCGTCAGTGGGGCACGTGTCCTGCTCTCCCTGCCTGGCACGGCCCCCGGTTCAACAAACTGAGCATTTATTTTAGCCAGGTGACCCCTTCACCCCCTCTACCATGAGTTCCCCACTTGCCTTGCTCTTGCTGTTAATGATGGTTATAATTGTTAATGAAGGTTATAATCGATGGTTAACCTGCCACAACCAACTATTTGAAGCCAATTGCAGGCATTGCCAACCTGCGCTAAACCTGGGCTGCGGCGATGTGCGCTGCTCCCTCCTCCCCAGCCGCTGCCAACGGGCTTCAGCATTTATATAATTTGGGGCACTGTTCTTGCATGGGTTTTCTCCCCCCTGTTTAAGGTCATCTGGTCATACTCCAGCATCTGAACAGTCCCTTGGACTATTAGGAAAACCCTGGGAGCGAGCGCTGGCGGGCAGATGGAAACTGAAGCAGGGGGGCTCGTCTGTGTAAATTGTCCCGGAGTGGTGAGGTGACAGCTAGTCCTGTCCTGCTTCCCTGTATCCAGCTGTGGGTGGGACAGACAGACAGCAGTACAGGCAGACAGGTCCCTGATTCAGGGTGATGGAAAAGACAAAAATGAGCATCGACCTGCTGCACGATGTGTATTTTATTTCTCCCCCTCCCTATGAGGCACAGTCCCACGGGACTGGCTTTGGGCAGCTGGATGCCTGGGGATTAGGTGAGTCCCTGGAATTCCAAAATGCATCCTTCTGTCCCTGTTCTGCATGGCCCAGGAAAGCCACCAGCCCCCCCAGGGGCCAGGTCCTGTGCCCACCACTCCTCCCTGCTCCACGTCATGCTGGGACGCTTGGGGACTAACTGAGGAAAACACTAAAAGGTAGGAGTGGTGACAATCCATCTGTCTGGCCGCTGCTGCCCGAGCCGAGGCATCCCGCAGGCATTGGGCATGGCAGGTCTCTGGGGACTCAGTGGTGGCTGATGGCACCTCCAGCCAGGGCAGGAGCACCCACAGGAGACAAATTGGGAGGCCTTGGTCCCTGGGGTCAATGCAGCCGCCCCCGCCCACACTGCCCACGGTGTGATGAAGAGGAGGGATGAGGGTGGAGGGCAGGCCTGGGACAGGCGGGCGCGAGGCCCCATGGCACCCAGCAGCCACCCAGGAAGATGCGCCCGTGCCCAAGGTGACAGCCCGCAGGCACTGCTCTCAGGGCGTTAATGAAGGTGCCTGGGAGAAGGGGGTGAATTAAGGCTGATCCCGCTCAGCATCCTTTCCGAGTGACTGTGCAGGCTGGTGCCAAAATCCTTTTCACCTGCCACCTCCCAGCCCGGTGACAGGTCCTCTGAGCAGGCACAACCGTCCGCCCAGGACAGCTGCCACCCCCGGGGCTTCATCCCTACGCACCTTTAGGGGTGCAGCTCTGCTTCACAGCCCACCCTGGGCCAGCCCTCTGCATCGCATCCCTGGCCAGGACCCCTGTCCTTAGGGGCACCCCACAGTGCATTTGGGGTGCACAACCTTCCCCAGCCCGGTCAGCCCTCCTGCCAAGGGGTGCCAGTACCCCACACTGGTGCGGGGAGGGCCGCCCGCTCCCAGAGCTGTCGCAAGCCGGGCGGTGCTGGGCGTGAGCCCTGGGACTGGTTTCTGCTGCTGGGAGAGGACGGGTAGCAGGGTTTGCCGAAACCACTGGGAGCGGCGGGCGCAAGGGTGCTGTGGACAGCTCGGGGCTGGGCTGGCCTCTCCCAGTCTCACCAGTTGGGATTGTCAAAGGCGGTGTCACCCCGCTCCGGAGCAGGACAGTGGCCAGGGGCCATGGGGACAGTGAGGCCACCCCAATCCTGCCCTGGTGCCAGCAGTCCAGCTCTGCCAAGGCGCCCGGTGCCCTGGAGCATCATTTCCACCTCCCTCCCTGCAGCTGCTCAGAACCCACAGGGATGTCTCATGGATGCGTTCCCCCTTGCCCAGAGCCCTGGGGGGCACAGCAGCCCCCGAGCTGGGCTCATGGGGTGAATCATGGAGACGTGCTGGGAGGGATGTGCTGCCTTGCCCTTTCCTCCGAAAATTTCTGTGCTGGCGGAAGCAGAGCATTATCTCCCTCACCCATCAGAGGCAGCTGCCCGTGGATGCACTCCATCTGCATATTTATACAGATGCAAACATTACACCCCGGAAATTCCCAGCCTTTACATCACAGACCAAAGCCTACTGTGGAGCCTTGACCTTTTTCTCCCTCTCAATGGGTTCTGGGAAGCCTGTGCCAGGGCAGACCCTGCCTTGGGACATCCTGGCGAGGACCTCAGCGGCAGGTGACGCTCCCCTGTGGGCAGCAGGAGCCCCTTTAGCATTGGGACCACCATGGTGGTTTGGGGCTCCAGGGGTGCACAGCTCACCTCCGAGCTCCCACAAGACCAGTGCTCCTGCATGGGTGTCCAGGGCTGCAGCACTGTGCCACATAGGAGGCAGAGGGGACACCTGGGTGTCCCCCCCTGGGGAGTGGGGACCCCTCTGCCCTCTCCATCCCTTCATGAGACAAGAGAATAAGGAGCAAGAGCAGCTGCCACCACCTCGGATACAGAGAGCGCATCGCGGTCTTAAAATCCTGATGCCACCAGCCCCACTGTGCGGTGCTCAGTGCCTTTCTGAAAGCTGTGGCTGCGGGACACCGGATAGGGACCTGCCGAGGAGGGGGTGTCCCCCTCTGTCCATCCCCCCACAGTTTGGTGCAGATGCCCCTCATCCCTCCTTGATGCCTTCTGAGTGTGCCACTGCTTGGTGCCTCCAGCCTGGCATGGGTGGCACCAGCACCCCAAAGCCACCACACCAGCGTGCTCAGCTGCACTGCCAGTGAAAACACAGCTCCTCTGCGCCACACCGCACTGGGAGGATGAGAAAGAGCTGCAATTTAATTTATTCCATGCTGCATTTTCATGCCAAATGAGTCAGAGCACCGGCCTTGCTCAGCCTTTGTTTTGCTTGGCTGCTAGCGCCGGCTTTTGCTTAGTGTTTGTTCAATATTTAACTCCCTTGATGGCACTTGGGCTCAAACCAGCAAGTGCAGCAGAAAAAAGCCACTTCCCCGCCAGGACAGGAACTTTCCAAGCCTTTGGCTCCACTTGGGAGTGATGCACTTGTTTTATTTTATTTATTTCACGCAGCTTGATGGAGCCCTGAGCTTGGTCCTTTGAGCCACTGCATCCCACAACACCCACTTAAAGCTATCGGGGCTCACAGGGGCTGCAGGATGGGGCCAGAGCAGCCAGGCTGGCTGCTGATTGCGGAGCAAAACCAGCCTTAAACGGAGCTGAGGGAGGTTTCGCCCAGTGCAGGACCAGTTAGGAACGAGCACGGCTGCATTCCTGCGCACGTGGGAGCTGGCAAGAAGGAAGCGGCAGGCGGAGGTGTTTCGGTGCCCTGCTTTCCTGCGCTGCGCCGGTAGCAAACAGGAACTCTCTTCCCACCCCAACAGCCAGCAAACTCCCGACAGGGAAGCGAGCGGTCCAGCTGGCCCCTCTGAGAGCTGTCAAAAAGTCCCACCCAGAAAATAAATGAGGTTTTGGCCAACTGAGTGTCTCAGCTGTTGGAAGAAATTCCCAAATATTTTTGCCCCTGTCCCCTGATCCAAAGCTAAACCCTAAAATTCTTCATTGGGAAACGCCACTGAAAAGCCCCCAGGGCTGAGCATCCCCATGCCTGGCTCCTCTGCTGCGATGGGTCCCCAAAACCCCTTGGCACCACAGGATGTGCCAGGGCCATGGTGCCTTTCGGGGTGCACGGGGAGGGGAGTGCCGCTGCCATGATGCTGGCTTGACCCACCAAGCCCCTGAATTAGGATGGGCTTGCGTAGGGTGGGACAGTGGGACGCAGTGGGATGGCCAAGCCCATCGCGAAGGTGTCAGCAGGGAGCAAGACCCCAGCAGCTGATGCCCATCCTGCCACCTCTCGGCAGCGGGGTCGGCTCGGCCGGCAGTGATGGGGTGGAGCTCGGCAGGGTGTGGGATCCATGCTGGCGAAGGGCTTGCCAGGAAAATGCAATCTCGTTGCATAAAATGTGCTCCTCTCCCGCTCCCCTCCCGCGGCCGCAGCTCAAGAGCTTCTTACCCAGGTTAAGTCAATATTGCCACATCGCTGCCTCCGTCGAGGTGCTCACCCCTGTGGAAGGAGCTCAGTGGGTGTTTTCAGGGCTGGAGAGGACTCACGGGAGCGTGGCTGGACTGGGGGTCTCGGTGGCCTCCAGCCTTGAGGGCAGCTTCTCAGGGTCCCCATGAGCGGCACCCAGTGCACCCCTGGGGCTCAGCGTCCTCCCCACAAACTCCTGGCTGCCTGGTGGAGGGGTCTGGCCAAACTTGGCAGCTCCTTGGGCACGACAGGGCCAAAGGTCTCTCCCCAGCACAGGGACAGCCCTACTTCTCGATGCTCAAGAGGTTTCAGATGAGCTGGTGGCACCGGCTCTGGGTACCGGCACTGGGTGCGTCAGGTCTGGCAGCAGCAGGAGTGGGGAGGCACAGAGCGCAGCGGGGACCAGCTGCATCAGTAAAGCTGCCAAAAGGCTCATTTGCAAAATAAATGCTGAAAAAAAAAAAAACCCCAACAAAAAAAATCCCAACCCAAAACCCACAGCCTTCCTGCCTCAGCTCTGAGCTGTGGGTCCAGCAGACCCCAGCTGGGGAGGAAACCTCAGCATGGGCTGTGCGGTGCTTTGGGCAGGCACTGGAGCTCATACAAGAGCTGCCAGCACCCCCAAACCACAGGCCCCCAGGTCCCCAAAAGCACGCTTTGCGCAGCACCTCTGATCCCAAGCCAACATAAAGGCAAAATACCTGGGCAGTTTACATAAGACATAGTTTTCCACTACGACGGAGTTTCTCACCGCCCGGCGTTTCACCCAGCACCTGCAATTTTGCGGCTCTCAAGGGCATTCGCACACAAAAATGAGCCACGCCAGAGATGCGGGGAGATTAGGAGGATTAAGGCTGCAGAGCTGGCGCAGGAGAAGATGTAATGCAAAAACCCTCCGGTAGGCAAAGGCATTTCATCCCTATGCCCAGCCTCTGCTCACCTTCACAAAGGGTTTAAGCAACGGGGGGCTCTGGGGTGCGTACAAGCTTATGATGGAGGGAAGCTGGAAGAGGAGCGACTGGTCCCCTGAGCACCCCAGAATGTGTTGCCACTAGATATTGGGGGGAAACAAAAGCATGAAAACCAGAAGGTGGTTCTAGAGGAAATAAATGTGCAGAACTTCACGCAGTAAATTAAAAATAGGTGGGCTGGGTTTCTCCCTCCTCGCCTCCCTTTGTTTCAGGATCAGAGCCAGCGCACGCTGCCCAGTGCAGGGAGGATGGCGATGCAGGTGCTGCCTGGCTGGGCAGGGCTGCCTCTGCTGCACGGGGATGTTCACAGCCTTTGAATGAACTGCAGCACCGGGCAAATCCTTCCCCCTCAAAAAATAGGGAAAGCCTGGTCTGCTCCTTGGCCTGGGCAGGAGCCCAGCAGGGACGCACGGCTGCAGCAGGGATCCTGCCAGCCTCCCGGCACTGCCAGCCCGGCGGGATTAACCGCTACCGGGGTGATTGGATGAACGGTTCTTACAAAGGGAATTCTTACAAACTGAATCTATTTAGAAGCAAAAATTGAAGCTGGGCACCCTGAAGACAAAGCTGCAAACTCAGTTATAGTTAAACCAGAGTTGTCATGGCTAATAACTGAGAAAGCCCTGAAACTCAGCCCCAGCCAGCACGAGGTCAGGCCAGCAGCCCCAGTTTGGGCTGGTTTGGGGTCAGCGTGGGAGGGCTGCTGCTGTTGGGCTGCCCCAGCCTCAGCCCCTCACTCCAAGCAGCGGACAGGGTATGAGTTTTTGCACTGTTTCACCCCATGGGAAGCTCAATCCCGTCAGGACCCTGCCACCCCTGTCAAGACACGGCACCACCAGATTGGGCTTCAGCACAGCCTTGGGCACCTGCAAGCATGTTAAATATGTCTCTGCTTGCCAAAAGCTTGAAGATGCTTGGCTGGATGAGGCCATGAATATCCAAAGCATTGTTATTTTGCAGGGAGGTAGCCTGGCTCCAAGCGGGGTCAAGGCTCCGTGGGGTATCCACCATGGGTTCCAGCCTCGCAGCTGAGCTGGTTTCTGGTGACTGATCAACCACCGAGAAGCAGCTGGCAAAGCCAGGGAGCACGGTTGGACCACTCAAGTGCCACAGAGCCCTTGGCAGCCTCCCTGCCGTGTGCCAATGCACTCAGCCTTCAAGGAAACCACCTCTCACCCCCCAAAAGCAGCCAGGAGGACGACCCACACCAAACCAGGGTGGAGGAAACTCTCCTACGAACACATACACACACACTTGCCTTGCGCTGTCGCCACCAGGAACTGCAGCCACCCAGCACCCCGGGCAGGCGAAGCTGGACCCGCGCAGGAACGTCTCGCTGGCCGGAGGGCTCTGTGCTCGCTAAGGGCACCAGGGACAAGCCACCCCAGAGCAGAGTGATCCGATGTACGCAGGGGATCGGGATCAATAGGTCATGGCGTGCACTGACTTGCCCCCAGAATGAAAATCAGCAGAGGATTTGGGGCTGGTGGGGAAGCTACAGTCAGGCCTTTAATCCCACATGGGCACAAAATCCCGGGATAAAAAGGCCGGAGCTGGTCCTAATGGCTGCCTGCTCTGTGCTCATGGACATGTGAGCAAAACCTCTTAGGCTGCAGTGGGCCTGGGGGAGGCATCTTGTTGCCTTCTTGCTGCCTGTGTGATGGAACCCCCCAGGAGGAGGGGATCCCCCTTTGGTGGGGGGGATCTGCCCCAGCCCCCACAAGGGCAGCGCTGGTTCCGGCTTCCCGAGCGGGGCTGCAGGCCCTGGGGAAGAATTCACCCGGACGGAGCTGTGATGCTTGGTACACCGGTCCCTCCTAAAGACAGAAGACGCCGGGGGGTGCTGGGGCAGAGCAGGCGGTGCAGGGAGACCGGGAAGGAGGCAGCCCCCTTGGCTGCCCCTCCATGCCTGCACCCCGAGCCCATCACCCCCGGTCGCATCGGGGCTGGGGCCCACCCCAGCTGCTCCCCACCTACACTCTAACCCCCGGGGGTGGGGGTGTGGGGGTGTCACGGTTGACCCTACGCATTTTGCAGGGGTCCAGCCCCGCCGGAGCCCCTTTCAGGCAGGGCTGGAACCGGCAGCGCTGGGCTCCGCCAAAACCCTCCTGGAAGCCGGGGAGCGCCAGGGGCGGGCGGGGGAGGATGCTGCGGGGCG
>VYXH01006703.1:318637-360418 GCA_013397275.1 Burhinus bistriatus
GGTGCGGCCCCGTCCCCGCCTCCCGGAGCGGCCCGGTCCGGTGGCGGCGCAGAGGCGGCGGGCGGCGGCGGGGGAAGAGCAGGCGGAGCGCGGCAGGAGCCGTGCCGGGGACGCGATGCACTCGCTCTTCAGGAAACGCAACAAAGGGAAATACAGCCCCTCCGTGCAGAAGAAAAGGTGAGTGTCCCGACGCCGGGAAGCCCCGTTCCTTGCCGGGCCAAGCAGCGCCGCGATCCCGGAGCTCCCATCCAGCAGCATCCCTTCCCGGCGGCGGGGCTTGGCGGAGCCTGGGCACCCCCCGCGGCGTGGGAACCCCCGGGGTGTGGGCATCCCCCGGGTGTCAGCTCCTCTCCGAGTTGGGTCGGCATCTCTGGTGCCCGGTGAAGGCACCGAGATGGTTTTTCCCCGGTCCCCCTCGCATCGCATCGCAGTAGCTCCGGGGAGCAGGTTCCTTCGCTTCCCAGGCGTGTGCTGGATTAAATCTTAGGCAAAAGCAGAGTGGCTGTCCTCAGCCTTCATCCACTTGTTCCGTCAGGACCAAGTATTCAGTCGATTGTCTTCTCCTCAGCTCTTTCTGATGGGGCAGGGACACATTTCAGTTGTACCGATCGTTAAAAAAAAAAAAAAGATCAGGGTGTTGAATGCTCCCCGTGAAAGGTCATGGTTAAAAGGGAAAAGATGTAAAAATCCACCCTCTGAGAAGGCTTGGCCCCTCTCGGGGCTGCGAGTTGTATTGCTGCAGGAGGGGGGCAGGAGAGCGGGCAGCCCCCGGCCCCTGCCTGCACAGGGCGGGTGGCACAGGGGACATTTTTCCAAAGAGGTGGATGTTTGGGTCAACACAGAAGTGCGTCCTACCCTTCCCAGAGGAGCTGCAGGGGCTCTGGAGCATGCAGAGTGGCATGGCTGGTGCAGATTTGAGCCCATGGCTTGTTCATCCCTCTCCAGAGGCACCTGCCCTGGGCAGTGGCCTTGGAGCAGCCAGCCTGTTCCCAAAAATCCTCCTTTGGAAGGAAACCAGGGACCCCGCGCAGGGACTGAGGTTTGTTTGGGGACCCAGAAAGGGACCAGTCAGCCCAAAAAGCACTGACATCTTCCAAGCTGGGGGAGTCCCTCGCGGCTCTCTGCCCATGGGTGCGGTGCTGTGGCATGTAGGAGGGGCGTTCCCCGAGAGGGGAGGGTGCTGCCCTGGCATGGTGGGTGCTCAGGCTTTGGTATTTGGTGAGCTCCCTCCTTTCAGGCTGAGGTTCCAGCTTCAACCCTGGGGATGGGCTCCCTCGGCAGCCAGGCTGGCTCCCAAACCCCAGGGCATGCTCTGCTGCCTCTGCTGCCCTGGGGAGGGCTGGCAGGAGGAGACAGGGGTGGCACGGAGCCCTCTGAGGCTGTGTTCACCTCCCTGATGGCCCCAGCCCCAGCGTTCCCACGGTTGAAGGATGGTGTAAATACCTGGTTGCATTTCCAGTCTTCAGGGGTGTTAGTGGAAAGCTTGAAAATGAGAAACGCCACCCCTGGGCTGACAGCTCGGGACTCTGAGTGGCATCAGGATGCTGGGAGGCAGGAGAAGTCAGACCTCCTCTGCACTGGGTACCCACCCTGTGAACCCCCCCGGGCTGCAGCTGGGGTCCCCACTGCTGTGCTCCGAGCCCTGCCAGCACCGGGTACACATCATCTGACAGCGAATGGGGCTTGGGAAGATGGTCTTCCCTCTGCCGCCCTGCCCGCAAGCCCAGCCGGCTCTGGGCAGGTGCCAAAGCACCTCTGAAGGCTGCGGGCCAGGCTGAAATCTTTAGTTTTCTGGCTGGCTGGTGGCGGCTGAGGAAGCAGCGCAGGGCTGTGGTCCCGGGGCCAACCTCCCTCCCTGCGCCCCAGCTATCTGCACACACCTCGGGGAGGGCTGTGCTCATTAGCCCCAATTTGTTAATTCCTGCGTTGGAGTTTACAAACATCTGTGAATCCAGGGAACACTCCCACCATGAGGAAACAGCCCCACCATCGAGATGGGGAAGCCAGCGCCGGACCGGTTAAGCAACTTGCTGGAGAAGGATTGCGAAGAAGCAGCGAGGAGCTCCTGCCGCCTCGTCCCCTGCTCCAGGCGCTGCCAGGCTCCCAGCCGGCTCCCACCCAGTTTTGTTGCTAGAAAAACAGAGCAACACTGCTAAAATCAACCGACCGCCCCCGCCGTAAACAGGGACAAAGATTTCGACACCGTGTGCAGCCTGGCCTCATCCTGCACTTCAGCGAGGCTGCGCAGCTGGGTGCAGGGGCTGCACTTTAAATGAGGGCTTAGTGCCAAGGTGCTGCTGGTGACCGAGCCTTCAAAGCACGGCCGTGACAGGGCAATAACTGAGCACCGGTTTGGCAAGCATGCAAGGGCGCTGGAATGTTTCCTGCTACGAGCTCAGCTGATTTAGTTAGGGGTTGCCCAGGAAGTGCCGTTCTCAGCAGGTCATAGCCTGATGAGGAGCTGCTGTGAGTCTTGGTGGCTTCTTCAGCCTTGGGACAAGCCCTTCTCATGATAAGCGCATCTCGATGAGCGGCACTGGAGACTCAAGATCTCCATTAGCCTGTGCAGCTCAAGCCAAGCACTGTAATCTGCCCACAAACAACACTCTTTGTCCCCCGGATGCAGCCAGCCACCCTTCCCCAACCTCAAATTGTCCCTTCAGCCTCCCATCCAAAGCACCTTGAAGCACACAGGCTTTGAGCAGTTCCCCTGCCTATCCCTGAGCTGCCCGCAGCCTGCCCGGGATATGCTGGGGATGCAGGTCTCCACAGGAGCCAAAGCCCCCTCTGAACAAGGAAAGAGCCATTTGTGGTAACCACCTCTGCATCTCGAGGCCAGCCGGCCACACGCTCGCATTATTAAAGAGGAAAGCCACCCTGCTTTGAAGCTCTTAATAGGGCAACAGCGGGGAAAGAACAGAAGCAACGTTAAATCCTGTAAAGCCACGAGGGTTGGAAGACGAATTCGTGCTGGGTCCTCTGGCCTGCTGCGGCTCGTCCGTCCTCGGCAACACCAGTTGAGTCTTGGAGCACATTGGCCATGTGCTGTGCCATGGCTTGGCTGGAGGAAACCCATGGCAATGCTCTGTGCCAAGCCCCCTTGACCACGTCCTGCTCCATCAACCTCCTAACACCACTCACAGCACCAGGCATTACTTTACCCCCAGTGTGCCTGTGATGCTCTTCAGCAGCTCCCCATGGTTTTGGTTTTCCCGATGCACAAATCAGCAGGACCAGTCCTAAGTCTCTCCTTAGGACTATCTGCTGCCATTCTGGCCGGGGCTTGTGGTTTCCAGGCTCAGCAGCCAGCCCCATCCAACCCTGGGCACATCAGTAGGTGGGTGGGCATCTCCCTACCTTGCCCAGGGAACATGGATGATGATGATGACAACATTTCTTCTGTCTCATGGACTTAGTTGCTTTGTGCTCTTCTTATGCACCCCATGCCAGTAGCATAAGGCCCTGGCATTCAGCTGGGACTGGCCGTGACTACTGTGTTTCTTGCACATCATATATATATGTGTGTGTGTGCATGTGTGTCCCTAGAAGGGAAGGCAGAAGCCTGGAATAGGGACGTAGTATGGGGGAAAACTGTCACCTTCCTTCCCTGTTATCTTCACCAAATGCTTAGAAAACAGGAGGTTGGTTTCTCTCTTAGAAAGTCCAGGCTTGGGAGGTAGAAAACACAGCTCAGCCTTGAGAAGTCGCTGCTGCTGAAACTCACCCTCCCGCCAGCAGGAAAGACGTTCATCCTTGGGGTCCCCTGGCAAGAGCATCCATCCAGGATGTCAGGAGACCAAGTCCCCATCTAAGCAGGGAGTGCAGGCGGCTGGGGCAGAAGCTGGGAGTGCTGGCCCCCATTTCCAGAGGCTGTTTGGTAGGGCTGGAGTCAGCATGAAGGACCAGACAGCAGGTGAGTCAGGAGAGCTGCTCTGTATTTACGGTGGAGCAAGCCTTGCCATCGCCTGGCCTATTTCTGCTTTAATTTCCATGCACATTACAATAATATATCACCATTACTACAAGGGAAGATAAATATAATTGAAACGAGCTGGAGTAAGCACAGCAACCCTGCTGTCCAGCTACGCCCTAACGTGGCTAGCTTGACAGCACACTGCTCCAGAGTTTTGAGCCAGATTTTAATCTCTCCCAAACCTGAATTACACTGGCCATAGCCCAGCCCTTGTGTCCTCTGCTCTGCCACGGTTTCACTCCGGTGTCATTAGGAGCGGCACAAGGGAGTATCACGCAGTGGTAGCTGTGGCTTGGGGAGCTTTAAGGGCATTTATAGTTCCATGCTGTGGTCTTCTGGAGGATTTGTGCACTCTCTCCTAAAGTCCAGTCTCCAACAGCAGTGCTTAAATGAGTACAGTTTTTTATGAAATCTGTATAAATGGAAATTAAATGGAGATGGAATTGAGAGCAGCAGTAGGTGGTCACTGCCTGATGCACCATCCATACATCCCAGTATAGGGACGTGGTAAGCAGGACCAGGACCCGTGCTCAGACTCCATCCTCAACCGACTCACTTGTCCCTGGTTGAGCGGTCCCACCTGTGGAGAAGCTCCTGGCGTGGGAAGGTTTCCCAGCAGGAGAGCAGGGGCATGGCCAGCATCGCTGAGCTGGGGGACCAAGCGGGACAGAGCCCTTCCCATTAACACTCCCAGCAAGTATCTGATTCATGGGACAAGCTCCCAGCAGGAGCTTTCCCAGGGACTGCCGTCAGCTGCAGCAGTCAAAACTTCAGGAGTGTCTACTTGAACATCCTCACTTGGGGGGATTAGTGAAATAGCCTCCTTGTTTGGGAAAAAAGAAGACAGAGATATCAAAGGGATTTCCTACCACCTGCCAGCAAGCGCAAAGCCAGGGTGTGAATCTGCTGACATCCCCGAGATGCCAACCTCAGGGAAGTTTGCTCCAAAACATGCTCTTATCAGTGAAGATACAACCTAAGGGGAAGGGAGAAAAAAGTAGGAATAGAGAAAAAGAGGCCAGTTTTTAGCAGCAAAGTTTGCATATCACAATAATTATCATCACATCTGTCTTTTGAGAACCTCTCTTCAAAAAAAAACCCTCAAAAATGACCAACAAAAAAAACCCAAACCCAAAGAAACAGATCACCTGAAGTCAGAACTGTGGTACATGGATGAAGTGAAGTCTGCCACAGAACAGCTGCCTCCTCCTGGCTCTCCAGCTGGGAGAAACCCGAAAAATCCCTCCTGTTCCTCACAGGAATAATCTTGGGTCCTCCGCGCCAGCCAGGCCATGCTACAGCTGCTCAAGGCAGCACTGAAAAGAAACAACGCTTCTGCCGAGCGCAGCTTTTCATGAATGATATAATTTTTTCCTTCCTGATCAGAAAATGTTAAAGTTCTCCAGAAATGGCAAAGCCAGTTTTTCCAGGCTTCCCCCCGGCCCGCCCCCATCTTTCAAACAAAGAGTTATCTATTTTAGCAGAAAAGCTTTGCATTTCCCTTCCCTCTGCCAGAGCCTCGCAAGGGCCGTGCCCTGGGCACCTTTACTCCTGCCTCCGCTCAGTCTCACGTGCACTGCCCTTCCCAGCTGGGCTATGGCCAAATCCTGCCCTTCTCCCTCCCCAGCACTGCTCCGTGCTCCGGCCATCCCCTCCTGCCTGTTCTTTGGCCCTGGGAGCCCTTTGCCTTACCCTGCCAGCAGCTCCACTCCAAAGTCCAGATGCACCCATGGCTTCCCCAAAGAACCGTCTCCTGCAAATCCCATCTGCACACCTTTCCTGGGTCGGCTGAGGATTCCTCACCGCTTTACGCATCACCTTGTGCTTCTCCTGCATCTTCCTCCTCTCGGCAGATGAAGGGCACGGGGAAGCCGACCTCCTCCATCCCCTGGCACAGAGATTTCAGCCAGGCTTCAGCTTTCCCACCCAATCCCTCCGGCATCCTGCTTGACATCCAGACAGACACAAGCACTGTGCTTGTCCTCGTGGTTTATCAACACAAACCCAGCTGCCCAGCTGGGCGGGGGGTGGGGGGGCAGGCAGATTATTAACAGGGCTGATGATCTCATATCAGTAATGTCCAAGTTAGTTGATGTGATGAGTATGCAGAGAAAAAAAAAAAAAAACAGAAATGAGAGATCTTATAAGATCCCTCTTATTTCTGTACTTATTTCTGCACACTTATTAATTCTGCATTTCAAGCAGCAGTGGGGGTGAGCTGGAGCAGGCACTAACCTCCCTGTGTTCAGCACAGGATAGGGTGCGGAGGAGCAGCTCCCTGATGCTGCAGCAGCTCTTTTGAGATCCAGCTCCTATGGGAGCTTTTTATTAGATTTCTCTGTCCAAAAACCTCAGCTGGTGACAGCCACCAGCTCCACCGGTGACTCGTGTAAACCGCAGAGGTGGAGAGAGCAAACAGCTCTTCTTGTGTGCGTCAGGAAAGCCTAGGCTGAGCAGCAGAGCCATGCCAAAAATATACCCAAGCATGTTCTTGCTTGCTCCGAGCAAGCTCGGTGTTTTCTTTTCCGTGGTCAGCCAGATACTGCACATCGAAGCAGTAGTTTCTGGATTACTGGGCAAACCATGGGGAAAAGCCATCCCTGGGGCATTCCATCCAGAGGGATCTAGACAAGCTCGAGGAGTGGGCCCATACAAATCTCGTGAGGTTCAGCAAGGCCAAGCACTGGGTCCTGCACCTGGGTCAGGCCAACCCCCGGTATCGATACAGGCTGGGGGATGAAGGGATGGAGAGCAGCCCTGCTGAGAAGGACTTGGGGGTACTGGTGGGTGAAAAGCTGGACATGAGCCAGCAATGTGTGCTGGCAGCCNTGCCCCATCCCTGGAGGTGTTCAAGGCCAGGTGGGACGGGGCTTTGAGCAACCTGGTCTGGTGGGAGGTGTTCCTGCCCATGGCAGGGGGTTGGACTAGGTGGCCTTTAAAGCTCCCCTCAAACCCAAACTATTCTATGATTCTACAATCCTCTGTCCTCCCTCTTCCCCCAGCCCCAACACCTGCTTCTGCTCCCTGCAGCGATGGAGAAGGGGCTGTCACCCCCTGGGTAATGCCAGGGCTGGGGGCAGCTCTGCCCCCCGCACTGGGTTTCCCGAGTCATGGGGAGGGTGGGAAGGAATGGCTGGAGGCAGCGCTACCAGCTTGGGAACCAGTTGGCAGGGCACAGGCAGCCCCAGCTCAGTGGCAGGGTGATTAACAGGGGCGATTAGAGCTCGTGGCTCAGACCCACGCAAAGAGTGGGGAGAAGGGGATGAGGGGCACATCCTCGCCCGGACACGTCGTCCCCATCGCAAACCAGCCTAGCTCTTCCAGCAGCAGCAGTGTGGCCATGGAGGATGCTCCCAGCGAAGCTGGTACCTGAGTAAGAGGGTCAGGGCCAGGGTATTGCACTCACCGGTTCCCGGCACCCGAGATCAGTTTTGCTGATGCAACACAAGCTCAAAGGCCAGGCAGGGTCTCCAGGCTCAGTTCTGTTAGATCAAATCAGCAGCAACAGCTCAGGAAACCATGGGTGAAACGTAACGTCGCCACTGATCTCAAACCATCCCTGGCTTAATTTTATTTCCCCCATACAATTTAGAAGCTTCAATCAAAACCAGAACTAGAAAAGCCCCAAACCTCCGCTGCTTTTTGGGATGGTTTGTCCATCCATGCTATACATCCGCTGAAACCCTAAAGATTCATCCTTGGGCTTGCTAGAAAACACCAAGACCAAGGTAGGGAACGTGGAGATGAGGCGGCAAGCCCTACCAGCTCTTCCTGAGCCCCGCTCAGTGCCGGTTCAGCTCCCAGCTATCACAGCGAAGCATCCCAAGCTCCCACCTAGATAATCAGCCTCTCCCACCCTCAAAGCTCAGGTGGCCCCCAGTTCGTCGGTGAGAGATGAGGAAGGCTCCTTGGTGGTTGCAAGTTCTCTCAGGATGCAGGAGACAGGGCCAGCTCTGAGTAACCACCATCTGAAGACACATGAACGCGCGCAGCACATTTTAGTCGCCCAGCTTCAAACCAGTTTCTCTCCACTGATTTCATCGGACATTTTCCCTGGTTTACATGGGAAGATGTGGATTAGGAGAAACCCCAAAGTGGATTTTGAAGAGCTGCTTCTACCATTGCAGCAGGATCCAGCCACCCACATCCATCTCCAGGCAACCCCTACACCCTCCAGCTGTGATTATTTAAGGGAAAATGAGACCTACCCTTGCAGTTATTGCACCCAGCTATGTAATGACCCCTTCGTTTGCTCCTCTGCTCAGAAATGCCCACTCAGTTAATTTTTCCTGATGCGAGAGGGTCCGTAATTACGGCAATCCCTCTGTTCATCAGGAGGTGCCAGGCAGGCAGCAGCAGTGGTGACAGACACAAACCACCAGCCTTGCTGAGTACCATCCTGATGATGCAGCTTCTATAAAAAGAAAAAAAAAAAAAAAAATCAGTGTAAATCCTGCCCACGCCAGAACTTCCCGGGAAGCGTGAACTTTTGTGGAGCTATCAGATGCTACGAGGCTCCTGCAGCCTGGGGCAGGGTTCGACATAAGGAGGAACAAGCCCAGAGCTGGGTTTTGTTTTGTTCTGCTGCACTGAAAGTGATAGCATGCATGGCAGGCAGGAATGCGTCCTGAAGCTCAGCACCAGTGCCAGGAAGAAGGCTGGCCGGACCCAGGCTGGCCAAGTTTTTTCCCCCAGTGCCCACACTGGAAAGGCAGCAAGCTGAGATGTCCTTGCTGGAGACCCCGAGGTGCACAGGACTGATGAGGCCACATCCTGCTCTTACCCGCTGGTAGTTGAGCACTGGCACATGTCCAGAGAAGCCACTGCAAAGCCCTGGAAGAGACCTGCCTTGGTCAACAAGCCATGCCCACTCTCAGCTTTGGCCCACCATGCTGTGGAAGACAGGAGGACATGCCTTGTGCTGTCCTGGAGAAGCTCATGTGCTCAACCCCAGTCCCATGATGGACCTAAGTGCTGCAGGACCCCTTGGAGCTGGGCTGATGAAGCTGCTGGATGAGGCTGTCCACTTGGGGACACAGGAGCCCTCCATGCCATGAGCAAGCACAGTTGGGGTGCTGGTGCTCCACCAGACAGGTCTGCTCTGCTCTCCCCCACCCTGCCACACTGCCCTTCAGCCTTTGCACCAGACACACAACTCGCCTTCTAGCAGCTATAACAGCAATTAACACCTCCAAGCACCATATAAAGATTAATTCTACCATCACATAACAAGGTCATTAAGGCTCATTATCCCTGCTCTATAGGTGGTTGGGATTGGAGTGAGCCAACCCTTGGGTTAAGCCCACATGGGAAAGCAGCAGGGCTAGGACACGAGCCCCAGCCCTGCCACCAGCCTTAGCTCTAGGGACCCTCCAGCTGCAGGGACTGTTGGGGAGCACACCCTGCTTTCTGCCTCCGGGTCTGCAGCAGGAGAGCTGTGGGCATCGCCTGGCACACAGTCCTCTGGAACCAGCCCTGGCACGCTGCAACCTCTCCTTGCAGCCAAAGTGACAGCAAGAACATGAAATGTTTAAAATAACTCTGGCAATGCAAAAGCTGCACCACGGGTTGTTCCGACTCTGCTCTAGCTCAGCCATCGCTGTGAATATTTGGGCTGGCCCTGCACCCTGCCAGCCCGGCTGCAAACGGAGAGGCTGGGACCAGCATCACCCTGGGAGCAAAAAATAGTGCCTAGCAAGAGACAAAGCACTGAAGGATAGATTCAGTGTGCGCTGTCCCACCTCTTTATCTGGTTTAAATTTTGAATAACTCCTGCAGAGCAAGGAAGCCCTGACTGTGGCACAGAGGAGGCACACCTCCAAGACAGGAGTGGGGTGCACGCAGGGCTGCAGGCATGGGCTGCCCAGGGCACGGGCAACTGCCTGCATGCAACAGCCTCCAACGGGCCATCTCACCTGCGTGCATGGGGTCCAGGTCCTCTCTGCTGCTCAGGCTCCCCCATTTCTCCTTATCTCCTGCATATGGCTCTTTTCTTTCTCGCTCCGAAGCCAAGGGAAGCTCAGGCTTGCCTACGGCATCGCTCCAGTTTCCACCGTGCGGGGAGATGCTAAGTCCCTGCCCGCCACCCCCCTTCTGGCAGAGCAGCAGAGTATTTTGGAAAGTGTTAGAAAGGCAGCAGTGAGTCACACACAGCTGCGGTGCCTGGCAGGCCGGGCTGGCCTCCGGCCACCCCTGGGGTCACAGCACCCCGAGGGCAGCCCTAGCAGCTGCTTTAGGACTGTGGCCGTGTTTGTGGGGTGACAGGTCTCTCTCTCTTTCCCCCGCCTTTTTCTCCCCAGCATCTCCAGCAAAGAGCTGACCGAGCTCATAGAACGCCTGCAGAAAAATGCTGACCAGGTGGAGAAAAACATTGTGGAGACCGACTCCCGAATGCAAAATGTAAGCAAGCCGTGGCCACACAGGCTCCTCCGAGCAGCCCTCTCCCCCTCCGGCTCCCTCCTGCCCCAGCCCTTCCTGCTCCACTGTGGTCTCATCTCCTCTCCTAGGGCATGTGTGCATGGTCGCCCTGCCCTGCGGCGGGTAGCTGGGCTGCGATGATCCCTAATGGAGGGATGCACAGGTTCCCCAGCTCGTGGGAAGGTGTCACAGGCAATGGGGCCCCAAAATTCTTCCCTGCCCAGGGCAGGGTGGCACTGTGCAGAGCGGGGATGTGCATCCCTCGATGTGCATCCCAGCAGGCAGCTGGGATGGAGAAGAAGGGGCCTGAACTATCCTCCTCTCTCCAATGGGTAGGATGCATTCCGAGACGATGCAGCGCCACAGCCCTTCCTCAGGGCTAACACAGGCGAGGGGAAAGCAAACTACATCCCTGGGAGGACAGGAGATGGCAGAGCTCCTGCCCATCCCTGGTGCCCAGGGGCAGCATGGCAAGAGGACCTCGCTCAGCCTCTTGGATGCTGTTTATTTTCCCCTTGTGACCCTTCCTCCCCGCTCTCGGCCTGCCCAGGACTTGCACAAGATCAAGGCATGCCAGCTAGCGCAGTACAAGGACCTGACGGCTCAGAAACTCACCGAGTCTGACAAGCTGCTCTATGTGCTCGATGGGGATGCAGCAATCGCCCGGCACATGAAGCACCCCCAGGGTGACATGATCACAGAAGAGTGAGTACGAGGGGTAGGGGGAGACCTGTTCCCAGAGCCTGGTGGAGGGGGAGGACGCTTCTCCAGGGGCTCTGCTCAGCTCCTGCCTGCAGCTGGGGGATCACCACAGGCTCTTCTGCATCCCAAGTCACATTAAGGGGCATAACCTGCAGCCACCCCTGGGCACATGTAGGGTGAGAACGGCTGCACGCCTGCTGGTGGCACCTCTGCAGGAAGCATGGCGGGGTGGTATCTGCCCACTACGCAGGCAGCCCACGCTCTCCCCCAGTACCAGCCTGCCCTGAACTGGTGGATGTGCTGAGCAGCCCTTGGCAGAGGATGTGTGCACGGGGGAACCTTTGCCCTCTCCCTCCCCAGCTGATTGCACAACGTGGCTGCTGCCAGCCCGTCTGGCCATGCTGTGCTCGTGGAATTCCCTGAAGGACAGTTCCCCCTCCACAGTGGGGCTGGGAGAGGATCACCTACATCTACCAATGCTAATGCTGGCCCATGCCCACATCCTGCATCCCACCTTCTGCTTTTCCTTCCCACAGCATCCGGCAGCTGAAGGAACGAGTGGCAAACTTGCGTGTGAAACATGACCAGATCTACAGCTTCCCCCTGCAGCACATTGAGCCCCAGGTCAACTGGTCAACAGTGATCGAGGAGAAACAGGTACCAAGGGGACCATCAGTGCCACTGCCTGGCCAGCAGCACCAGCTGGGGACAGGCAGGATCTTGTGCATCTCCCCATGGAGAAACAGGCTCCTGGAAACCTTCTTGGCTGCTTGATACTGGGAGCAGCACAGGAAGGAGGTGGGGTGCTGGGTGGTAGAGAAGGGTGCAGAGGTGGTGGGACAGGGCCAGCTGCTGTGGCACCAGGAATCCGTGCTCAGAGCAGTACTGCTGACAGCACCTGGGCTAAGTGAGGAAAAGCTCAGGAGGATCAGGGGGCCATGGGGCAGTGCGCCAGCCTGGCCTTCAGGGGATGGGCTCCTAGGCTCAGCCTGGCCATCGCTCTGCGGGATGAGCTTGGGCAAAACTCTGCCCTTCGTCCAGGGATGGAGACCACACTCCTCCAGGCAACGTGCTCCAACACCCCACCATCCTAAGAGTGAAAAAGCTTCTTATACCTAGTCTGCACTTCCCCTGTTTCAATTTACGCCTGTCATCTCTCACCCTCCTACCATGCACCACCTTGCAGACCCTGGCTCTGTTTTCTCAGTAACTTTACGGGAAGGATGTTGTTAGGTGCCCCCAAAGCCTTCACCTCCACAAGCTGAACAAGCCTCAGCCTCTCCTCTTTGGTCCTTGCCTTGGCATCCTCAGTCACCACCTGCTTTGAGCTCTACCCCACGGCCCTTACTCTTTATTTTAGCCCACTCCCTACACTCTTCCAGCCAGAAAAGGGTTAAAACCCCCAAACTGGCCTTCTCATGGCCACCATCTGGCATGGCCAATTTCACCCACTTGCTGCTAATACCAGAGCGCATCCAAGCCCAGGTCCACGTCCACCTCCAAGAGGAGTTTCCCAGGTCTCAGCCACCGCATCCCATTCCCCCAGCACTAACCTCAAGCCCTGTGTGCCACAGGACGCGTTAAGCAGCAAGGGCTTCGGGACTGATCTACCGCTGGTCAACAGCCAAGTAGAAGAGCATAACATCTTCCACAACGAGGTCATGGCCATCGGCCCACACATCGCTAAGGAAGGCAACAAGGTCAGCTCTCCTTCCCCTCTCCCTGCTGCCCCACGGGGTCGGCCCCATCCTGAGCCACTGATGAAGGCGAGGGCATCCCACTATCCAAGCTGCTATAGCCTAGACCAGGTTGGGATCTGGCGCCCAGATCCACGCCTGACCTCGGAGTTGAACATCATACACCCACTCTAGCTTTACAATGAAGCAAATCCCATAAACCCCACCATCTCTCTCTCACCCAGCCCCCACCAGAACACCACTCTCCAGAGACACGCTTCTAACTCTTGCCTTGCTTCTCCTTTGTCACCAGGAATACACGAGCGACTTCCAAGCCAAATACCAGAAGCTGCTGGTAAGAGATCTCCAAGACCCCAGGGGCAGAGCCCTTGGCAGGGGTCCCTTGCCGGGGTGGCCAGGCACCCCCAGGGGACCCGTAGAAAGGAGCTTTAGGCTGAGCTCTCCCCTCTGACCCTTCCCAGGCCGGCTCCCAGCAACGGCAGCAGGATCTGAACTCCCTGCAGGACTACATGCAGCGCTGCACCAACAAGCTCTACTGGCTGGATCAGCAGGCGAAGGACAGGACCCATTACGACTGGAGCGACCACAACCTGGACTACCCCAGCCGGCGCCGCCAGTATGAGGTCCGTATATGCTCGCCTGCAGCCTGGCCCTGTGCCAGCTGGGTGCTTTGCAGCAAGGGAGGTGGGCACAGAGCCAGGGAAGCAGGCTGGGGGTTGGACGGGGACAGAAAATGTCCCTTCCCCATGCCTCAGTTTCCCCCCACTCCATCATGAAGTGCTTTGGGATGTACAGATGATAGCACATGAATAGTAAGGTTAATCCTTATCTCCTGCCAGAAATAAAGCAATGAGGAAGCTCAAGCGCGTCCTCATTCTCCTTTCCCTTATCTCAGCATTCACTCAGCAAGAGTCACATCTTTAGCAACATCTGCAAGGGAAGGAAAAGCAAGAGCTGCCATGGCGGAACACCATGCCTTCTGTCTGGTGGAGCAGCTCAGGCCCTTTCAGAGTAGCTCAGTCACAGGACACAGTCAGGTTCCCCTCTCTTTGCATGGGGATCAGTATCTTGCCTCTCTCCATCTAGAACTTCATCCACCGGAAGCTAGAGGAGAAGGAGGAGGCCATCAACAAGCTGCATGCAGATGGAGATCAGCTGCTCACCCAGAACCACCCTGGGAAGAACGCCATCGAGGTGAGCATCAGCGATGGGCTCCAGCTTCCCCGCCTGCCCCAGTGCTTGGGGGACTCACCCAGCCCTTCTCCAGCATGGGACATGGTGCCAACATGACGACTTTACTTCCTGGGATGCCAAGTGAGAAAAAGTCTCCTTCACCTGCAAGTGTGTAAATACCACCAGAGGAGCTGAGATAAACCTAAGGAGCTCCTCCCATCTCCCTCATTCCTGTGGCAATTACCCTGTGCCTGCTTACAAAGGATAAATTATGGTGGCAGATGCCACCTTTGATGGGAAGATGGACATAAGGCCACAGGATTTACCACCTCCTTATACTCATCCCCACACTCCCATTGGAGCATCCCAGCTTTGGACTAGCTCTCCACTATTCCCATCCTGAGCATCTGGGTGGCTGCAGAGGCAGCCAAGGAGTTGTTTGCTCAAGAGGGGAAGGGGTGCTCTCTGGTGGGCAGCCCAGGCTCACCCCTACCATGGGGCATCCTGCTGACGTCCACCTCCTGTCCCCATGTTGCAGGCTCACATTGAGGCAGTGCATGCCGACTGGAAGGAGTACCTCAACCTGCTGATCTGCGAGGAGAGCCACCTGAAGTTCATGGAGGACTTCCACAAGGTACCAGATCCCCAGGGGCAGCGAGGCACTGCTTGCTCTGCACAGCCCAGAAAGTAGATGCTGAGTTGCAGGAGACCCCAGCAAACAGACAAGCTCCTGCTGCTCTGGAAACAGGGTAGAAGAGATTTAGTCCTCTAGTCTACAGGACTTTTAAGGCTAGGAGGACCACTTGGATCTGATAACACAAGTCATAATTGCTCAAGCGCCAAACGCAGTAATTGCTTGGCCAAAGCGTAACTTGCAGAAAGCATCCACTCCAATGCTGAGGTTCAAGAGCCACAGTCCAATGTCAGAATCCTTGTCTGCGGGATGGCAGAGAGATCTTGCAGAGGGACCTCATGCCCAAAACAAGGCATGGGAAGATGTTGCACGCTCCTCTCGAAAGCAGAACAGGTCCGAGTGGGGAAATTACAACTGCAGAAAGCAGAGCTGGCCCCCCGGGAGCCCTGTGTGACGGCTCAGCACCCCAGTGGAGCTCAGCAGACAGATGTCTGCTGGATAAATTGCATCCGACAGCCAGGGAGGCTCTGCAGGGGAGCAGGTCAGGCTGGATTCCTCTCCCACAGCCTGGGTGTGTTGACGACGTGAGTAGTCTGTTGCCAAAGCTGAACCATGGTGCCCAGCCCAGGCAGTGCCTTTTGTGGGTATCTGCCAGAATATCTGCCCCAGGGGGTGGTTTGTGTGTGGAAGGGCTTGGCTCTGCCTTCTCCCTGGCGCTGGCAATGGAGACACCACGAACCGTCATGATGCTGTCCAAGTGATATAAAATTGAGGGTGGGGAAAGGTGGGATTTAACAATTCCGCAGGAGAAGACCATGGAATAAGCTGCCCCTGGTGTCTTTCCCCTAGCTCTCCTGCCCCAAGCATGAGAAATAGCGATTCCTCACCTTCTCCGTGCACTTCTGAGTGCTCAGATGCCCATCATAGCTCCTGGTGGCTGTCCCTGCTCTAGGCAGTGTGAAGACCAGGGTGCTGGGTTGGGCCTGCTCCATGTTTCAGCTGGACCCTCTCTCACAAGAGACTCTGCCTTTCTGCAGTTTCAGAAAGACACTAAGGATGCCCAGGAGCTCCTGAAGAAGGTGGATACAGACCTGGACCAAAAATTCAGCCCAGAGTTCAAGGACAGATACCAGCTTGAGTCTCTCCTCCGGGAGCTGGATGTGAGTATTGGCAGGATCAAAGGGGAGGCAGCAGCAGGAGCCGGTGTCCCTATGACACCAATGGAGGGACATCCCTGCCAGAGCAGGCATCTAGCCCAGCTTTCTCCATGGTGAGCAGCAGGACCATTCCTTTGCCCAGCCTTCACCTGAGTCTTCCTTCCCCTCTAGCTAGAGATTGCCTCTCCCATAGCAACGTAATTGCTCACTGGGCTGGTTTTTATTTGTTCTGTCATTGAGTTAGCGCTCATTAAGGGTGGGAGCATAATTAGACCTGCTGTCAGAGGACATTGTGGAACTCGCTGTGCTGCCTAGAGCCGGGATGTGAGATCGCCCACTCAGGAAGGGCTGTGCTGAGCCGTGCCGCTGGCCCAGCCCAAGCCCAAGCATGCTGCAGCAGGCCCAGATAATGCACATGTCCTGGGACAGCTGATAGCTCTTCCCAAGAGCTGTCCCTCTCCTCCTGCGTGCTCTATCCCACACAACATTGTGAGATACCCACCTGCACAGCTAGAAATAGAGCAGCCGATGGGGAGTTCTTTCAGGCAGTCCTAATTAGAGCTAATAGCTGGGAACGGGGCTATCCATCAACATGCAGCCAGGCAGATGTGGCCCATGCACCAGGGAATGCCTATTACTGCCTGGTGGCTAGTGCCAAGGCAAGGCAACTCACGGGCACAGTCCCAGTCCTCAGCCTGGCTGCAAAAGTAGGCAGGAGAGTGCAGGAACACTTGGTGTAGGAACACAATGGCTGCAGAGCAGGACCCAGGAGCCGTTTTCACTAGCATAAGCAAAACAGAAGTCACAGTCTGTGTCCCAGCAGCATTGGTACAAGCTCCTCCCCAGCCCTTTCCCAGCTGGCAGAGCCCAGGAGCTTGTTCTTCCCGTGTTTCCCTACTGGTTTTGGTCGTTACCCTGTGCTAGGACCAGGAGAAGGCCTTGGACAAGTACGAGGTGGTGGTGAAGTCCCTGCAGGAGCGCAGCCAGCATGTCCTTCCCCTGCGGTACCGCCGTGAGATGCCGCTGCACCCCATCCCCGTGGAGGCTCTCTGCGAGTATGAAGGCGAGCAGGTAACATCTCCCTCGTCCCATGAGAAATGCAGAGGTGCTGCTGGCAACCGTCTCCTTGGGAGGCACTGGGGAGGGAAGAGGCACCTGGGAAAGGAGCAGTTTTTGCCAGTGCCCAAGCGGTGATGCCTCCTGCAGCAGGGACAAGGCAAAGGTCATGCTCGCCCTGGTGGGAAAGCAGGTTTTGCAGCTCAGGAGGAGCAGTGCAGGAGGGGTCCCGGGGAAATGCAGCCTCTGTCCACCCTGCGGACAGTGTGCCTATCACACACCCTTCAGGAGGTTGCGACAGCCTGGCTCCGTCATGTTCCTGTGCGCCCTGCACTGGGATGGTGGAGATGTCCAGGCATGTTTCTGATCCAAGAAACTCACCCCACCATCACAGTCCCGGAGGGCACATCTGCATCCCCACCATCAGGATATCAGTCTTTGCAGGACTGAATAGTTGATCGAAGGGATGGGACAGCAAAGCTGGCAGACACCACGGGAGCAGCAGGGGCCTGGAAAGGAGCGAGTAGCTCTGGCTGACTCAACTGCCTGCCTCTCCGAAAAGGAAAGCCACAGCACAGCCTTGGAAACGCCTTCTCATCTCTGCCCTAGTGGGAATTTGCTTGCCATGGCTGTTGCAAGAGGAGGCATGGCTTCATACCTGGAGGCTCAGGGGAGGGAGGAGCAGGCACATGAGATTTCTGCAAGCGGCAGACACTTGGAGAAGCAAGAGGGTGCCAAGAGAAGGGATTGGGGTTTATGCCAGTCCTGCCGCCCTGCAAGCATGGCTCCCCAGGGCTGCCGGCGTGGAGCAGGGCAGGTGGTGTTTCCTGACCTGCTGCTGTGACCAGTTCCTGTCCCCCAGGGCCAGATAAGCCGAGGAGCCCACTACACCCTGCAGAAGAACAGCGGAGACATTTGGGAAGTGGCAGACAGCTCAGGAGACAAGATCAGCGCCCCAGGGGTCTGCTTCATGATCCCCCCACCTGATGCAGAAGCAATAGCGCTGGCGGACCAGTACGTGACCCCCCAAGCCTGCCATGCCAGAGCCTCCTGCTGCCCCAGCAGCCTTTGCCCTTGCCTTCACTAGCCCCAGGCCACCCCGCCAGTGCTGCACCCCCTGGTCCGGCAGCGCTGACGGGGTGGCTCCTGCCCCAATTCCTGCAGCAAAGCTGTGCCTGCTCAAAGCATCAGGCTTCCTCCAGGAGGGATTCCTGCACCCTCCTGCTTGCACACAAGATCCCACCTGGCAAAGTGGGGCAAGCTCAGAGCCATCCAGGTCTCTCCTCCTCTGGAGGGCCGTTACGGTGGGGGGAGCTGCCCATCTCTCCCCTCAGCAGGGCAGGTACCTGCCTTTGCTGCCTCTCCCCTGCTTTCACCCCTCCGGTGAAGACACCGCTCCATCCCTTTGCCAAGAGGGGGTGAAGGTGCCTCTCCCCTACTTGTTTCATGGCTGCTGAGAGGGGCCAGGTTCCACAAGCCCCTCCAGAGCTGCACCTCCTTCCTGGAGCAGTGCTGGAAGGGGTGACAGGGTGATGGAGGGGCCAAGGGCCCAACTCTGACCTCATGCCCACGCTGTCGTGTTTTGCAGAATTGCCAATCACTACATGACCGTGAAGGAGAAGACAGCCAACTGCAAGAACCTCCTCCAGCAGCGCTACGAGGGGCTGAAGGCAGACAGCATTGGAGGTGCGGCTCTGGAAGGGCAGCTTCGGGCTTGCTCCTTCCCAGGCACAAAAAGTCTACTGTAGCCTTGAACTTAGGTGGTGGCGCACCTTAAGAGGGACGTCACCAAGAGCTCACAATCTCCTAAGGGTCCTGGGGACTACAGTGTTGGGACGCGCACAGGGGCAGAGCAGCCAGGCTGCAGTCACAGCAGGCAGGGCTCGGGGAGCAGAGAGGGATGCAGGTTTTGCACTCACCAGTGAGACTGAGCCTAGACCTGGCTTCCAACTGGCTTTAACCTGGTCCCTCCTCACTATCCAGATGCTGCATCAGTTCGGGGGCGCCAGCTTCTGGCAGGGCTGGAGAAAGTAAACAGTGACCTGGACAAGCAGGAGAAAGCAATAACCGCAAACCTCCGTCCGCCGCTGGAGCAGAGTCGGGCTGTGCAGGACAGCACTGAGCGCTCCAAGGACCTGAAGGTATGGGGCTGTGGAAGCAGACAGACAGTGCTGTCCAGGGACTGTGCTTCCCAGGGGGTCTCCAAGGTGGTCCTCAGTACACTGGGTGCTGTACACGCTCCCTGAGCCCAGGAGCAGGCGGGCATGGAGCAATGCTTACAGCTGGCTGCTGTTTCCAGTGGAGATGGGGAGCGGCCCTTTGAGCAGCCTCAGGAGCCAAAACCTTTGCTCTGCTCTTGGCCCAGCTCGGTCACAGGAAGGCTGAACAGGGAAAAGGTGATGGCTGCAGAGAGGGGAGCCCTCAAGTTTTGGTCCTGCCCATATTCTGAGCACAGCAGGGACATTAACTTTGCCACCATCATCACCAGCTCAAAAAGAAGCAGGAAAACACTTATGGTCCAGGGCACCATTTCTCCTTGTGGACCTGCCCCACTAGGCTCTGGTGCTGGTAGCATCCTGCTCTTTTCCTCTCCTTCAGACCCGTAATTAAGCCAGGCTCCATGCCACAAACCTCCTTTGGTTTAGGAGAAAGTTCAGGTCCTGGCTACATCACCTGCCGAGGGCTGTGTCAAAATCCAAGCGCCACCACAACTGAAAGCAAATTGCTCCAATTGCCTGCAGCACTTTGATGTCCAGGCAATAATTCATCTGTCAGGCTGCAGACCCCAACAGTCCAGATGAGTCCAGCACATTTCTGACAGAGCTAGAGCTGGTGGGAACCACTCCCCAGCCAGACTTTCCTTGTGAAGGGCTAGCTAGCCTGCCCTAGAAGAGATACAAGTCAATAGAAAATATCCTTTTGTCCCCTGCAGGGCTGAAAGGCACCTGCTATCAAACACAAGCCCTCAGCCCTGATCTCCCTTCTCACACTGGAGAGCCAAGGGTCAGCTTCTTTGTAGCAACAGGGTCCTAGTTCAGTCGCTATAAAGGCTTTATTCCTACTGCAGAACATCACCAATGAGGTCCGTCGCATTGAACCTGAGAAAACGAGGAAGATCCAGGAGTGCGAGGTCTTCATCGAATCCGTGCCGAACACTGGCAGTGCTACCTTGGTAAAGAACAAGGTGGAGAATACCAACAAGAAGTACGACCGCGTGGTCCAGCTGCTAAGCGCTGCCCAAGAGAAGTAAGTCATTGCTTGAGCCTTGGTGTAATGTAGGATCCTGCAGGAGACAGGTGCAGGTGTGCTTAAACACCTTTCCTCTTGTGTTCATACAGAGTTGAGGTGGCCACGCACCTCGAGAGGAGCCTCCAACAAGGCCGAGACCTGCTGTCTACATATGAGAACAAACTGGTCACAGATGACACGGTACCAGAGGATTTGCGGGTGGTAGACCGCAAGAAAGAAGAGCTGCTGGTGAGTGTTGTCTCCAGCTGGTTCTCTACCCTATTGACATGCTCCACATACAAAACCCCTTTCCAAAAGCTGGGGTAATTGCTGCTTAACTCACAAGCTTGAATCAGCTGGCAAAGGGATGGCCTCCCCCAGCTGGAGATGAGACCCCACGTTAAGTGCAGTGATCCCCACCTACTTTAAATGCAAACCGTTCCCATCCCCAAGCCAGAAATCAAATGTCAGTTGAATACTTGTGATTTGATGAAAGGACTGATGGAGAAGTGAAGCATAAAATGGTCTGGGAAAAGCAACGCAAGAGGCCTGATACTTGAAAGAGATGGACCTAGCAAGGCTTTGAGAACAGTTACTGCTAGGAAAAGCTACCTGGCAGTCCTTCTGCTATAGAAAGGCCAAGAACTGGCTAGGCCAGAATTTTCTGTCCTTCAGCTTTTCCATCGAGTTCTCAAGTTCAGACTAGCATGCAAAAGCTTTCACAGCTCCTTCTGGAGTTGTTGCACTGGCAGGAACAGAGTTTAAGGCTTGCATGAGGAGCACCAAATATTTTGCACACAGTATGCTTGCTTTTAAAGATTAACAGGTAGAGAAGGGAGCAAGAGCTAGCTTTTCTCCCCATCACGTTTACCAGATGGCTATTCTTATAATGCAAGCCTCTAACTTGCTTTTCTCCCCAACACGTTTACCAGATGGCTATTCTTATAATGCAAGCCTCTAACTTGCTTTTCTCCCCAACTCCTAGCACTACTGCAGCTCAGATGTTCCTTACCATCCTCTGTAGCTCGAGTGCAGTTGCTGGAGTTGATGTGGAACAGTGACAAAAGCCTGGCACGTGTGCAACCCTAGAGAATCCCTCTCTCCTGTTTTTTCCACAGGCCATGGGCACCGAGCTCCAGTCCAAAAGGTTCCTGCTCAATGAAGCAGAACAGAACTTGCTAAGGACGAAGACATGCTCCAACACCCTGGCCAGCAAGTTCCAAGAGCACTGCCCCGACATCGAACGGCAAGAAGCTGAGCTTTACAAACTCAACCAGCGCTTCAACAACCTCAGCAAGCAAATCGACCACAGGTAAGACAGAGGACAGGATCTAGCTAGGACTGGACCAGCCTGGAAAGCTAAGATATCTACTGTGGAGTTGGAACCACACTGAATCTAGAAGAGGCATAACACCGTCATAGAATCACCTAGGTTGGAAGAGACATTTAAGATCATTGAGTCCAACCATCAACCTAACACTGCCAAAACCACCACTAAACCATGTCCCCCAGCACCACGTCTACCCAGCTTTTAAATACCTCCAGGGATGGCGATTCCACCACTTCCCTGGGCAGCCTGGTCCAATACTTGATAACCCTTTCAGTGAAGAAATTGTTCCTAATATCCAATCTAAACCTGCCCTGGCGCAACTTGAGGCCATTTCCTCTTGTCCTATCACTTGTTACTTGGGAGAAAAGATTGACCACCCTCTCGCTACAACCTCCTTTCAGGTAGTTGTAGAGAGTGATAAGGTCTCCCCTCAGCTTCCTTTTCTCCAGGCTGAACAACCCCAGTTCCCTCAGCTGCTCCTCATGGGCACAAGCAAATGCAGAAGGGCTTCCAGGGAGGGCTAAGGAGGAAGAGAGAGAGGTTCCTAGCATGCATTGGCTGGGTAGATCTGGGCAGCCTTTATGATTAAGTCCTCTTGCAACAGAGATGGGGACTTTGGCAAGAGAACACCTCTAGCTCAAATCTGTCTTTAGGGAGCAGGGGAAGTGGGGACAGGTTAAGAGGTGTTTGCAGAAGACACAATAGGTGCAATAGTACTGAAGCTGAGCTGATTTCCCCCCCAGGACACAGACCCTGCAGAAAGCGAAAAGCGCCTATTCCAACTACCGCACCAACTACGACAAAGTCAACCAGTTCCTGTGCAACATACCTAACTATGAGCCACAGGAGACCGACAACATCCAGCAAGTGGAAATGAAGTTGAAGAACCAAGCGGTAATTCTTTCTGAGAGTGCCCTGGGCTCCACAGGGAGAGGACAAGGAACAATGCTCAAAGATAAGGAATAGAGTTCAGATAGCTCCTGAACATAAAATAGATAAATATAAAGACTTACTGGCTTTATTTATTTTTTACACTATAAGGTCCCTCTGTCCTACCTGTGCCTTGTTTACACATAGCAGGGCAGCTGGAGAAGGTTGTTATTCTCAGTGTTGTAATTTTAATGGCAACCATCGCAAAGGCTGAACAATGCTTTTGGATTTTGTGTTCCCTTTGACATGTATCTCTGTGCATGCCAGGCGCTCCTCAGTGACATTGCAAGCAAGGAACAGGAGGTGCAGAAGGTCTCTGCCACAGCTCAGCAATACCAGCAGGCAGTGAAGGTAAGGACAGCAATTCTGCTGGTGGGAGAACTTTAACATAGAATGGTTTGGGTTAGAAGGGACCTTTAAAAACCATCTAGTCCAGCCCCCTGCCATGAGCAGGGACACCTTCAACTAGATCAGGTTGCTCAGAGCCCCGTCCAACCTGATCTTGAATGTTTCCAGGGATGGGGCATCTACCACCTCTTTGGGCAACCTGGGCCATTGTTTCACCACCCTCAGGGTAAAAAATTTCTTCCTTCTGTCTACTTTGAATCTTCCCTCTTTTAGTTTAAAACCATCACCCCTTGTCCTATCACAACAGGCCCTGCTACAGAGTCCCTCCTCATCTTTCTTATAAAGCCCCTTTAAGGCATGGCCATTGAAAGCCACAATGAGGTCTCCCCAGAGCCTACTCCAGGCTGAATAATCCCAACTCTCTCAGCCTGTCCTCACAGCAGAGGTTCTCCAGCGCTTGGATCATCTTGGTGGCCTTCTCTGGCCCCACTACAACAGGTCCATGTCTTTCCTGTGCTGAGGCTCCAGAGCTGGACACTACTGCAGGGGGTATCTCACCAGATCAGAGTAGAGGGGCAGAATCACCTACATACTACGGGGAGCCACCTAAAGAAAGCCTAGTGTCCTTGCTGAATCAACTGATGAGCTAAAACCAGGTTGTATCTGCTCTGATGTTGACATCACGTGGCCATTAGCACGGCAACTGGCTCAGATGTTATTGTCTGTGAAAGGAGGGTTTCCCTTCCAAGCCCAGCATCAGTAAGGTAACTGGAAGGTCAGCACATGCCTGCAGCTGTGCTGTTATGGTCTCAGGGCAGTACCCGACTCAGAACCTGCTGGGAGGTCCTGCAACAGTGCTCTATATCCCACCATCCTCAGCAGCTCGCCTAACACACAGGTCAAGGGTACAAGTCATTAAAGCCAGGGTTTAGGAGGGACCTGTGCATGTAGGGGACCCATTAATCTCACTTTCCTCCTGGGAACTTCTTCCCACAGGACTATGAGTTGGAAGCAGAGAAGCTACGGTCCATCCTCGACCTAGAGAACGGCCGGAACGGGTACATGAGCAAGAAGCCCAGGCTTCAGTCTCCAGCTGCAAAAGTGAAAGAGGAGGTAAGTAAGAGGTGGCCTACAGAGAGCTAAAGCAGATGAAAGCTTAGGGGACCAACGAGGATTTTGCAGACAGTTAGATTTACTGTCGGTGACCTTGGTCTCAGAGGGGACTGCAGGGGGGGGCAGAGAATCAGGGGAGGAAGGGACTTTTCCATCATTCTTTTGATCACCCATCAATTTTGGGGGGCTGGGCTGGCCAGAATGAAAGAGAGAAAATGCTGCCTTTAGCACTTTCTGAAAGGGGAAAGGGGGGGAGAAAAGCCAAAAACCTGAAAGTTTTTCCCCTCTCCAGACTTTGAAACAGAGTGTGATTTCACCACCAAAGACCACGTGCTAGATAGAAATACTTACAGTGAGAGAAGGCCACAAGCTAATTATTTATGCAGATCTGTTTGCTGCCTGCCTCAAACTCATCCTGCCTATTGAGGCAGGCAGAAGTGTCCACACAACTCTTCCTCGTTTGCATCTCTTTTTGCACATCTTGAGTAGGAAACATACAGTAGGACCATGAGTGTGTGTGTGCATGAGAATCACTCTTCCTCCTCCAAAGCTTGGCAGATAACCGCTGTAGAAGGCTTTTAGAAGAGCACCCAAGGTTAATTCTTTAGGGCCTGGCCATTGTTTCTATTCAGCAAGTCTTGACCAAGCACCCCTGGTTCCACCACCTTTTCTCAATGCGTTTTTGTTCCGTAGGAAGCTGTTCTGGCGGCCAAGTTCACTGAAGTGAACGCTGTGAACAAACAGAGGCTGCAGAATCTGGAGTTTGCTCAGAGCCTCCTGCGGCAGGTAAGCGATCACCAGGAGGAATGTGATACCAAAAGGACAGGCATGTAAATAATATACGCGTGTGCCTTTGCTATTATAAGCTGAACTGGAAACAAATCTAGCTAGTGTTTCATGCCCCCAAAATCAATCATCAGCAGACACTTAAATCAGATAGACGACTCCTCTGTTTCCCAGTCCCATCTCGCACTCCTCCAAGGAAGCTCCACATCATTTTTAACATGTCTTTTGCCAAGCCCATGCTAGAATTAGTGTCCCCTCATGACCAAAAGCTTTGTTCTAACAGCAACAGCCATTGCAGAAAGCATTTCTCACACTGGGAATCCACAGAGCAGTTCCAGAGCCACCTGTTTGCAAATACCTCCTCCCCTGTTCAGTGTCTGCAACAGGCAACCTCCATTAACCAAGCTTAACATCTTCCTGTCGTTTTGTCATGGGAGGCACTGAAAATAAACACCAAAAGTATGACTATTTGGGGTTTTTTGACTACACATTCTTTTTTCAACAACAGCAACCAGAGGTTCAAGTGACACAAGACTCTGTCCAGACCAAGAAATCTGTAAGGCCTGTGGAAGAAGTCTGGAAGTTGAAGAAAGAGCTTGAGGATGAGACTCAGCGTCGGCAACAGCTAGAAGCAGAGATCAAAGCCATTCAGAACAACATTGTCCACCTGCAAAACCAGAAGCCCCAAGAAACTGTTGTGAAGAAAGAACTGCTGAAGAAAGTGCCTGATCCTCAGCTGGAGGAGAGCTTCCACAAACTGCAGCAAAACCTAGCAGAAGAGCAGCGCAAGAACCAGGTGCTCCAGGATGAGCTGGAGGCTCTTAAAATCAGGCTGCGCATTTTGGAGCATGAGAAGAGGGAAGGAGGGCAGGAGTATATAGTGAAAGAGGTACTGCGTATTGAACAAGATAAGGCTCAAGCTGATGAAATCCTGAAGCTCAAAGAAGAATTGGAAGAGCTCAGGAGGCAGGAAGGAACCAGAGAGAACGAAGTCATCCTGTTACGCCAACAAATTGCTGTGCTGTCCAGTGAGAAGAACAAAGAGCAGGAGAAGGTAACAGAGAAGGAGGTGCTGAAGCTGCAGAATGATCCCCAGCTGGAGATGGAATTCCGGATGTTGCAAGAGAACAAACAGAGGGAGAGCGCCCTTCGGCAGAAGCATGAGGAAGAGCTCAGTTTCCTCCAGGACAAGCTCAAACGTCTTGAGAAGGAAAGGGCCATCGCGGAGGGCAAAATTACCGTCAAGGAGGTGCTGAAAGTAGAGAAAGACTTAGCCATTGAGAGAGAGGTGAATGAGCTCCGGCGCCAGTACGAAGATGAGAAGTCCAAGGGTCGTTCCAACGAGCGGGAAAAGGCTGAGCTGCTCAGGAAGATCCAGCTGCTGGAGGAAGAGAATGCCAAGGTGGTTGTCCAGGAGAAAGTGCGTGAGATTGTGCGCCCAGATCCCAAGGCTGAAAATGAAGTTGCCAACCTTCGTTTGGAGCTGGTAGAGCAGGAGAGGAGACACCGAGGTGGTGATGAACAGCTGAAGAGCTGCCAGAATGAGTTGGCTGCTCTGAGGAACAGAGGGCCACTGGTAGAAGTCAAAGAAGTCATTAAGGAGGTCATTAAGTACAAGAATGATCCAGAAACCGAAAAGGAGCTACAGCGACTCCGGGAGGAAATCATAGAGAGGACAGGAGCAATTGAAAGAGCTGACCTTGAGATCTACCAGCTGAAACAAGAGATACAAGCTTTGAAAGATACCAAACCTCAAGTGCATACAAAGGAAGTTGTTCAAGAAATTCTGCAGTTTCGGGAAGACCCCAAGACTAGAGAGGAGGTAGAGTCTCTGAGAGTGCAGCTAGCAGATGAACAGATGAAACACATTGACCTGGAGAGGGAGAGGCTACTCCAGGAAGAGAAAGTAAGACAGAAGGAGGAAGAACTTTCCCAGGTGAAGGAGAAAGTGGTCCAACAGGAAGTAGTGAAGTATGAGCAAGATCCTGCCTTGAAAGCTGAAGTCAACTCCTTCTCTCAGAGCATTGAGAGCGAGCTGAAGCAAATTGATTGCCTCCGTGAAGAACTCCGCAAGCTGCAGAGGAGGCGGTCTGAGCTAGAGCGTCAGCTAGAAGAACTTGAGAAAGAGAGACAGGCCCGCAGAGAGGCTGAACTGGAGGTGCAGAGGCTGAAGATTAGATTGAATGAGTTGGAAGAACAGGAGAGGGAGACAACAGAACGAGTGACTGTGAAACAGAAAGTGATACTTCAGCAAGATCCCCAGCAAGAGAAGGAGCACTCCCTCCTCAAGCTGGAGCTAGAAGAAGAGAAGCACCGGAGACAAGTCTTGCAAACTGAACTAGAAGCCCTGAGAAAGAAGCTCCTTTCTTTGGAGAAGATGGAGGTCAAAGAGAAAGTGGTCTTTTCAGAGAGCATCCAAGTGGACAAAGGAGACACGGAGTACGAGATTCAAAAGCTGAAGAGCAATCTGGAAGAAGAAAGTAGGCGTAAGAGGGAGCTAGATGCAGATATCAACCGCCTCGAAACCAGGCTGTCCGAGGTGGAATTCAACAACTCCAAGTCCTCAAAGGAGCTAGACTTATTAAGGGAGGAAAACCACAAACTACACCTTGAGAAGCAGAACCTGCTGATGGAAACAAGGAGACTGCAGTCAGAGATTGAACTCACAGCAACAGAAGCTCGGGATTTGAGAAACATGACCCATGTGGACAGTGGAATAAATCTGGACTCCAGATTCCAAGCTTTGGAAAGAGAGTTAGATGATCTGAAGCAGTTATCCAGAGAAAAAGATGCAGAGATCGAGCAACTCCAGAATCGCCTCAAGACAGTGGCTATCAAGAGGGAACAAAGAGAGAACCACCTGAGGCGCTCCATTGTGGTCATTGACCCCGATACAGGAAAAGAAATGTCTCCAGAAGAAGCTCATGTGCTTGGCCTCATTGAATGGAGCTTGTTTGTCAAACTGAAGAGTCAGGAATGTGACTGGGAGGAGATCTCAATAAAGGGTCCCAATGGGGAATCATCTGTGATCCTCGACAGAAAGTCTGGTAGAGAGTTCTCAATTGAAGATGCCTTGAAGAGTGGAAGACTAACCATGGCTCAGTACAACAGTTACCTCAACAAGGAGATGTCGATCCAGGAGTTGGCAGTCTTGGTGTCCGGAAGTAATTACACAGTGCTCCCTCCACTTTAGAAACTTTTCTTAAGAGCAGCTAGTCAGAGCTGCACCACTTGTTAGACTACCAGAACACTGCAAATCCTTGCCCTCCTTTGCGTCTTCCAGAATGCTAGAGCCTCTGCCCCAGCCACGCTATGAAGCCACACTGCTTGCTGTCCATACACTGCAGAAAAGCACCACCACTAGTGGAAAACACATTTGTCAGGACTACAGCAAAAACTTTTCCCCCTCTTCATCCCTACCTAATCACTCAACCTAACAAAAACCAAGACAAAAAGCCTTAGGGACAGTGAAGTACCTGAAGTCCAAAGACTCAGTAGAACCTGCAGTTTCCTCCACATGTACTCACGTAGTCGCATAAAAAGCTGTACACAGCAGTCATTAGAGAGACTGAAGGTCAAGATGACTCCAAGGTGACCAGCAGGAGCTGGTTATGTCAGCTGCATGTTGGTAAGCCAGACAGTTTCATCGTGGACAACTGACTAAATGATGGGATCATCCTCTGAGAAAACCAGCTCTGTAAAAACAAAGGTGTGCTACACATCTCAATTCAGTATCACCACATTAATACCTAAACACCGTCATTTTGTTCACCTACGTGCCTATGCTGCTGGGGAAGAGTGAAGCAAATGTAATTTGATGGCGTCAGCCATAGATCCAGGAGGAGCATTCATACACCACAGAGGTCACCAAGAAGTACGTGAAAAGATGGCCATATTGCCAAACACAAGAGGGTAGTGTAAAGCATGCAACTGTAACCAAACGCAGAGTGCCTTCGAAACACAGTTAGCTTACCTCACGGTTAAAAGCCGTTTGTGCTGTTATTTTACTGGATGGAGTTACATGCAGCTACATGTTTCATTTACTTGTGTAAGGGAATGGGAAATAGAGGGGAATTCTATTTATAGTACAAAATAAAAATGCAGTGGTTCCAATCAGAACTTGGTTTTTCTTTAATTACGGCAGCCTCTTGATCTTTGGCTTTACAGAAAGATGCCATTTCAGAGTCAAAATTAAAAAAATAAGACTGTTCATTTTAGCTGTTGACTCTTTTCCAAGAGGGAAATTGCTGGAGCAGCATTAGAGCTGGGACTAATTAGCAGCATTAGATGGGAGTGAACTGCACTAACAAATGGGACTGCAGCTGCAGGAAAACAGGGAATTACACTGGGATGCTACCAGGGGCTTCCACATCTAGAGCACGTTTGTTTCCTTTTTCCCAAATTTCAGCTAATACCTGAACCCCAGTAAACTCTGCCATCAACAAAAGCAGCCACAAGCATTCACTCGGCATCCATCCTGGCTTTGGGGATTAACACCATTATTTTACCTTTGTAAACGAAAGCTCACGCAGGATCACACCGGTGCTCCAGGGTGCAAACCCCACACATTCTTTCCGGCAGATGTCAACTTCAAGCAGCAGCAGCAGCACATCGAATGAGGACAAGCAGTCCGACTACCACAATGGCTAGAAATAGAGCTGTAATTTGCTTACCACGTAAGAGACTTTAGTTAAAACAGTAAATAATTCATTACTCACTCAAGAAACAAGATGATCAAGAGGTGATCATCTAAGCTGAAAGACAAATTCTTGAAAACAAAGTCGTGAAACTAGAGGTAAGGAGATGGAAAAAAGCATTTTGGAAACTTTGAAACAATTTATTCAGTTGTTCTGTACAAGATTAACAGTTTTCATACCACCCCCACTATCTTCAGCAAGACAGTCCCAACACACACCAAAAAAAAATATAATAGTAAACCGCAGCTCTTACACCCGAAAGGAACTGCCATACTAAGTAAGTGCCATGGGAGCCTCACCTCCCCACACCGTCACGAAAGCACTGCAAGTTGCCTCGTCAAGGCAGAGATGCCAGACTCCTGGCTCTGCATCAGCTGTCGGGTCTCTGCGTGGTTCTGCCTTGCTGCGACTCTGCTCCGTACCATTCACTCATTCATTATAGCATGTAAAGAAAAAAATATCCCACAGAATTTCCACCAAATAAACATTTCCCTGAGGCAAGAGGCTTCGCTAAATTCCTAGAAGGAGGGCATTCTGCTCTGGCCACGCACACAGGTGCTTCCCAGCAGCAGCATTCAAGTGAAAGCAAAGAGAGGGAGTAGAACCAGTACCTCGAGTCACTCGCTGAGAGTCCCTATCCTGCCAGGTGTTTGAACGCTCTTTCAGCTACCATGGGAAGTTGAAGGTGCAAAGTACCTCTCAGGATTAGGCTTTCAACGGGAACCATGCAACATCCACTGCTCAGAGTCCATCCATTACTGCTGTGCTTAGTTTTAATAACGTAAGTTCTGTCTTTGGCTCTTTTGCTACAACCTAGGTATTTTCTGCAAAGAAATTTTAAATCTGAGCTCCTTTTTTGCCTTTTTTTTTTTTTTTTAATACAAACAATGCACTGATCTTGGGAAATTATGTATCAGCTCAAATTGAAAACATTCCATCCTGGATCTTACCAAAAATGGGGAAAACTAAAGCAGATATTTGCTGGTATACTCAGTGTCAGCATCCTTCCCCAAAGCTCAAGAAGGAAGGCTGCAAGCTTTTGCTTGAAATACCAGTAAAGTCTATGCGGATCAGCACTACTACTGCACGGTTCAGATGTGGCTGTGGGGGCCTGAGAAGAGGCAGGCTGGGGGAAGAGCAGAAAATCAAAAACCATAACGCTCAGTTGGAACCACAGCCTGCCCTTAGCTACGCACAGATTGAAAGGGCGTGCTCAGGAGAAGTATTTAGGTCTAAGAGTTAAAAAATTAAAAAGACACACCCCAATTCTAGATGGTCCCCATTCCTGCAGCTGCGACAAGCACATGATCCTAGTGCAGAAATCATCGAGGAGAGCAAGATTATTCTCTGGAATTCATTTGACTGGTAGTGACCTTGGTTAATCTAGATCATTCCCTCTGCCCACCAAAGAGATCGTAACTGTCAACCCTAGGAAAGAATGGCTTTAGGGGAGGGTCTGGAACCCGCTTGCACAAACTCAGATAAGAACTGGTGCTCTTGCTGGATTTGGTACTGTGTTCGCAGTCACCAAGACACCATTGAAGTCCAGACAGTGCAGCTTTTTTTTTTGATGTGCAACCATAAAAAGCTCTATTAAATAAAACAGAATACATTTTAAATACAGAATGATTAAAAAAGGGTTGAGGAGCACACAAAATAGGGCTGAAATGTGTGTCACTAGTCCATTCTTGCTCCACCATAAAAGGCACTGGAATTATGTCTTCCTATACACGTGACATGCTGAGAAGTGTCCCATTCAATCCAATGCATTCGATGGTAATGAGGATAAAACTGAGCAGGAGGAAAAAAATCCAAAACCCAAAAGAAGTAGAGTTCTCAAAGTCAATGACTGCATCTAAAAATGTCTCTCTAAAGAGTCTTCCTTCTCCTCCAGAGGGGAACATCAGGTGGTTCGTTAGATTCACCACACAGGAAATGTTAAGTCCTCCAATTAACTGTAGCACAGTTTTATAGTACAATTGAAAAGTTAATCAAATGTCTTCAGAAAGCACTGGCGGTGCTAGAATTATCCAAGTAAATCCAAAGCAGAAGAAAGAAGCACCTTTCATACCCTCCACTGGGAGACCAAGGAGGTAACTGGACTTGGAGGTACTTGGCAGATATAGACACAGGCAGGTGGGAATCCACTGCAAGAAAGCCAAGCCACCCGAGTCTCCCTGCGAGTTCTAGCTCCTGCCAGTGCCAGGGAACGAGTGAAGGGCAGCAGCAATAAAACAGTGCTACAAAATGCTTCTCTCATTAGGGCGTGTCTCAAGGCGGCCCTTTGTGTGGGGCTTAGCTCCGAAACCCTCTGAGCAAACGCACCAATGAGCTCCTCATTGCAGTTCAGTCTCTCCAGTTGTCGTGAGGAAAAAAAAAAAACACCCAACAACAAAAAAAGACACAGCCAGTATCCAAAGTTCATGACCTGTTCCTCTTGGGTTTATCCTATGTGTGTTCTAGCTCCCCTCCTTGCAGACGTCACAACTTGCGCTGCTGTGCATTGGACCCTTTGCCGTGAAGCTGAGAAGCATCTGAAAGAAAATAAAACCAAGTGGGAAAAGGGGTTTGGCATCAGCTCCATGGAGCTGCGTGCAGCTGGGACAGCCAGATACCTCTGCACAGGAAGACCTACTTTTCCATTCCAGCACCAAGGAATTGGGGGGTAAGAGGATGTGCCTGGAAACATCTCAACTGGGAGCCGCCCAGCCTCTGCACCTGAGTAAGGGTCACGGGAAGCACTGAGGGTCTCCTGTGGCCTCCCAGCAAAAGCACCACGGCATAGATTCAGATTGCTGGTTGACTAGCTAGCCTATGTTCTTCTTTAAAAGCCACCCCACCATGTCTCCCCATCTAGGAAACTAGAAATACATGGTACTTACTGCCTTGCATCTAAAGGTGGTTTGAAATAATACCGTTAGTACACCTTTGCCATTGTAATGAAGGCTTTAGGTGCCTGCTGATAGCAACAGGAATCATAGGAATCTAACCAGTGAAGTAAAAGAAAGGAAGAGACGTGGAGGGAAAGAGAAAATGCACTGAAGAGAGAAAAAGGAAGGAAGTTTAAGGAAGCTGCAGGAGCAATTAGAACTACCATCAGACTATGATGAAGAAACGGGTGTACCGAGATGTGCAGTTAAGCAGCAGTGGCACTGAACAGTGTGGCAACAGCTTCTTCTCCAGCACAAGGACAGTTCATTCCATGCAAGAGCTCAGTCCCAGCACGTTGCATTTCTAAAGCGAGCAGTCAGAACCATCGCCACAGCACCAGCAAATGCAGCAGTGACAACACACAAGCAAGCACTGAATGCTCCTTGCTCAGATGCTTTTTGATGGATGCTGGTATAAGCACTTTTACTTAAGACATCAACATTTCCTTGCATTTGTAGCAACCTCCGAACGCACCAGAGTCCTCGCAGCTTGCAGACAGCAATGCAGCTGTGGCCATCTGCTTATACAGCCAACCACAGTTTATGCCACAAAACAAATTAATACATTTTAAGATTATGGTGGTCACTTATATATCTACCGTGTTCTTCTACAAAACACCACAACTGGTAACATTCCCAGAGATAATAGCACTAGGCTCAATCTCCAATCTGTATGTGAAAACACCAAGTGAGAAAACGGGTCCCTGCTGAAGCTGTCTCAATAGTCAGTTTTTCTTCACTTGTTCCCAGTCACCTTTTGTCTACCCACAGCTTCTGGCACTATGTTCTGCTTTAGAGCAGCAGTCCATCAAAAAATTCTTTTGTTGTAAGCCCTATAAGCAACAGTGAAGTAACCCACTCTAAAGTCCCTCAAATAATGGGACAGAGAACTTCTCAGAGACACAGAATGCATTGCACAACCCACGTTCAAACCAAAATCAATTATCTCGCTCTCCAGTAACTGAATTCACAAACAGGAAGGAAGGGTCTGTCACACGAGTGGTCACTGCTAGTACCTTCTTCTTCTGCTCTACCACATTGCAGTGGCACAACAACCCATCTCAAACTTCAGCAAAAGAAGCAAAGACAACAAATTCTTTGAATTTTCACCAGTGCACAGCACTCTCTTCTTTCTTCAGCAAACAAGCACTGTGCTCAGCAGTCAAGGGCATTTTACCCCGTGACTGCTACAAGAGGCCACGTGAACTCCAGCAGGTTAGCCACACATCTAATGGCCTCAGTGCCACAATATTAGGCTAGCACATCCTCTCCTAAATCAGGCTTTTAGATTGCCCAGTAAGACAATTGCAAGAGGAGCAGGTACTAAGACAGTGGCACTGAACCACACTGAAGTGCTAAAGAACACTTGATCAAGAAAGCAGAAATAGCAATTACCAATGGGATAAGGAACGCCCTGAAGCAGATAAGCCTGATCTGCTGGCCCTGCATTTCAATTTTCTCAGGGCTGCATGGATCCCCCTTACTTCTCTCCTTCCTCCACAGGGCTACTATATTTACACATGCTCACAGCCCACCAGGCAGGACTCCTCCATTTATGAGCAGAGGTGGTGTTCATCAGAAATCTTTTGGTTTATGCATTGCTTCTGCAGGCATCAAACTGGACGAGAAACAGGCTTAACTGCAAAATCATCACATTGTCAACACCAAGTAAAGCAGTCTCCACTTATCCTACAAACTTGTCGCGAAGGAGATGCAAGCAGTTAGCTCAGTGCACAGACGCAAGACATTCTGGTCTGACACATTTTATATAGGTCACCAGTAACAAAACTCCACAGAGCCAGAATACTCATTCCCAGGCAGTCCTGGCAGACTGTGCACAAACATGCACAGCTTTAATCCTGGCAGGATAATTCTTCACCACGACGCAAGCAGCAAAGCTGAGTACCTCCAGGAACCAACACTTGCTATAAGCACTGAGGGCTCATCAATCCAGAAATGCACAAGTTTGCCCTGGCTAACTAAAGAGGAAAGGACACAGAGGGCTACGTCTCACTTTGTACCTCGGGGAGGCTACGGGCTTTAGCGACGACTCCACCGGTCGGACAATGTGGACAACCACTTTGCTTTCACTCCTAGAGGAAGTATCTGCTGAGATACAGGATGACTGACAACGCAGAAGACAAACATGACCGTCTGACAAGTTACCTGGCAAACTTTGCGGTAAATGAGTGGACAGGGCAGAATGTGGGAGTGGCGCTGCATGGTGGGGGCTGGAGTGCAAGCCAGCTAGAAGACCTAGAGAGAAAAAACAAAGAAAGGAGAGGGGGGAGGGGAAAAAAAAAAAAAAAAAAAAAAAAAAAAAAAAAAAAAAAAAACAAAAAAAAAAAAAAAAGAAAGGGAGGGGGGGAGGGGAAAAAAAAAAAAAAAAAAAAAGAACAAATACACATCGAAGACAGAAATGAGCAGAGGAACTGCAGCCGTTAGCCTATAGCACAGCTTCCAACTATTGGGACTTCTGGGCTAGCTATAGGGATGTGCCCAAGGTTCTCCAAATGCTGGAGATACAAACGCGTGAACTACAGCACAAAGCAACAGCAAGAGAGATGGGTTGGTCTGCAATGGGTTAACACAGCAGAGCACTGGTGTTCTTGTTATCTGGCAGCACAGGCACAAGTAACACACACATGCATGACCAGGAGGATACTCACTGTGGCCAAGGCCATGGTGGAAAGTTCCTGGAGCAGGTCCCGTAACTATTGCATCCTTTGATACTCCTGCTTTTGGGGAGGAGTCTGAACTGAAGGAGATGACATGAAGAGGGAAGGAATGAATAGGAGAGATAATACCTAATGGGGTGGAGCTCAGGGCAGCTGGCAGCTTTGGATTGCTGGACTTGTAGGAAGGAGCCAGTACACTTAAGGAGGAAGAACTTGTTAGCAGCACAGCTCCACTAGTTCCTTTCTGAAAAGCAACAGAAAAGGTCGGTCAGGAGTAGGAAAACCAAGGCATAGCATCATTCATACTTAAAGAAGAACTGCAAAACATGGAGCGCTCAAGAATTCCTCCTTGCAAGAAGCACCCTCCCAGCCAGGGCCCAAGAGCTGCCAACTCCTGAAGTGCCCAGGACACTAACAATCCTGCTGCTGGGTGCTAAGCTCTTCTAAATGTGACCATACTGGCTTTCACTCTGTTGTTCCCTTACTCTGGAACTGTGTCTCCATTACGCAGAGGAACAGCTTACACATTGCCTGTGAGTTCCAGGGAGGATGCTTCCTACTCACTTCTAGCAGCTATCACTGCTGACAACTCAAGGCACCAAGGTTTGAGGCACACCTGCGCCCAAGAACGTTACTTGAGATCTCTCCCGTGGAGACAGACACCACTGGGGAATGATTTTCAGCTCTCTATCTCAGTAACACACAAGGTATATGGGCTGAAGCAGTACATGTCTTTCAGGCCCATTTAAATATACTCATTTAATTGGCCAGTTCTTTCCACATGCCACAAAGGCAGGTATGAGCAGCCAACAACAAATTAATACAACAACGTTAGGAACAATTACTCTTTTGCTATAGATGAAAATTAAGGCCCTTATACCATTAAATACAATGGCTGAATAATACAAGTCTGTATAGGAAACTCAGGAGTCCTCCATGAGACATCATAGCCCAATGAACAGTATTTTGCTTAGCTGTTACTTTAAGCTGAAAATGAAAGCTTGAATTCTGGAGTGCAAGCCCATGGCAAAGGCTAGGTCTTCCTAGCCTACGCAGCCCAGATCCAGACAGTCATTCAGGAATTTCAGGAAACTCCTTTGAAGTCATCAGTTTACGGCAGGTCTGAACAAGTTAGGAGATGACCTGACACAGTGCCATGTGTTCTCCTGGCTTTAGGCTAGGCCAGCACACCCCTGCTTACCGGCACAGAGGTAGAAGATGCGGTGCTGCTAACAACAGCTGGCTTTAGGGAAGAGGTCAGCAATTTGGCCACCCCCTGAGTGCCCCCGCTAGAATCTCCGTTTGAACCTCCAGGAGGTGCCACCAGAGTCAGCTTCTGCGAAACGGGTGTCTTCTTCACCGAGGAGCTTGAGGACGGGCGGCTGGATGCCTGGCCCGAGGAAGGGGTCTGCACACTGGGCAGCAAGCTCCCAGAGGAGCAGCCCTGGTTTGCAGAAGCTCCAGATGAGGAGCTGCTGGAAGAAGTGCCGTGCTTGGAGAGGGAACCAGAAACGAAGGGCGATTTGTAAGATTGTCCTGAAGAGCTAGAGCCACTTGAGTGCTTTCCTGTGTAGCTGAGAGATGATGAGGATGAGCCTGGGTTCTTGTGGGAGCTGCCGGAGTTCTGGGTGCTGCCTGGTGATGCAGAAGAATGGAAGCTCTGAGCTTTGGTTGATGACTTGACCTGCTGGAGGAGGGAGCGTTGGGGCAGTGGGGAGGAGGACTTGGGATTCTGCAGTTTGACAAATGGAGCCGGGGAGGAGAAAGTTTTCTGTAGCTGGCTGCCTGAGTGAAAGACCTTCACCTGAGAACCCAGGACTGGGGTGGAGGTCTGAGGCCCATGGCTTGTCCGGACCAGGCTGTGATGTTTCTGTTTAGCCTGGTGTGTATCAGGAAGGATTTTGCTGGGGGAGGCTTGGCAGGAGAGCTCTTTGTAATTAGAGTTCTCTGTCTTTTTGTCTTGAGAAGATTGGCCCAATGCCAGGGCCTGCTCAGCCAGGAAATTTAGAGGAGACTGAAGGGAACCAGAGGATGATGTAGGGGAAGGGTTGGACTTTGGAAATGTCCTCTTCTCCTCTGAGGATGCAAGAGTTGGGATCTTCTCTGGTGGAGCTTTTGGAGCTCCAGGAAGAGTAAAGTCAGGGCTCCCTCCCGCTCTGCTGTTCAGCACAGCCAGTTCCTTAGAGACAGCTTCGAGGGAGGAAGTGGGATTATGAATTAAGTCCTCATCCAAGGAGTCATCCATGAAGGTAGCAGGAGTGCCAGTGCTGCTGGCTGCTTGGGCTGTCCCAAGGGACAAGAGTTCTCTGGTCTGGGAACTAATGCCCAGAGCTCCTCCCTGGGGCTCCGAAGACAGAGTTAAGGTGCTGCTTGAGTGCATCGAAGGAACAGAAACCGACACCTTTTTATCTGGCTTGCAGGAAGATTCCTGGAACAAAATCATAGGAGAAGGCAGAGTCAGAACAGAAGTGGGGTTTACTGCTGAAAAGCAAAGGGAACGTTCCCGATTTAGGGATAAAAGGCAGAATAGGCATGTTCTGTGCCTGCCAACCCCCTACCTCCCTCCCAACAGCTGCTGCCATCAATTTTAGCTGCTGTTCTAATTGTTTTTTCAAGCCCAATACTGACTAGGGCTATTTCACCATACAACTTCCTCGTACCTAGTGTATAGATACAAGGCTCAAGTATAGGATTTAAGATGGCAGACACTTGAATCTTGGTGTATGTCAACCATGAGAACCAGAAAACAAAGAACTCACCTTCACTTTCACCTTAGTTGGAGCTATAACTTTCTTCTTCGCCCTGTTTTGAGGGAGACAAAAGAAATATGGCTCACTGAATGTCCACAGAGAAGCATCCAACTAGGAAGCACACTTGGGCCCTGTTAATGATGATCCACTGAGTCTTTTGGCAAAGAACCGAGGGAACAGAGGCAGCATCTCAGGTTGCTAGGATTCAAAACCACATGACATTTGGTTGCTGCTCTAGGAAGCCCCGACTCCCACACAGGGGAATGAATTAGGGAGAGGAGCAGAGTCTTGAAATGGTAGCAGAGCAGTGAAAGCACTCAAAAGACACATCCTGCACTGGCTGCAGGGCTAGGAGCTACTACAGGAACCCACTGCTGACCTAACTATAGCGATACCCAGAGAGAAACTGATACAGAGACTGTTTTGGAGAAAAGTTACACATTTCTTTTAGGTTCCCAGAAGAAGTCAAGGATGCAAAAGCATCTGCCAAATTCATGGAAAATAGATCATTTGGTCTGGTCAGATGCAATCTCTGGTACAAGACATCCCTGAACTGCCGGAACGGTACGGCTAAGGGAAGGATGACTCTACACTCTATTTCATACTCTTTTTCGCACTTCCCCTCACTCATCCAGTGCCAAGAACAGGACCGTCTGTCAAACAGACATCTGCCTAAGTCCCTGTCATCATCTATTATAGACTGCCAGCAAGATCCATGAGACCCTTTGGCATTAAAGCACTTGCCCAGCTGGATTCTGATGGCTCTCTTGGTTTGCCACCCACAAGCCTGTTTCACCCATCTTCACTAGCTTGAGCTCATTGTACCCCTTCTTTAACCAGGCAACAAGAAAGAGGGAATCCAGAATCCAGTAAGGACCGACTCAACAGGTAGCAATAATCACAGGGCTGGCATTACATTCCATTTACCTCGATCTGCCTCCCAGGGACTAGCACAGAGGCCTGACTCCAGTCTGTTGAACAAGGCCAGGAGGCAACCTGGAAAAGTTCTCATCTTTGAGCTTACTGTAAGGCTAAAGCACCTTAGGAAGGCTGTCATTGGGAGACATCACACACAAACAACTACTCTCCCTAGACCTCCCCAAAATGAAGCAGCGCCAAACTATCTGATGGGAGCCAAGCAAGCTCAGGTGCTCCTGCATGATCCACCCAGGCCCCAGGGAACGGAGTTCACCAGTTATCACTCCAAAGGAATGCTGCACGATACTCACAGGACTGATGTGAGGTGTCCATGTACACGCCTGCTCTCCTTAAACAGTGTCCTAAGAAGGGAAGAGAGCAATGAGAAGTGATATCCAGCAAGACCCAGTAGAGCAGCTGGGATCACTGGAGACAGAGCTGCACAGTACAGCAGGGGACTTAGTGAAATTAAACCCACAGACAGCAAACAAATATCCATCCCTTTTCCAGGAAAATTCTGCTGAATTCCCCCACACAATTCCCTCTCTCTGGGGAGCTATGCTTGTAGGCGCTGGAAAGGCCATTAAGGCAGTTGTTGGACAATAACTAAGGAAAAAGCTCTGCCAGCTTAGAAAGCTGGCAGCCAACCGGAGAGGCAGTACAACCGTTCAAGCTAGGCGTTACTGCTGCCACAGATCATCCAAGAGCTGGTAGATCATCCAAGAGCTCTTCACCAACTTCAAGAAAGATTACCTTCCCCTGCCTCCATACAGCAATATGGATGAGAAGCCTTCACACATTGTGTGTCCCTGTTGCCTTTGTGTCCACAGCAAACAGCTGAGGTGACTTCTTAAATCAGCACAACCATTTCTGTAACAATTGACTAACCACAACCAATAAATAGAGCTTCACCCAAACCCCTTCACTAATGAGGCTAAGAAAACCAGAATCTCACACAAACACTATTTCACCTAAAAAAGCTGCCAGTCAGCTGCCTGCTTAGATGTCAGGGTGAGAAGCTTATAAATATACGTTCAGTATTGGAATATGGAATATGCTTCCCATCTGCTATTAGCAGCCTGACAAAGACTTTTGTCATCCTTTTTCTTTTGAAAAGCAGGGTTATTTTAGCCTTATATTCTATTAATCGCCTTTTAGCGCTAACTGAGAAAACAGAATCATGGCAGGGCCTCTCTGAACTCATAAACAAAGTTGCTACTCTGTCCATCTTCAAATTCCTCTTAAAGATGAACTTCTGTGATCACGACAGTGAATCAAGCTGACTTGTCCCTAAAACTGTTTACAATTCTCCTAGTGTTGCCAATCCCTCCCCTTCTGTGTGGCTTTCAGTCTACCCTCTGTCTTCAAACTACAAAGTCAGAACCATAGAATATCTCAAGTTGGAAGGGACCCATAAGGATCATCAAGTCCAACTCCATCAAGCCCCAACAGGAGAAACCATCGTCCTTGAGCCACTGGAAAGCAACCAGGAAAAACCCCTTTATCCAGTCATTCTGTAGTTAACTTCACTGGAAGGCCCTCCTATATAAGCCTTAGGTGAAAATCTGTATGCCCAAGAACAGTTTCACCTACAAACTAGGGGGAAAAGATTTTAATTTCCTTTTATTCAAAGAAAAGAGTTTTTAAAACTTGGCAAGCTAAGACCCTCACGCTGGTAATATCTTCCTTAACTAAGTAGGAATCTGCATCAACCTCTTAATGCCATCATTCAGCTCCCATACACTAAACCAACTGACTACAACCATGCACATTACTGTACTTCACGTGCACGTGCAACTGCAATAAAAGGCCATGGACTTTTCCGAATGGATCTGTAATGTGCTACTCATACTTACTGCTCTTAAGAACTGGTACCTACTTCTTCCTTTATCCCCCATGAAACCCAAAAAGCAAATTCAGCAGAGAGAAAACAGCGCTGCTCAGCTCTTTAAATGCAAAGAGACAGAGATTCCAGCAGCAAGACTGTACAGTTGTCCTTTCTTTAAAGCTATTGAGCAAAACAAAGTAGGCCAGAAGCTGATGACAGTCCCAGCAGAATGACCCTCTGCTATTTGTATGGCTCTCTGCAATTGCCAGCTCAATGGCATGGATGATAGAGGGCATGAAAGAGCAGGAAACAGCAGTGAAGACATCGGATAGGGTAAAGAAAACCACACCAAATTCCTCCTTACTCTGCTCTCCGATGTGGCTAGTGCAAGTCTGAAGCCCCTAAAACTTTCTGCTTTGCTTTCTTTTGGAATACTCTAGGGTCTAGAGAAGACTTCCCAAAGTGTTTGAAAAATGTATCCTTCACGGGACAGATTACAAAGTGATCCTTTGTAATACACACTCAAGAAACCACAGGCCAGTCAGCTTCAGCTCAGCCTCAGTTCTACCTTGTAACTTGTCACTGCCAGTGGCATCCCTCAGAGGTCAATATGGGGGTAAAGACCACTCAAAATTGTCATTTACAGCCTGGATGACAGCACAGACTGCACTCTGTAAGTTCGAGGGCGATATGAAAACAGAGGGAGGAGGGAGAATATGTTGGAGGGCAGGGCTGCCATTCACAGGGACCTCGACGGGTTGGAGGAAGGAGCCAACACAAACCTTGTGAAGTTCAACAAAGACAAATGCAAAGTCCTGCAGTTGGGATGGAATAACCTCACACAGCAACACAGGCTGGGGGCCAACTGGCTATGAAGCAGCCTTGCAGAAAAAGACCCGGGGGTCCTGGTGGACAAGTAGAACATGAGCCACTGCTGCAGGGGTGTACTGCTGAGAGCTAACTACATACTGGCAGTATTAGGAAGAGCACAGCCAGCAGTTCAAGCGCTTATTCCCCTCTGTTTAGAAACTGTGAGGTCACATCTGGATACAGCATCCAGCTTCAGGGTCCCGACAATACAAGAGAGATGTCAACAAACTGGAGAGGTCCAGAGCCACAAAGATGGCTGAGGAACAGGGACACATGATATACAAGGAGAGGTGCAGGGAACTGGGTTTGCTTAGCCTGGAAAATGAGAAGACCAAGGAGGGATCTAATGGCAGCGTTCCACTAACTAAAGAGCTGGGGGGGCAGGGAGCCGTGAAGAAGATGGAGCCAGACCTTTCTCAAAGGTGCAAAGCAAAAAGAAAAAAGGGAATATTCAGTTCAGTGCAGCAAGGGGAATTCTAATTGGAGATAAGGAGAAAAGATTACATGAAGAGTGAACAGAACAGGGGCCCAGAGATGCTGTGGTAATCTCCATCCTTGGAGATTTC
>VYXH01006705.1:0-31373 GCA_013397275.1 Burhinus bistriatus
CCTGGCTGGAGTGGCTATCTTTCGTTTTAGCTGCACTCCAGGTGGTCTCCTGCTGACCTGCAACCCGTCTCCAGGTTTTGGGCCTCAACTACTCGTATCAGCATTGTATTGGTAGGAGTGGGATGGATTCTGGTTCCCCTCCCCCGGCAACTCTAGTTTAAAGCCCTTTTCACAAGGCTGGCAAGCCTCTGACCAAAGGTGTTCTTCCCCTTTTCTGATAGGTGAACCCCATCCGGCCCCAGTAGACCAGGTTTCTCAAAGTGAGTCCCATGATCTAAGAAGCCAAACCCCTGGCTGTGGCACCAGTCCTGTAGCCAGTCATTGATTTGCCATATTCGCCTGGCCCTATCAACCCCCTTTCCTTTGATGGGCGGGATTGATGAAAAAACTACCTGAGCTCTAGAGTCCCTGACCACTGCTCCCAGGGCTTTATAATCTTTCTTGATAGTCTTCAGGCTGCTCCCAGCTGCATCACTGGTGCCAACATGGAACAGCAGCAGTGGATAATAGTCCCGACAACTGCACGAAGCTTGGCAGTGTCTCAGTTACATCCCTGATACGAGCCCCTGGTAAGCAGCACACTTCCCTAGAGAGTGCATCAGGCCAGCAAATGGGTGCCTCCGTACCTCTCAGAAGAGGTATTCTCATCTGGAGTACCGCATCCAGTTTTGCCACCATGGTGCAAGAAAGACAAACTGAAGTGAGTTTAATGGAGGGCTCCCCCAGTACTTGGGTCTGGAACACGTTATGAGAGCAGGCTGGTGGAACTGGGCTTGTTCAACCTAGAGTAGAGGTGGCTTAAGGGGGACCGAAGTCCTACTTGCCAGTAGTCATCAAGAAGTCAGAAACAGGCTTTTCACAGCAGTGCATGGTGGAAGGATGAGCAACAATGGGCATCAGTTGAAATGAGAAGGATTCAGGGGAAATACTTATTTCCCATGAGAACAGTAGAGCAGTCTCCAGCCTTGGGGATTTTTCAAAACCAGACTGGACAAAGCCCTGAGCAACCTGACCTCAGAGCTGGCCCTGCTTTGAGCAGGAGTTTAGACTAGAGACCTCCTGGCGTCCATTCCAATGTGAATTATCTTATGATTGTATATTATTAAGACCCAGTGCTCCAAAACCAAATGTAATTGTACTGTTCTGGCAAGTCCTCTTTAATAGGGTTTAAGTTACTTGTGTGTGCAATTGTTTGCTAACATACGGCGCTAAAATAGAAAATTAATAAAATTACTATAAATCTTAAATATATTTACAGTCTTGGTAGAACTTGATTTCTAAATAGATTAACGCTGAATTCTGTAGTGTATCTTTCTTCTAGACCTTGTGGTTATAAATTCTGGCTAATTTTCTTTTTCCTCTTCAGCCTTTTAAATCCTACCAAGTTGTAAGTATAGTTCTAAGGATTATAATATTAAACTGAGTGCATCTGTGATGAAGAAAACGCTGTAGGCTTAAATAGCTCTGAGTACTCTGAGTAGTAAACTGGCTTTAATCACATGCTTGACGTATGATGTGTAGTGAATATTGGGAATAGTCGTGTTTTGGGTACATCATCTTATTTCTTCAGTTCATTTGGTACCCTTTGAGGACGAGACCTTATAGCAGCCTTCCAGTACTTAAAGGAGGCCTACAAGAAAGCTGGAGAGGGACTTTGTACAAGGGCATGTAGTGATAGGATGAAGGGTAATGGCTTCAAACTGGAAGAGGGTAGATTTAGAATAGATATCAAGAAGAAATTTTTCACTATGAGGGTGGTGAGGCACTGGAACAGGTTGCCCAGGGAAGCTGCCCCATCCCTGGAAGTGTTCAAGGCCAGGTTGGATGGGGCTTTGAGCAGCCAGGTCTAGTGGGAGGCGTCCCTGCCCATGGCAGGGGGGTTGGAACTAGATGATCTTTAAAGTCCCTTCCAACCCAAACTATTCTATGATTCTATGATAAATCAATATGAAATTTATGGCACTAGTATTAAAAAAGTTACTGTGTACCAGAAGCTTACTGACTTGCTCTTTAGAGGTCTGATCTTTGATTGCAGTAACACAGAAATTAGTACTGAAAGAATCTGTAAATGAGGAGAGGGATGAGGTAAGAATTTTTTACCTTAAAAGAGCTGTTTCAAATAATTTAGAAAAGACGGTTCTTTGAATGTTAAATGTAAGCATTTTAATAAAGAAACACATCTTTCTTTAAATTGGAGATTTCAAACTAGCTTTGCTGGAGTCTATGCAAGAGGTTTGGGACCTGTCCTTTGTTCTAGGTACAGACCTAAAGGTCTCATGGTGGTAACTTGGTCATATAGTGCTTTATGCAAGTGATTTACAGTGATTTCTCTATCCAGTTATTGGCATAGCTATATAACTTAGAAGAGACCTAAAGCCATCATTGGTAGTGTTGTATCCCAAACTGGGATTTCTCCCTTCATATACTCATAATAATGTTTTCTGTTATGTTATTCTGCACTGAAAACTTTTAATCTTGATCAATGCCAAACATTTTTGCCCTTGGGCTTAATTACCAACCTAAATTTACATTAATAAATGAAAATATTCCCAGAGATCTGAACGAAGGAAAATGATTGTCCTTCAAAGGAACTTAAAAATCACATTTCAGCTTTTTGCCAGCTACCTTCAGTAGACCTGGAGTCAGGCCCTGAGTAAATGAGATACTTGGACATTTCTCCTTCAGTAAAAGATTTGTGCTAAAACTAGAGCAGAATCTGAATTAATTGGAGAAATTCTATGTATAAATCAGCCTTTTTCAGCTTTTAATGTTTAATTACATTTATAGTTAGATGGTGAACGGTTAGAACAGATGTCCAAAGTGGCGCTAATGAAAGATACCATTTATTCTCTGGAAACTGAGATGAAAAGATTGGCAAGAAGAGTACTGGACTCTGAAACTGAGCTGAGCTGACAGGAAGCTGAATATGCTTCACTTAGGTAAGTAAGAGTATATAATTGCAGTAGTTTGACAAGTAATGTCAGCCTATGTTTGTTGGCTATCGTAACTGTTATATAGCTCAAAGGGAAAGGAATTTAGGGTAGTTGTTCTTATAAGCCATCCTTTTTGGAATGAAATTGTTTTCCTCATTGCTTATTTATATGTAAATGTTCTTGGCATGTTGATATTATGATATGCTGAAAACCATCTTCAGTGAAGAAGTAAAAATCACTCTGACTTTGAGTTAGGAGCTTTCTATTAGAAGCTGCAGGGATTGATGTTTTTTGGTAAATTGCGTATGAATTAATTTTTTTTTTTCATTTTTATAGAGGCAAGCTTGCATAACCTAATGAGTGTGACGTGTAGTTAGTTTCAGACATCCTTTTCTTAGTCTTGGAGCTTTTTCATGAGAGGAAATAAAACTGAAGCCTTGTGCAAGGTTTATGGCTTGCTGCTCAACTGGAGTTCCTAACCATGTTCAGAAGCATGTAGGGAGACTAGATGCAACAGAAGCCTTTAGGGAAGAAAGCGTAGGTCAGTGAGTGCAAGATAAAAAACGGTAATTCACTGACTGGAGGGAAAGATCAAGCATGTGTGAAGTTTTTGCACAGAGATAAGGAGGACTAGATCACAGACTGAACTAGGCTACTAAGTGAACAGACTGCAAGAGAAGATACTGTGACTTTTTCCTCTTATATTTCCTTAAATATAATTCAGTTAGGCAAGTACTCTCCTAAACCTGTATGTCCTTACAAGTGACTGGTGTGGTCAACACATGGCTGTTGTAGTTTTTTTGTTGGATTTTGGTTGGTGGGAATGCTGGGTGTTAGCGTGCAATATTATGCTGGCCCACAATACGTTTCTAAGGATACTGTGATTTCTAAAATAACATGAACTCCTTTGCAAAGCCAGTCCTGAGTTATTGCTGCTTTTATAATAAGTTGTCAGATTTAGCAATACAGTAAAAATTGAGTTGTTGAAGATTAGTTGCTGCTACTAAAATCTTTTCATTTTCCCCTTAAACCAGGCTGACAGTTCTCTTCAGTTTCTTCCACAGTTTGAGAGTCATTAATATTCTACATGATTTGAATGTATGACTTGAGTATAACTTGAAACAGGTCAAACATTCCAGTGTATGTCCCAAGTGATAATTTTTATTTTAATAATTTTTGAGAAATTTTTATGTCCACCTGTTGTAAAGAATTCTTACTTTTCTGTGATTCTTTACAGGAGCATTCGGACTTTAATATACAGAGATTAAGGTTAACATTAATAACATATCCCAAATAGTCTAAAATATATGGAAGAATCTCGCTTTTTCTTAACTGGAACTTCAGTGGCATTTCAAAAAGGGAAAAAATAATTTATAAACTTCTGAATTCTCCTGTTTAACGCTTCTGCTTTTCCAGTTTATTGAATGAAAAAACAGAACAGAGTCTTTCAGAGACTCAGCAAAGCCTTGTTAAGAAAAGATATGAAATGCAACTTACACATAAGAAAATTATGCTTTTGGATGAAAAAATTGGTGAGTGACATACAGTTTTTGTAATACAATTCAATAGGCTAATTGTTATATTACTGCTTTTTTCTTTTTTTCTCATGAGTTGAAAGAAAAAGTGTTGAATCTTCTGTTTTCATTCATTAATGGAAGGGGTTTGCATTTTAAAATTATGTAATAAAGCTCTTGCAAGTAAGTTTCAGTGACAATACATACTGTCAGCTGAACAATGTGTGTTGGTACCAATGTGCAGTGTCTGAGCATATCAGTTATATTTATGATCCACTAAGGTGGTAGGAGCACCTCAGCATCATAAGATGACGATGATGTAATCAGGAAAACATCCTGATCTTATATTGTATGTGGCACCGTTTTTATATTATGAGAGAAAATGAGGTGGATACAGGAATTATTATTCCTGTAGTGCCAAGGAATATGTTCAAAATTACAACTGTATTGTGTTAGAAGTCTTTTATTATTTTCTATAGATGCAGTTGACATAATCTGTTCTCAAATGCAGTGCTGAATTTGTGAAGGGAAAATAAAGCTAACCTATAGCTAATGGTATTTAACATTAGATCTGCTTTATGCTATTAAAATATGTTGTTTTCTGTTACTTACAAATTTCAAACTCTGGTTATTTGGATTTAAACATTTCATTCAAGGTGAACGTTTCATTCAAATGAATAACCATTTCATTCAAAGTGAACTTAATTTTTCTTAATGCTTTGGCTAAGGTGTTTAAGCCACTCCTGAGAAGGCTAGAGAAAATTATGTTTTGTCCACATTAAAATCCACATACTTTGTTTTAAAAGTTCAATACCCTGGTACAGTAAAGTAGGAACTTAGTAGGAACTTAATGTTTGATAGGCATGTCAGTCTATGTGTTGTTGCATGTTTTTGATCATTCCCATGAAATGTGTCCAAACTAAGTGTGTTTTAAACAAAAAAAAAAAAAAAAAAATCAATTCATTAAAGTTGAATAGACACTTCTCAGAATTTGGCATCTGAGGTCTCATATCATTTGACTGAAGCATGTTCCAATCTGAAGTCATTAGGATTTTTCATTACTGTGAGGCAAATCCAGGCAAAGAATCTTGAAATTAATGGAGACTGTCTGTATTGTGCTATTACTCTGTCACCACAGGGATAACAGTGGAAGATGCTGAAGGAGAGGAACTAGAGTGCAAGTGTGGGGAGAGAATGTGCTGAGGGAAGAAAGTTGAGAGGTTTTAACTGCAGGATCAATAGACAGGAGAAGTAAAGTTAATAAAAAGCCACAAGACAAGTGAAGAATAAGGATATTGGCTGGACAAGAATTTGCAGTGAGGAGAATTGGTTATCAAAGACTAAGTAGGAAACAGCAAGACTGGGAATCGGTTAATGGAGAAACAGTGTGTGGATGTGGCACCAGAGAACGCTGGGGCAATGCAAGAAATCAGAGACTGGAAATGGATCAGAGACAACTGGTGAGGAGAGCTAGTATGAAGTGGTTAAAGAGATCCTTTTAAGGTTCCTTTTAAGGAAAGATCCTTAAAATTGGATGACTAGTTCAGAGATTGTGGGTAGGAGTTGGAGCTATTGGACATGCACCATGACTAGGAACTGTGAGCAGCTATACACACAGAATATTTAGGACTTGGACAATAAGGCTGAAAGCAGTAGAAAGATTGGAAGTAAAAGGATATTGAGATGGAAAATGTGGATTTAGGATTGACAGGGAAGGAATCTAGGACAAGAAAGCTTAAGACTTGGGGCTGACCAAAGTGAAGAAAAAGAATGAGGAGCTAATGGTATCTTCTTGGAGAGGTAGAACTGGAGAAGATGGAAAGAAAGTGTATATGCCCACTAGAGAACCTTTTCCCTTTTGGAGTCTGGAATGGAACTCGGGATTTCCAAGTTTTGTGTTACCTTCACTTGTCAGCAAAATAATGTAAACTTGGCAAAGTGTCTCTTTCCAGTGCTTGTCTGCAGAGAGAACAGCAGTAGAGTCCCCCGATGGTTTGTCTTCTATGTCATGTGCCACATGATGGGAATCCAAATTTTGTTTTTCACACAAGTAACTTATTTTGGAGACAAACACAAAGAAGTTGGGAACGCCAGTCTTAAAGTTGTCTGTACTACTTTAAAAAAAAAAAACACAAAACAACCTGGGGTTTATTTATTAATTTATGGTATTGTTTTTAATTACACTATTGTGGTGTTTTTCTGTAGGAGCCTTTGCTCCAACTTTTGCAGAGTTTTGTAGGGAGTAAATCAGTGTTGTCTAGTGAAGCAAGCTTGTCTGTCAGATCTTCTCCTTAGCTGAAAATATAGTTAATAAAGCAGGTAATTGCAGAAAGAGAAAACATGCACTATTTAAACTGTTAAATATTGTTATGCAGCATTTTATACTATTGCTGTCTGTACATTAGAATTTTGGGATGATGCACAACCAAACTTCTCAGAATTGTTCACTAAGTATACATATGATCTGTTTTCTAAGTGCCTGATTTGAGACTTTGCTTAATAATTTTCAGAAATGTTGAGCACTCACAGCTGTGGCAGCCATCCATGGTTGGTTTTTTTGAACATGTAATACTTTCCATGCTGAAAATTTAGGTCATAGTTTGGGCATCCAAAATAATCAGCATTTTCAATTGATCTTTGTGCCTTCTCTGTAAAATGGTGGTAACACACCCTTGCTTAGAATCACAGAATTGTTGAGGTTGGAAGGCACTTCTGAAGGTCATCTTGTCCAACCTCCCTTCTCAACTAAGAACACGTACAGCCAGTCACCCAGGACTATGTCTAGATGGCTTCTGAATATCTGCAAGGAAGGAGACTCCATAAACTCCCTGCGCAACCTGTTCCAGTGCTCCATCACGGTCACATTAAAAAAAAGCGTTTCCTGATGTACAGAGGGACCCTCCTGTGTTACAGGTTATGCCCATTGCCTCTGGTCCTGTCACTTGGCATGACTGAAAGGAGCCTAGCTCTGTCCTCTTTGCACCCTCCCTTCAGGTATTTATATACATTTATAAGATCCCTTCCCGAGCCTTCTCTTCTCCAGGCTAAATAGTCCCAGCTCTCAGCCTTTTCTCATAGGAGAGATGGTCCAGTCCCTCAGTCACCTTCATGGCCCTTTGTTGGACTCTCTCCAATATGTCCATGTCGCTCTTGTACTGAGGAGACCAGAACTGGACCCAGCACTCCAGATGTGTCTGATCAGATCTGAGTAGAGGGGAAGGATCACCTCCCCTGCCCAGGTGTCAATACTTTCCCTAATGCAGCCCAGGATACTGCTAGCTGCCTTTGCAGCAAGGGCACATTGGTGGGTCATGTTCAACTTGGTATCCACCAGCTGGGTGGTTGTTCATCCTCAGGTGCAGAACTTTGCACTTCCCTTTGTTGAACTTCATGAGGTTCCCGTCAGCCCCCTTCTCCAGCCTGTCAAGGTCCCTGCCGATGGCAGCACCACCCTCTGGTGTACCAGACACTCCTCCCAGTTTTGCATCATCAGCAAAATTCCTGAGGGTATGCTCTGTGCCATCATCCACATCATCAATGAAGATGTGAAACAGGACTGGACGCAGTATTAACCCCTGGGGCACACCACTAGTTACTGGCCTCCAGCTAGGCTTTGTGCCACTGGTCACCACCCTCTGGGCCTGGCTGTTCAGGCAGTTTTCAGTCCACCTCACTGTCTGCTCATCCAGCCCTTATGTCAACAGCTCGTCTATGAATATCTTATGGGAGTGTCAAACGCCTTCCTGAACTCAAGGTAGACAACATCCACTGCTCTCCCCTCATCTACCAGGCCAGTCATTTCATCATAGAAGTTTGTCAGGTTGGTCAAGCATGACTTCCCCTGGGTGAAGCCATGCTAACTACTACTGATGACTTTCTTGTCCTTAATGTGCCTGGAAGTGGTTTCCGGGATTAGTTGATCCATCAGAATTTTCTTTAGAGCCAGCTTTGAACACTGTCTTAGCAGGTTCCAGAGCCGTGCATCCAAAAATATGGGGTGGAAATTTGAGTGCCTTTTATCTTGTGTTTTGAAATAGGGAGAAGTTCTGTGGAAAAAATAGAATGTGAATATATGCTATGATGTCCCTGAAAGACTGAGCTGCAGATCATTTTACTTTGGATGTTTTATCTCCTGGAAATGGTTAATAAGTATCACTCAATGAGCACCATTACACTGATATTTAAAGAGTACTTCGCAGCCTGCATGATTTTTATGAGATGTAAGGTTCACTGTGAGAAGGGTTTCTGCATTTCTCCTCTGCGAATGCAATGTATGTCGATCATGTAAGGATTGATTCTCTGACCATTTAAAGGTAAATGTAGTGTGTAACACCTTATTAGCTGAACAAAGATAGGGAGAGACATCTTTTAGAGCTTGATTTTGTAGTGAGTGGATTGCTTTTTTCATTATTATCTTTGCAATTTTTAAGTGGTGTTGAATTTTATAAATGCATTATTCATTTTTACATAAAGTTAGTTTAAATAAATTTTAAAAATATTTCAGAAAAACTGACTAATATCAGGATATCTCTTTTATTTCATCAGTCATTACACATTGTAGTCTACATATTGCTTCTGTCTATTGTAATTCTTTTTAAGCCTTTATTGTTATAATACCCAATAAAGTTATTTTTAATGATCTAAACATTTGCTGTTTAAAGATAGATTTGTTTTGAGCCAAGTAATTTGAGGCCTTGATCTAAGGAACAATGCAGTGCTGCAAGTATTAGTCAGATTATTTATGTTTTGAAAAAGTATATGCTTCAGTGTTTTCTTTCATGTTTTTGCCATGTTCTTTTATGAAGTGTATCAAAAGAATTTTTATTTCAAATGGGTTGAATTAATAAAAATGAGACCTTTCTGATTGTGTCCAGATAACTTTTCAAGACAAAGTCTTGTACAACAAGAGGAGATCAGTGCTTTGAAAGAAACAATTCCACAACTTGATAAAGAGAAGGCAACTTTGCAAGACTGTGTGGAAGAAGGAAGAGAGAAGATTGCTACTTTTGAGGAAAGCCTGGCAATTCAAGTATGTTTTAACATGTAAATAGTCGCATAGTCAGAAAAGATAAATAGTGAAAGGATCTGTTGGGTCATCACACCTACCTTATATTATTATTTGCAACAGTGCTCCGTGCTGACCTAGTCTGCTCCAGTTTCAAGGCAACAATAAGACTCATGTTGACTTCAACAACAGTAGGTTTGAGCAGTGTTGAGCATCTCATGTTTGGTGTTTTGTATTGTTTATACTTGCCAAGAGAGGAGACTTTAAGTACTTTCCTGAAGTGGAGAAGAGTAAATTTTTGAGAGTAAAATATTTTGTTTATCATAAAATTTAGCATAAATTCTTCCTTGGGCTCTACTGATGTTAAAGATGCAGGATGCCAAATAATATTGCCTTTGTTGTCATTGAAGGAGCATCTGAATCACATTCTTTTCACCTTAAGGTACTAGTTTACCTAAGAAAATTGCATCAGTTTATTGCTCAGTGTGATTTCAAACTATATAATGAAGCTGATTAGTTCTTAGTTCTGAAACTTTGTTTTTCACTTCAGCTTAAGCCATCTGGATATTTGTTTAGGATAAACTAAAGAAGGTACTTTTTAACTGTTGTAATTCTTAACTCAAGAACTTGCACTGAGTTTTAACAAAGTCTTAAAGGAAATATATTGCAGGACAGGCTATAATCATCTTGTCATGATTGCCATCAAAGCACTGACTTTGCATTTTAAAAATTGTAAATTGTAAAATGGTGTCCATTTTAGGGAAGAGATGGCTGTCTCTCACTTCCGGTTTCTCCAGTGGAAGATATTTCCTTAGGCTATCTATGCTTCTTTTAATATCTGTATCCAAAGACAAGGGAGTAAAGGGATACACTTTGTGCTACCTTCTTTATGGAAATACAGTGACAGAATTCTTGTTTTATCAAGACTGTATTACAAACTCTGGTAGTTTATTCATTGTAGAAAAGCTGTGATAACTTACTTAATAGATGGAAGGCATCATTTAGAGCCAAATACTACCTTTAGAACCACAAAGGATTAAAAATTTAATTAAAATTTTATATTCTGCAGAAGATAATATTTGTTCCTTTATTTGCCAAATGAGATTATCAGAATTTTCAGCTCTAAACAGTACAGGATGAAACTTGGAAAACCACAATTCATTTTGCATTAAGTAGTTAAATTAATCAGCTTGCTGAATGAAAGGAAAATACAGATAATCTTATTTAATTTTTTTTTTCCATTTATACTGAGGAGTAGTGAGGGGTTTATTTTAATTTTGTATTTCTTTTCAAGGAGAAAGTAATTTCAGATTTCAAGATTCTGATTTCTGAGATGGAGCATTCTACAAAGTAAGGGTAAAATGTCAAGATCATCATTGAATTTTGATTAATTTATAGCATTAGTTCAAAAATTGAATCCTAGGATGTGCTAATCTATAAATATTCTTTTACTCTATTAAATACTAAAATGTTACAGCTTTGTTTCATGACTTGCAAACTTAACCACTGGAAAAGCTATCATTTGTATTACATTGGACAGTATTGTCACAGCTGAAGTATTTTTTTTATTTGCTGCATAGAAAATCTTCTGAAGCACTCTGTATCTGTGAGAAAGATATCACCAGTTTGCGTTAACAGCTACAAGAAACCAACAAAGAACTTGCACAGACTAACAAGAACAAAGAATCATTAGCTCAGGACAATGACAGGTTACAAGAGCATCTTTCTAATGTTAAGCAAGAAAGTCAGGTGTATTTGTACAGAGAACTCTTGACTAAAAAGGAAAATTGTATATTTTTCATGTAGTGCATAGAATTGTTGGGCCCTCATCAGAAGTAAGTCTGCAAACTAGTTTTTAAGCTCATTTTTCAAATTCTGATTTTTCCTTTATTGCTCAGCTCACTTGTATAAAGAGGACCAGCTATTCTTATGTTATGGCTTTGATGTTTATCTTGAGGAACAGCTAATTAATGGTTTTTTCTGATCTTCATGTAAAAACACTGTGGCAATTATAACTATTGCTTATATGGAAAAGTACTATAAAGGAGGCAGAGAGTATTTCTTATACTGTGCTGTGACTGGCCCAGAGCACTTACAAGCATATGAATTTGACATGCTAATAATTTAAAACAGTACACATTGTGATAAGGTTCAAAACTATTAATAGCATTGTATATATTTAAATTCCTTTTAAACTGGCTTTTGGATAGAAGATGCTGGAAATACTTGGTTATAATAGAACATTACATTATCTACTGTGTTATTTGTCTGTGTGCAGTTACTAATGAAAGTAGTTAAAATACTTAAAACTAAAGTGTTGTCTCATGCACACACAATGTTCATGCATCAATGTGTTTTACAAGCAGCTAGAAATTAGGCTTAATACCTGTAGTAGTTCATCACTGTGTAATGTTCTGGTTTTTTCTTCTTTTTGTTCAACCTCCTGCCTTCATTTAAGTTTTCTGAGACTTGCTCTTTCTTCTCTGATCTTATTCTACTGCTTAGGCTATCTTTGTCTTTGAAAATACTTTCTTTCTGCTCACCTGGCTTTCTTCTCCTCTAAAACTTCTATGAAGTTTTGAAGGAGCAGATTAACTTCATCTGACTTTAGCTATATAAGTTTTAAGTTATTAAGGCTCCCTTTTAAGTGAAGAAAAGTATTCCAGAAGGAGATTCATCCCATCCCAGTTTTTAAAGTGATTTATTTTATCTGTCTCTCGCCCCTCAGTATAGAGGAAGCATAGCTAACTAGTTTAGATCAGGTGCCTAATTCTGCGCTGCAAAAATTAGGTGAGACAACTCCCATGCTAAATAACTCTTCTCTCAAACACATTTAATCTCTTCTCTTTAGCGCCCTCCTTGAGTATGCTAGAAAAGTTGAGGTCCTAGTAGCTTTAACCACCAAAGGTACGTAGTGAGTGCCACTAGAAACGTGGATTGCTGAAAGATATTACTCCAGGGAACAGCTATTCTTTACCTTCTCTCAGAATCACCGTTGATGCGGATGTGGTCAGCTAGTACACACCAAATCCTTCTGCTGCTTCTAGCTACTTTTGAAAGCTTCATGGTTTTCTTTGCAAAGCCTGGGTGCTTGTAGAAGCAGTTAGAAACAAAAAGTTTTAGCCTCACAGGATCAATTACTTTTTAATGGGCTTGCATCTATAATATGTAATGGTTCCTCTAGATTCTTCCATTAATTTAGGTAATACTCAAAGTATTTAAAGTAGCATTCCCCTTTCTTCAGTTTGGCTTACTGAAAAAGTTCACAGAACCTTTCTCAGCAATTCCCAGCCTTTTCACAATAAGAACAGGAGTATCTCCATAGCCTACTTTCCCCCTACCCCAACCCCCCACATACCGGTTCTTGCAGCTGAGTGTTCTCATAGTAATTTTGTAAGAAAGGGTTTCTGAACAGGGCAGTTCAAGACAGCCTTTCTGCAGGTTTTTTTTCTTCACTGTGTTCTGTTTCTCAAGCAATAGTTGCCAGAACTGTGCGCATTCTCCTAATATTTGTCGTTTTATTTCTCCTGATTAGGAGATAACCACTTTGTTAGTTAATTCCGTTTTTAGCTACCTTCTGCTTTTTCAAATGTGGGCTTTTAAGAGACTGTAACATGTAAAAAAGAGAACTGACTCTGAGCCCTGCTCCTTAAATAGGACAGGCTATTCTGTTATGACCACCTAGCTGCTAAATAAACCATGTGTCTTTTTCTTCTTAGCTGCTGCATTCTTTTATTAACATTTTTCTTCTTTTTAAGAAGATTTAGCATTATTTGTAAGTCAAAGAAGGTAAATATTTTTGACATATGTAAAATTTTATATATAGAAATAGACATGGTTTAAATTTTATATAGCCTTTAAATAACTAGTTAATAAAGCCACAGGCACTAGATACACACCAATTCTATTTTTTTTGTAAACGTACAAGCCGTGTACTTTAACCTTATCAAAAAAGTCTTTCTTCATAGGTACTATATAAAAAACTAGCAAAGTACCAGAATGAGCTTGATGATATGAAGTCGAAAGCCCAGGATTCAAACACAGGTATTGTCACGCTGAAGGGTGTGCTGAAGGGTGTACTGAAGTCTAAAGTGTGTATATGGCTTAAACTTGTTAATAAAAACTGTTGTTTTAACTAAAAATTAAATTTTAACCATAATTCTGTGGAAGAATTTGCTTCCTAGCTGAAACTTATTTGCATTCTACTAAAATGTTTTTAATAGTTTGAATGCATTTTCTTAGCTGTTTTTGCAGTACACAAGTAAGGAAGTGTATTTCACTGTGTTTTATATATGTGTGTGTGTGTTTATTAAACTTAAGAATTTAGACAGTGAATAATACAGAGACTTCGGACTTTTTCATCTTTATTTCCATATGGGATTAATAGCAAAAAAATATATCTGCAATATATTGCTATACCTCATATTTGTAATGATAATTTAGCCATTTTTAACAGATATCTTTTGAGCATTAAAATGCAGCCACCTTGAACAAAACACTGGTTCTTGAGAATTCTCTCAGTGTTTTGGCTAAATGGCAAAGTTTTCAATGGAAAGAGAATATCCAATACCATGTCATACCTGTAGATCTATAGATATCCCTATTTTGTGAAGCTTGCTGTAAATTATTAAACAAACAAGATTTATGTGTGAGGAGAGAGAGAACTGTGAGCTTTTGGAGAATTACCACAAAGCCCGTGAACAAGGAGAAAGTTGGGAAGCAAAATGCCATCAAGCAGAAGCAGATTGTAGCTCTGTTAGACTGGCACTGATCAGTGCAGAGTCAGACAACTGCAGGTTGAAAGAGAAAATGGAGTCCCTTGAAACAGAGATGGAGCAAGTAAGTTGAAACTGTTCTTTCCATAGTCCACCCTTGAAATGGTCTGGTAGTATTTTAAGCCTGCAGCTGTTTAAAATTATGCTTAATGCCACTTCTCATATTTTAGAGATATTGCTACAATGAACTGTAGCAATTTGAGTTTATTTAATAACATGACTAGAATTCCATTAGTCACTCTTGGAAAAAAATCTTAAAAAATAATAGCGTATTTCCAGGAAAAAAAGTTATAAACTGCTCTCGTGTTTGGAATGACTGAAGGCGTAATGTCACACACAACTCCACAGCATACCTGAAACACACCTAGTGCTTTGTCACCTGTTACGTTCCCGTCCCTGCTTTTCTTGCTTCCAGCTTTTCAACCTTCTTTCCATTGCTTTAGGTGTCCCAGAGATCCTCTTCCCCCTTGAAAATCTAAGGAACTTAAAGGAACATGCACAGCATGGCTTTGAAAATTTTTTTTTTTTTCCCCCAAAAAAACCAAAAACCTAGGCTATGTTAATTTAAAATATACAAAATTCTGAATGCCTGTAGTCAGAACTGCTGCTGCTGGCTTGTGGACTTCTCTTTAGTGTGACTTCTGTCATCTCTTAGTTATGCCTAAGTTTATGGGTGACAGCAGTATAAATATGACTGACAGTATCTCAGCATTCAGTGATCATCTACATGCAAGAATACATTTCATTGCTAAAATAAGATGGTCTAATCTGAAAATGGAATGGGGCCCATGGCAGAATTTTGAACCTTATTAGCTCTGCAGAAGGAGTAGAATTCTAGAAATAGTTTAAAATGTCAGTAGCTGATTTTGCTGTCAGAAGCAAGAACTATTCTCTTCTATTTTTTATATATGGGAGTTATTTAAAGAAATAACTCTAAAGTTTATTCTAGAATAAATGATGTCTGCCTCTTAAAATTCACCACAATTACATAGAGATACTTTTGTATGATTTTGGAAGCAGTTTTACATTTTCTTTGCAGTAGAGTTTTGATTATCTGATATTCCTTTATGTAGCATTTAACAACAGAAGCAGCATCCAGGTCTCAGATTTCTGCCTTAAGAAAATCTCTTGTGAAAATGGAAGGAGAGCTTCAAAACATACATCATGAGAGAGTCTCCATAGTTGCAAATCTCACATCTACACAAGAACTTTGCATTAAACTAGATGCAGTCAAAGAATGATTAGATCAGCAGTTAACTTACACCCTTCCTACTTTCTCTGCTCTATGTGAAATACATTAAAAAAATAAGTTTATGTTAACTTTATACTTAAGGGATCTAAAACTACTTGGCGATCTAGAATGATCAAAGAAATCCCTGTTGATGATTAGTGTTTCAATTTTTTAAATCTTTAATTTGGCATTCCTCAGAGGGTGGATGCTGTATGCTATTTGAAGAGCTCACTGCTTTGCAAGGTTTTACTACAAATACTCAAAAGTCAGGACTAAAAATTACTGGTTGTTTTCTTGAAAGATGTCTTGGATTTTACATCTAATTGCTAAGTAAGGGTAGTAGCTGGAGTAGTTTATTAGCAAAGAAACTTGACATGGACCTGAAAATGCTTAAATGTTTTAGGAAGTATCAACATCTCTTTAAAAATCTCTCCTTAATTTCCCTTGAAATTCAATTTTTACAAAACCTACAAAATTAATGTTTGATAGGCAAATTTTTAAAGCCTCAGCTTGGATAAACTCTGAAAAATTGTTCATACATACTCAGATTATTCCGATATTTTCAGTATGATTCTATCACTGTCCTGTCTGTTCTCTGCTCCAGCTGAGATTCTCTCTTGTTCTTTACAAGCTTCCAGCATTCTCTTTTGACCTTTATGCCTTTTCCATAACACCATGGGTAAAGCTGCTGTTTTGACAGTTCGTTATTTGCTCCAGCCAAATGTGTGTGATGTCTTTTGTATGCCTGTGGAATCCTCTACGATGCTTTTGATAGAGAAGATTTCCAGCATAGGACGTTTGTCTGAAGCTTTTGTGAGATCTAATATGACTAAGTCTTCCTGGATCCTTCTGTGAGATTGTCAGTGAAGGGGTTTGCTGGGACTGCGGAGAGCAGCAACAATTTCAGGAGAGAAAAATGCAGAAAAGCAGTTGGAGATTTGGAGAAAAGTCTGAGGTTGGGAAATCTTCACTACTTTTTTCATACCTTTCAACCAGTAGTCTTTCATCAGCCATGTATAACCTTCAGATAAGGCTCTTATTTTACATAGTATTCCAATGCAGAAATCTGCATTACTAGATTGCAGCATATCTATATTCAGAAGTGGAAATTAAACCTGATGCTGAATAATAGTGTTCTTTCGATGTTTCTAATATTGTTTATTTTCCTATAATTTATGCTGTCTAGAGTTTTCAGCATTCTTTTGTTCTGAAATAAAAAAGTAGAATATCAAAACTGTTTATAGGCAAAGGAACTAGATTTTTTGACTGACAGTTAGAAGAAAATTGGATCTTTCAGACTGAAGATAGCTTTTAGTTTAGTTTGGTAAAACCAAATCATTTGAGTTTTGTTTTGGAAAGTGAAAAAAGCTTTTTTCTTCTTTTTTATGTGCTTTTTCCCTTTTTTTTTTTTCTTTTTTTTTTTTTTTTTTTTTTTCCCTGTTGGCCTATGACCATAGTTCTTTCAGTATCTGGTTTGAACACACAAATGGTTATCCTCTGAAAATTCTGAAGAATGTGCGGGAGAGGTGGGGTGTTTGCTAAGATGTCTCGGTTCATAGATTTACTATGACCTTTGGGTGAGCATTATTGTGCTTAATGTAAACTAGCTTTGAGTAAAACACAGATAAAAGTGTTTGCAGTACCCCAAGTGGACTCAGTTAGACATACTAAAATGCATACATGAAAAGATGATGGAAAAATAGCGCCTAGCTTGCTTACACTAAGATTAAAGCAGGCAGTTTTCTGTGACTGTAGCTGATTCCATACAGATTTTCCTGACTTACTGTCTTAGGGTTTGTTTTTTTGTTTGGGTTTTTTTTGTTGTTGTTGTTGGGTTTTTTTTTTCTTTTTGTGTAGTTACATCTCAGGTACATCCATTGTTCCCTTTTCCATCGAACATACTAGGTTTTATGGCTATTATTCTTTTTTATGTTCCCCCAAGATACATAGATGCCTAATCTCATTTTGGATTTTATTCATTTTCCCTTTCCCCCCAAATTTATTCTTGATGCTCCTTTAAGTAAAATAAGTGTAATCTCACTCTGCTCGAGATCCAGATACTGGTTTGTTGTACCAGGTGTGATTTCCTGCATGCAAATAGTTAATCAGTAGTTTCTTGCCTCAACAAAATCTAGAACTTCCCTCCTCTTTTTAATGATTTGGTCTACAGTCTGTATCCGTTGATCCATGTATTTCATACCATTTTGTCATTTCTGTCAAGTACATTTATATTCTGATATATACCTTGGGTGAATTTATAAATCTGACACAGGATTTTCACTTAGGGCAAATACAACACTAATCATCCATCTTGGAGTGAGAGCAAATTTTGGTCATACATCCCAGGCTTCCTTTTTTTTTCTCGCCTTTTTTTTTTTTTTTTGGGGGGGGGTGTGTGTTCTTTTTTTTTTTACAAAAAAGGCCACCATAATAGATATATAAAACTTTAAAATCTTTGTTTAGCTGCAGAGCAAGTGTGAGTCATCCCATTCTGAAACAGAGCTGCTGAGAAAACAACTGGGAAACAAAAGAGCATCTATGAAAAACCTGGAATCTTTGCTTCTGTCCAATCGTGAGAAAGAATTTCAGTCACAGATAGCAAAGCAAGAAAAAGACTCTGAAATTAATTTTCTCAAGGAACAGCTTTCTTTAGCAGAAAATAAACTGTGAGTAAATGACCAGAAGAATATTGCAGGTTTTTTCATTCTTCCCAAGTGTATATACACACAGGTGGTTTTATATCTAGATGCATTTTCAAATGGTCAGTGTGTCTTGGTTACTTTAACAGCAGAAGATACCAAAAACCTGCTTCTGATTCCCCAGCTATACCCTAATAGACTTTTCCATGTAGTGTTGTATTTTACTCCAAAAAATGTTCTTAATCTCAATTGCATGGTATAGATGCCCTTTCAATTTTGGATAATTGTATTTGGTAACATACTTGGAGGATTCTGCTTTAGCATGGGAGTTGGACTAGATGATCTCTAGAGGTCCCTTCCAACTCTGAAAATTCCGTGATTCCATGATTATAGTTGCTATCTAATTAAAGTGTATGGACTTCACAGTGCTATGCTGAGTCAAGATTTTATTCAGCTCAGAAACAGAGCAACTCAGCTAGAGTCGGAACTGCGTATCACCAAAAGACAGCTGGGGACTGAGCGCTTTGAAAGGCAAGTGTATGTTTTTGTATTGCGCTTCCTGCATCTAATTGGGTGGAAAGCAATTTAGTACTTAGACTTAGACTAATCAGTAGGATAAACAGCAAAGTGTGGCTTTGCTCTGCTATACATCTCCTGTGTGTTTGGAGGCTGTTCTTGTCACTGAATTCAGTCTGTAGCTGTTATACATGCTGTCTAAATTAGTTGTCTAGGTTCCCTTTATAGCCAATGGAATGAGATAGTGAGATAAACTGCCCTCTAGAATTGCCTGTTTTAGGATGGGATGGATCACTTTCCTGAAGATGCTTGTCTGTCTTCGCTCATTTATAGTGATGCTTGTCTTGATATATAGTGAGAGTCTAGGTGACTAGCTGGCTAGACAAGTGATTTATAGACTACTAGTTCTGCGATATGAATGGCTGCCTTTTGGCTACACTTGTACTAGTGAACTAAACCAGGTCAGAGCATTGACTTGAGAGGTCCACGCAACTGTATACTTGTCCATACAGTTTAATTGTTAGTACAGACTCTGGAATGATTTTAGCCCATACCAACCTGCCTTCTCCCACGTACTGCTTGGGGCACAGAAGGTGCTAGGGATGGTTCCCAAATGGCAGTATGGCCAAAGTAAATTTTTAATTTTTTTTTTTTTTTTTTTTTTAATGGGAAGAGCATTTAACAATATGTGCAAGCTGTTTCATATGATTTGGCCCCAGTACCAGAGACCGGTCCGTGGCCTGCTTCATGAGTCAGTTTATGTACATAGTCTCAGTGTCTTAAATAGTTTTCTTATCTGTGAAAGAACAGTACTTCTCTATTTCATGGATGTATTGAGGATAAAATATTACCGTGTCAAGCATTATTTTGGGTATGTAAAAGAGGTGATTAAAATAAGCAGAGTGATGTGATTATAGTACAGGTTTGAGAATCAGGGGTCTTGTTTAATTGTAATAAATTGGTTTGTTGATACTCTGTTCTGTCATAGGTATGGATGAAGGTTTTGGAGGGGGCATCTCTATACCTGAAGTTAGGTCTTTTAAAGATGGATTTCTTAAATGTCTCAGTGTATGTTTCAATTTCAAATTGGATTCTCCTTTACCCTGAAGTCATGGCAAAAACCGCTAAACTTTTGGTTTAGATGTGCAAGTCAGTTTAAAAGGAGGCATCGTTTGTGCTTCTTCAGCTACATAGAATGAGCCAGACTGTGTGCTAATACAGGGGTACCTTTGTTTGAAAAGAAACTTGATCTTCTTCAGCCTGTTTTGTCTCTACTCCCTCTGTGTGAATGCATCCATCTCATGGTGTATGCGTGCTCCCTAGTAGGGACTGCAAGTGTTTCTTGAAGTTCATTGGAAGAAAGTTGAGTCAGCCTCCATACTTAATCTCTTCTCCTGGTTAAGGATAATTTGTTACTCACGTGGTTGTTTATAGTTGCAATAATCTCAACACTTAGTTTACAGTTGGTTAGCAAAACAAATATTAGAGTGAGCCTATCTGAGGCAAAGATTGCTAGTTTTCATTCTTGAAGAGAATTTCTCTTCTGCTTCAAGAGAATTACAAACATAATTATCTGAATCGTTTTGGAAAGAGCAAAGCTAGGGTCCATTATGCAGTCTGTAAGTCAGTTGCAAAAACAATATGCAGAAATCTTAGATAGCAAAGACTGAAATGTTGTCTTATAAAAATCTGAGTCTGACGTTAGATTTAGCTATCTTTAAAAGGCTAGAGATTTTTTTTGATTTTTCATAAAATCAAAACGGTGTCCCTTCAGTGTCCTGCAAATGTTACAAAAATTTTATTTCTTTCCTGTTTTTCCTCAGAAAGTCATGCTTTACAAGAGCAGGTATCTATCTGTCTTGCTTGCAGGGAAAGAGATTAAAGCTCCAAGCTGGCTTCTTACAGCCAATCTGTTTTTCTGGTACTGGCAAGTGAAAACCAGAAAATTAGCCAGAACGGAAAAATACTATCATTAAAGTCGGTATCATGATAGTATATAATGGAAGCAGCAGATGTCAGTACTGACTAGGGTTTTTTTTGTTGCCAGTTTAAAGAAGTGGGTAGATTATATCCTTGTTTTAATACTGACTTAGCTAGTTGTATTGATTTACTGCCTTGGTGCACAATGAAATGATGCCTGAAATTAGGAGGTGGAAGTGCCAATGCTGTCAGGCCTTGAATGAGCACCAACACAGTGATACTAGGAGGCTTAATCCAGCTGTCTGGGTTTTTCTTTACCAGTCAGGAAAAGCACCTCCCCATCTCTCCCATCCTCCTGACTGCAGAAGCAGTTTGGACTCATGTGGAAACAACAGGTTTGATTTATTGTCCTGTTGTGACTGTGGTGACCAAGCACAGGGACTGACTCTCAGATACCCCTGGACAACCCCACTTGCATGACTTGCGTATCTTTTTATCCCTTTCTGTTTCTTGACCCTCCTTTTTTTGCTGCCCTTGTTCCTCCCTTTTATCTGCCCCAATCTTCCCAAATAAAAAACTTGCCCATGGTTACTTTTCCCTGTTGGTCATGGTTTTGCTACATTCATACCCAGACTTGGTATTCTACAGGGTGATGTTACCTGTGAGAGCTGCAAGTGGCTGCACTCCGACTTCCCACCATTGCCAGCCTCACCTTGACCATTAAAGACAGTACAGCATATGCATAGTAAAGCCCTTAAAAGCAATAATGCTAGTAAGACTAGCAGTCAATGTAGATAAGTCTGGTTCTGTAGTCTTTACAGTGCATATGACACGTCCCCAAGGCACAAGGTTGTGGGATGTTGGTAGCTGGGTGGAAGACTGTTACCGTCTCACTGGCCTCCTGCTGCTAGAGCGAGCCCTTTTCTTGCCTGTAGATTCAGATCCATGAGCTGGTGCTGGATCTGATCCCTCTCCTGCAGGTTTTGGTGACCTGCTTCAGTGGTCCGCTCCATAGTTAGGTCTGTGGTAATGGCTAAGTCACACTGGAGTCAGTTTCAGTTCAACACCAAATGGGCAGTCCTCGTTATACCTTCATTTGCAAGGTTTTGGGCAACTTGGGAGTCCTTTTTTCCAGCCTGGGTCAGTGCTATCCTCCCAATACACCCATTGATTTATAATGAACTATTGTCCAGGTTTTACTGGGGTTACATGCTGAAACTCAGGGGTTGTTGTAGCCACCCTTCCTAGTAGTTTCCCAATGCAACACAGACTAGATTCTCCTCAGGTAAACAACTGGTATCATGAAACCAGGATCCCAGATGAGTGCGTAGCTCCAAAATTTTCCAATGTATTGTCCAATCCCATGTACTTTCTCCCTGTACACCCAGATGCAGGAGTTACGGATTGATCCAGTATCCAGGCTCCACCCCTTGCAGTCAAAATGACGAGACTACCATTTTACAACTTTCCAACTGGGGAGTCCAGCATCTCTTAAATATCCATCAGTTTCGGGGCACTTCAGGTAGACTGTAGTTCATTGGCCTTCCCAACTCAAACTGCACAAGAATACCACAAGCAACACTGTTCTTACATTAATGTCATTTCTGATTTTAGTGATTGTTGTTATGTTGCAGACTTGTGAATAACCTTAAAATTAGGCTATTCCACCCTGGAGATTTTTACAGTTTTGAGAGTTTAACCTGCAGCAACAGTGGCTTGCTTCTGTCTTTTAAGGAAAATAGAGACAATGGATATGTAGAACTAAATCTGAGTAAGGGAGTAATACAGAAAGGGTCACTAATCTGTCTTTCAGAGAAGTATATGATGAACACCACATCTCCTTATAAAATAAAAGAAAAAAAGCTGAGATTCTTTAAAAGAAAAAAAGCTGACAATCTTAAAAAGAAAAAAAAGATTTGATAATGACTATGAGATCATTTTGATGATTTTTGAAAAGTGCTTAGTCTCACTGTAAAATAATGTTTATTTAGGGAATGTGCTGTACAGGAGCTTTGATGCCAGAATCATAGTCTCGTATCAGTTAAGCTCTACGTTAAGAACATCATCACCTGAACATTCCCATCATCTGTCTCCTGATTGGTTTTCAGACTGGTCCCTGGAAGGATAAGTGGTTCAACAATATTTAAGTTTCAAACACTGAGGGAGAAAAAAAAAAAAGGCATGAACTCTGATATTTCTTGTTGAAATATTGAGTGAATTCCGTGGAATTACATTGCTCTAAGAAAAGTTAAAGATTCAGGATCACAATCTTTTGATAATACTCCTTTTGTTTTGTTTTATTGAGCTGTATCAAAACTATATGGTTAATAGCAACTACTTTCACCAGGATGCTATAGTCATAAATTCTTAAAACAGTAATAGAAATAATGCTACAGAAAATCTCTGCTTGACTTGCCACCATTTTGTGCAGGTGTAGATGTAAATATTTTCATCTTTCCTACATAAAAACTCTTAACTATCCATCCTTTCTTCCTCTAGTAGTTTTCAGAATAGTTTTTACTCTATATATGTGCATTTTTTACAAGAAACATAAATGCATTCTAAAAGTCTCCAGACACTTGTAACCCTGAGGAGGAGCAAGCCCAGCTCTCCTTTTAACAATCAGTGAAATACTCCCCTGTCAGTTTCAGTCTCAGCTTAGTTTCATATTTGGTAGCTTCACGCTTTTTTGGTAGCTTGATGGCAGCATGCATTAAAAAAAAAAAATGCCACTTGAGGGGGAAGAAGTCTCAATTCATGACTTGCAGGAAACAATTTCTGCTTTTGAGATAGTTATGTACTTCCAAGAAGAATTTTGTTAATACTTTGTTAACTGAGATTATTACCTTTGGCACCTGATTAATCTTTGTTATCAAAGACTCCTCTAAGTACACAGGTCCTAAGAATACAAGACAAGTTTCCTCGGGTCAGTCAGCTGGTTCTGGTGCCCTTAGTAGGAAAACACAGCTGCGCAAGACAGTGATTTTGTAGCTATTGCCAGTCCTTGATAGCAAGTACAGGGAGTCTTTGTTCCTCTGATAGAACCACGTCTACTCCTTAGTCTTGAGTACACTGTATCTCTTAAATTTGTTGAAATAAGAACTGTATCATTTGGAACAGTTTAATTTACTTTTAATTACCATAACACTTTCTGCTATTTTTTATACGGAATAAAGAAAAAGGATCAATCCATGTAAGTCACCACACTGATACTAACAATGGTGCTTTTTCTATTTGTATCACTCCCTTTTCAGAGTGATAGAATTCCTTTCTAATTATTAAACTTCTGGCTAAATACCAAATCAAGACTAATCTTCTACAAAACTAGATTATGAATTCAACTCCTTTCTTGTTTGCTTTTTGAGTTTTGTGGGGGTTTTTTGTGGTTTTTTGGTTGTTCTTCTTTTTTTTTTCCTTCTCCTGGCTGGCCTTATGTGGCATGATCGTTCCTAGGGAACAATGAGTTTAAATAAGGACTAAAAATGAAATATGTGAGCCAGGTATAAATACTTTGCTTAAAATCTTCAGCTGGCTTAAGCTAAATCTTTCTCAATTAAATCAATGTAGCTTCTGAATGCAAATGAACCCAATTTTTTTTCTGCTTAATTATTTCCCATTTTTGAGTGTTCAATATAATTCATAACTTTTCTCCTGATCCAGCTCTTTTTTATAAGCTCTTTGTGGGAAGAACTAGTGTTGCTCCAGATCTACCTATTTATTTATTTATTTATACTAAATCATTTGGTATTGTTTTCATTAAAAAAACTCTGTGCAATAAAACCTGAAACTGGCAGTCTGTGCTATGTTTTAAAAGCTTAACTGGAAAGAATTCAACAGGTTTGCATAGTGTAGCAATACAGTAATAAATAAAATAGCCTGTTTGATAAGGGTCTCCTGAGATAGAACAGAGATCCGAATCTGGATCTGTCTGCTTTGTGTAAGTGATTTACATTTGATTTACCTATGTCTGGGTGAGTCCTCTAATGTCCAGAATACTAAAGTTCTTGATAACTTTTATTGCAAACTTGGAGTTTGTATCAAGAAAAGAATACCAGAAATGTCTGAAGTATTTATGAATGGTGAAATAATTTCCCTCCCAGCTAACTCTAGAAAGATTCAGAAAAATTCACTGACGCCATAATGAAAGAAAAACTAATGTATATTAATGCAAATATTTGGGTGTAATCATCAGCAGAATCACAGAATTAAGACTTTTAAAACAGATGTATGGGGAATTGATGAAATATGATCTAGGTGTAACTTCCTGTTGGATTTAAAGCAGAATACTACTAGAGATAGTCCTGCAGGAGGTGAAATGTCATATTCCAATTGCCTGAAGACAAGTTACCAGGGATTGAGAAAGATATTGTAGAAACAACTACTCAGTGGAAGAGAGGCTTCTTCCACAGCTAATGTCTGACTCTGCAGTACATGAAGTATAATGAGACAGCAGTGCTGGAATCACCATTAATACTCTTCCTCCTCTACAGTGTTTTGGTGCTGGGCTGCAGACGGACTGTGATGGGAGGTGAGGCAGTCAGGCACCTTTTTATTTTATTGAGAATGTGATATCAGAAGTAAATTGGACAGTAACTTTTTCTTACTCTTCCATTTTTCTCTGTGTCTTTATTGCACTAGACTCCTTGTTTCAGTAAAGTGAAAAGCATATGCCTTGTAGTTTGTTGTGCAAACCTAGTGGGAAAGACATTTTCTGTCTGATTTTCTCAAGTGATAGGAGTCCAAAGCTTGCCTTTCACTTCAAAGCACATTATAGCACTTCTGTACAATAAAATCTAAACCTTCAAATGATCTGGATTGACTATTGAAGAGACTGGGAAGCCTGCCCAAAGTGCTTTCAGAATCAAAACCTTAAAATTTTGCACATGGAAACATCAAAATGTATTGCTGTAGTCACTGAATGTGAAACAAATTAGATTTGTTTTTCTTTCTAGGAATTCTTGTTTCACGAACTTACAATGTTATATTCACAATGGCTTGTGAAGACTCTGCACACCATCTGGAGAGTTAAACGCTCATTTAATTATGATTTTTTTCCTTGCTGAATGCTAATTTTCATTAAATCTATTTCACAAATGCTTGCACGTTTTTTCATCACTCTTAATGTTGTTCAGTGGGAAGAAATTAGCCTAGATAGCTTTCTCTCCCAACTCATGTATTATTGTGTGAGATGGCCCATCTCAGTACACAGAAAAAACCCACAAGTTCCATCGACTGAAGTGATGGTGTGCTTTTATTTTAAAAATATGCATAATTTAAAAGGTTATTGATATAACTGGAAAAAAAGGGAAAGACGAACAATATGAAACTTTATTGGGGGAAAAGTGTCTATATTCAGGTGTTATGATTTGGATGTATTTTTGCTGAACTATGCGAGTATTATGCTTGAGAGAAAGCTGTGCCATCTCAAGATAGGAACAGTTTGGGTTTTTTTTTCACCTTCAAACCTGACTGACTTATTAATTTGGATAAATAAGATAGTAATGCCAGCAGATAACAGTGTTTTGATATCCATCTATGAAGATATGTATTTTATTGTATGTTTCCATGCATACTGGAGGTGGGTTCAACTTCTAAGAGTTTTATTAAAACTGCATAAAGTTTCTTCTTAGAGTTCTTTAATATGAGTGAGTACTGTTTGGTGATATTTATTCGCACTTAAACTTGCTAGAATTTCTGCACTTTTTGTCATAACATTTGTCTATGTTCTATATTCTCACACTTTAAATGCAAGAGAAAATGTAAAATTCTCTCCTATAAATCATTTGGGAAAGCTATACTTCTGTATTTGGAAATAGAGAAGTAATTCCTGTTTAATTCACTAAATTATCCATTTTATTAATAGATTCATCTTTCTTGCTGTCTTCATAAAAGAATTTTAAGGAAGGTCTGCGGTTTATTTTTGAAAGCAAAGGCACGTTGGTCATGGTAATGATTTAAATGTGCATCTTGCACGTATGTTCCTTCATACAAATTTCTTTTGTGATAACCTGACTACTAAACGTTAACATTCATATTTGAGTAATTATTAAAGACAGCATAACCCATATGAATGCTCATAACTGCCTTTTAAAAGCTGTTGATATGAGCTGTAGATATTATTCTATGTTGCTTTTTAGGAACAGGTAGCTTTAAAAAGCCTGCAAAAGTATTTTGATGAATAATGTAAAAAAAAAAAATATATATACACACACCTGTAACATAAATTCTAGGATTATCTTCCATAAGAGCAACAATATTTTTTTCAGTACAGGTGATTTCATTTTAATTTGTAAGTCGTCCTGATTCTTCGTTCTTTATTTGGGGGACAGCCACACAAGTAATTTCAGCAGTTACCAGTGTTATTACTTGCAAGTAATAAAGACTATAGGATCAGACATAATGATATTAACCATTTCCACATTATACGGTTATTAAAAGGCATATTGTACACTTTTCCCAGATGAGAGAATATGATCATCTCCTCATCCCAGAAGATGAGAAAGTGATTTGTTGCTTTGCAGTCATATTGCCATATTGATTTTTTGGAAGATGATCACAAAAAAGTTTGAGAAATGTGATCTTAGTCTGTAAAACTAACACCCTATCATTTAGAAGACAAGAAGGAGAGGTTAGATAAACATAAAGTAGATAAAACTGAGTTCTTTTGGGGGGTGGATATACTGTGCAGAGGCCTATGTCCTAAGATGTAATTCCTTAGTTGCAATAATGATAGCTTTTCCATATAAGATCATAAAGAAGTCAATAACGAGGTGCTCCCCTACAAAGTAAAAGTGCAAGATTCTTAAGCAATTTGGACTTTAAAATTCTTCTCTTAAGTAGAGAGGATTAAGGGAATATGAGATTATAAATATCAAGATGTAATAAACTTGCTTTTTGTAGAGTACTCTGATAAAGTAATAGCCTTTATTATTAGGGTTAGCCTTTGTGTAGAAAACATTACGGAAATGAGAACCTTGTTTTTCTGCAGGCAAACTGCAAAGGGATCATCAGATCATGGATGGGGGCAAAGGAACTTTTGTCAATGGTGATAGGATATAGACTTCAAGTGACTTCTGACAGCAATTAATTGCAATGTAGTTATTGATGGTTAAAAAAATTAACTCATTCAAGTGAGTATATTCAGAAAGCAACATCACTGTAGTGGCAACTCGCCTACATCTGACCTAATGCAAAGTCACAAACTGAAAGAAAAAATGAAAGAATTAATTGAATTTGCTGAACCTTGCACATAATCCCTTTCAGTTTAACAAAAAACCTGCTTGTTGGCAATGTCTGTGGTAATAGCCCAAGAGGACTCGAACAGTGTTTGTTGGTTGGGAATTGCATGTACTGCTCCAATAGTGTATTTTAAAAACCTTCAGACCATTGCTGAATAGGAAACTTTGCTTCACCCTTCAGTAAAGATAGATAATGACCTCAAACAGAGTACAGTTACTTTTGGTTGCAAACTCACTAATCTAGAACACGCTTTAATTTTTTCAAAAACCAGGAAGTACTATTCAATATGCCCAAACTGAAATGTGTTAGACATTTTGTGATAGTATCTATTTCCTCATAATGCGGGTTACTCGTGGTGGTGTGATTTTCTTGTTGTTGCTTTATTACAGTATTTTGGTTGGAAAGAAACATACACCAAAAATCTATTTATAATTTCTTTGCATTTGTGACACTTATTTACAACTGTCAACAATGCTATACTTGATTTTTATACATTTTTTTAATTGCCTTTTACCACAATATTTTTACATAAGTAAACCTGAAAATACAACTTGTGGTTTTATATGAAATTAGAGCCTGTTAAAACTTGTTCTCAGCTATTCTGTCATGATCTAAAATTCTCTCTTCTGTATAACAAAGAATCTTACAGTATTTTAAAAGGTATTGCTGCTCTTCTGCAGCAATATTTTTCTAATTTCTAGCCACTGGTTATGGAGTTGTTTCCAACTGATTTTGCTTACTCATGGCAATGGAAACTTTCACCATTAATTAGCAGGTTTTTTTACTTGAGCATAACTGGTTTACAGCGTTTGTAGAAGAAAGAATTCAGTCTCTCTGGTATCCTCCCTCCTTAGTCTCTTTTTCTTCACCTTAGAAGAAATAGGAGCTACTATGTGTACAGAACAGTATCTCCATTACCAGTATAGTCCCACCAAGGAGGAAGAATTCATTGTGTGTTGATGGGTAGCAGTATTTCACTGCTTTTTGTAAAATCTACACAAGCAACCTTTCAGCAGCATTTGGAACCATGTATCTCTGTGATTTATCCTGATGTTTCCACTTAAAGAAAACGACTTTGGTTTTTTTTCCTTTCAGTTACTAATAAAGCTTGAACTTTAGCAACGTGTAATTGGAGTTAAGATTCTGCTGTCAGTGTTAAAGCAAGTGGGTTTAGTCTCACGGTGTGGGGCACCCTTTGGTAGTACTACAGCTGAGTTTTTTATTTTATCCCCCTCTGTTCTTCTGAGAGCAACTAATCCTGTCGGTATCAGTATAGGCTGTGCAGTATTAGACAGCCACATGGCTGTCAGCATCAGATATACTTTAGCAGCTCTGTTACTCGCTTGCTTTTGTAGATTTATTTAGTCTGACTTTGATATTAGCAGATCTTAAATGATACAATAGAATGCATATAAAGTAAGTATATATGAAATATTTAACTAGTTAATTTGCATTAGCTCCTCTTTCCACATCTTTGTGATTTCAGTATGAATAGCCTTGCAACAAGGAATACAAATTGTTTTACTGATACAGACTGGAGTGTCTGTAAAGTGTGATCTTCTAATAAAGGAAGCAGGAGGGTTTTTTGAAGTATGTTGCACTCTTAATGATCTTCCCTCTGATCTACTGAACCTTCATATTAATTTCCAGCAGAGGGAGTATGTGAAATAAAGATGAATGAATCATACATAGCTGTTGTGTTATTAACATACACAGTTATCTGAACACGTGGAAAGATATTTCACAGTTAGTTTTAAGTTTTGGACACTTTCCACACAGAAGAAAACTAGCCTGCTAAGATGGATAAAATTTTCATGTGACTTGACTTGGATTGACTGTGTCAAAACGTATATCCTTATTTCATGACAAGGATCGGAATTTTTATTAATAAATTTTGAAAAAACAAAGTTTGCTTATAATTAAAACATTGTGTATAAGACCTGGCCTGAAATGGTTCCATCCAATGGATTTTTTTGCCCTAACTCCCTAATACATTGCAATTCGATTTTCTCTAGGCTGTCCCACATTTGACTTATTAAAATCCATGAAGCAGTTTAATCCTTTGTTTCAGCAGATGCAAAAGTCCAAGCTTAGTTTTAAGTTTCCTAGCTTGTGCCTTCTCATCTACATTGTATTTTCAGTGCTTTTATTTCCTGAGGTGGGAGAAGAACAAACATTTTTTTTATCTTGAATGCAGCCTACACCCAAGTAATTATATCGAGTACACAAAGCAGAAAACTTCTTTGTTGTCAGAGCCGCAGTGCAACCTAGCAGGTGAACAATGTGCTTCTCAGATTTGCTTTACACAACAGTATGTCTGTCCTGCACACAGTAATACTTTGTAAAATTACTGTTGCCAGAATAGCATACGCATTTTTAAAGCAATGCTACTTAACAGAAATAAAACCTATAATTGAATTTCTTTTTTGGCCCACAGTGGCTGCTCTAGAATTAATGTTGAAATGTTCTCCCATTCTAACACTGAGTGCACCAGTTTGCCATTTTCATTTCTGCTCCCCTTACCACTGCCGTAAGAAACAAGCAAGCTCCACAACATTTTTCATTCTAACATTTTTACCTTGGACTGTGAGGCAGTGTAGTGTGCTATTTCTTCTTTTTTTTCAGGCAACACCTGTGTTTTCTACGGAAAACTGCTGTCCTCAGACTCACGTACGTTATACCAGAGACTGCCTGTAGAGACAAAGATGCTATGTGCTGAAACTAGAACTCACAATTTTGAGAGAAATTTATTGAAATTGATGGATGCCAAAGCAGGAAACTATTCCATCGATGTTATTTTTGTCAATTCTTCCAGCCAGTTCCTCCAGCCTTCCTTTCTCACCTCTTGCATGGAAACTAAGCTTCAAATACACTATTTGAATGTCCGAATGCGCTACTCTTCACAGCTGCGAGCAACTTCAGCTAGAGCCTTTCACTCTGGTACCGCTCCGAGGACCTTGACTGATTTTTCATTTGGGTCTGATCTGCTTTTAGCGGATGTACCTACTGACTGTAGCGCCACACTGCAATTACCCCGCCAACTCCTACAGCCTTTAACTCGCTTGAGGGGAAAAAAAAAACCCAACCAACAAACAAAACCCAAACAAACACCTAGCGATGGCCAGTTGCTACCTTAAACCACTCGGGGTAGGCAAAGGGGAAAGAAAAGCCAAGGCAGAAAGCTCTACTGGTGAAAAATCTCTTGTACAGTTGCTGGTCTGCTCGCTTCTCCTCAGCCCCGTCCACCTCAGGGACCCGGCCGGGGTCAACATCTTCCCAACGGCGGCCCGAGGCGGGGGCCTGGCCTGGCCGCCGCGCCCCGCCCGCCCGCTCTCGGGGCAGCGCTGCCGCCTCGCCTCGCCTNAAGTCTCCGCGGAGCAGTGGGGGGGCCTCGGCGGCTCTGCCCCTCCCCGTCTTACCGGGAAGAGGGGAAACTCGCCAGGAAGCGGCGGCAGGTGCCCAAAGCGGGGGGGGACGGACCAGCCTGGCCGCAGGCCGGCCCTTTGCTGCGGGCTTGGCTGTGGAAGTGCGAGGAGGGGGGCGCTGGCGAGGTCCCCCTTCCCTTCAGCCCGCCCGCGGCCCCCCCCCCGCCAGACATCCC
>VYXH01006705.1:31419-112772 GCA_013397275.1 Burhinus bistriatus
GCCGCCCTCCCGCCGCCCGCCTCAGTGCGGCGGGGCGGCGCAGAGGGGCGAGGGCAGCCCCGCACGCCGGCTGCCTGTCGCCAGGCGTCGGGCCGAGGTGGAGCCCTTGGGGCTGCTGCCGTCGGGGGCGGGCGGGGAGGTTGGCCGCCACGGCGGTGCCCGCCCGCTAGGCCGGCGGGAGAGCGAAGGGCGGTGATCCCTGTGGTGTTCTCCGGAGCCTGTTTTTCTGAGAGTGTAGTGAAGGGAGACGCTTAATCTGCGCCCAAATGGGCCTTTAATTTAGGGGCTGAAGGCACACAGTGGGAAGACACGGGCACTGGCTTCCATGTACACAAAAAGGCTCCTTCGCCATGGGCGGTTTGAAGTTTATCAAAGGTGGGAATCAGGTGGAGGTGAACAGGCTTGTGCTCCCCCACCGGCTCCGCACTACCCGGGAATCACTGAATGACAGCATGGTGGGGGTTGGAAGGGACCTCCAGAGATCATCTAGTCCAACTCCCCTGCCAAAGCAGGTTCACTTAGAGCAGGATGGACAGGAACGCATCCAGGTGGGTTTTGAATGTCTCCAGAGGAGGACAAGTTCAGCTTGCGGGCGTGTTTTCTCGCCCTGAAAGGCTGTGGCTTTCCCTCTCCCATTCCTCAGGCGTCTCGCAAAATGCTAAGTGGTCTTATGGCCTGAAATTATCCTCAAACGTTGTAACTTCTTCCCCTTTTAATTATATTTTTGGACATGAGACTTGAAATATCCCTAGTCAATTTTTCTCATTATTATATAAGCTTCTATTGAGAAACTTTACTGTCAATGATATATTTAGTGTATTGAATTTTGATTGCCACTTGATTAGGTCACTGTATGGGAATCTCTTAAATTAAAAAAGCTTTAAGAGTGCAATGAAATTTATTTTAGTTGTGAAGACATCATCCTGCCAGTTTTGCCGTACAATTAACTGAAAAAAAAATGCATATAATACCAATATAAGCACTAATTATTTGCCTATTTTCACGCTAGTTAAAAACCTACTTTTTTCTATAGCTAGTTTAATTGTATTTAATTTGCATAAAATCATGCATATCTTAGGCTTTATATGCATATAAATACTAAAGCAAAATAAATATCAGCTAGAAGTGTGCACTGGACTGTACATTACATCCTTTGTCTGAAATTAAATTGTTATTCCAGGTTGACATACACAAGATCTTCTAGAAGTTTTTCTTCTTCTACTCTTATTCCGTTATAAATCTAACACACCATAATTAGCTCCCATAGATCTTTCTTCAGTTGGATGTCATGTTTTCTACTCAGTGCTGTATATTCTCCTGTATTTGTCATCATTAAAAAGTTCATTTGCTTTATCACTCACATATCATTAGCGTCCAAAAATAGTAACCATACATCAAAGCCTGTTTGATACTGATGCAAGGCTGTATATCATTTTTGCATCAGAGTAATTTCTCATTCCTCATATCACCATGCCAATAAACACTGGGGCACCAGTCCTTTTCCATGCAACACGATATGGATTGTTTTTATGTAAATTTTAAGTGGAAGCGAGGTCTCATCAGCAGTTTTCTCCAGGGCAAAGATTAGATTACAGAAGGAAAAAATGTAACGTTTTTACTGGCTCTTGCCTTGTAGCTCTTTAATCATTGAAAGAAGGCAGTTTCATGGTAGGAGTTGGCTTATCATTAAAGGAAAGGGAGCAGGTGCATTTAGCTTGATCCAGTCATGAAGTAGGAACTTTTTTGTGGTTGTAGTGATGGGTAATTAGTTTGTCTGTGCACAGACGTCAGAGTTTATAGACAGTAGGAGGTCTTGTTTCTTTGCTTTCACAATGACCTTGTGAACTTTACTTCTACTGTGTTTTTAATTAGAAATGTTTTCTTTAGCGTGAAATATGCTTGCGGATATATATGTAGTATGATTCTTCTCTTGGGGGGGGAGGGCGGGGAAAGTAACCTGGGCAGTAACTTTGCTGCAGTAGCATTGCTTCTAATGTAGTGCATAGGTATATGAGTGACTTCTGCCTGCCACTGAGCTCTCCAGAGAAAAGGGCTCTGCTCACATGCGATCTGTAGAGGTACTGACATCCTCTGCTATCCCTTTGTGCAGGACATTTACAGCTGTAAGTTACTTGGCTGGCAGATAACAGTATTTATAGTCATGATGGAAGAGTATCAAAGAGGAGGAAAGAACGAGCTGCGTAATAGCAGGGCCTGGCACTGAACTGTTACTGAGGAACTGAAAATATGATTAAACTATGGAAATGTCTTGAGCAAATATTTATTGCAGTAGCAAAGCTACATTTCAGATTCAGCAGGGCTAAAGTGAAATCATCACAGTCTAACAACACAGAGACAAGTTCTCCCTGTGCTTGTGTGAAGATGTAATAAATGGCCATCGCCTCATAGAGCATCTAGCCATTCCACTGTTGGTTTCAGATATGTGTTGCCAGCACAACCAGTCTCTGATTGGGGCACTATAACCAAACCATGCTGTGGATAGGGACCCTGCAGACCACTCACTGTGCAGAAAGAAAAGGTGTCTACTAAGTCTGTTTTTACTAGTGTCACAGATCTCTTGTCCAGTGCCCTGCACAGCTGGAGTGCATCAGTTCTCTCGCCCTCTGCAGTCTTGCATCTTAACAGCAAGCACTTGCTTTGGCTCGTTAAATGTTGTATATATCCAGCGATGCACAATTCATTTATCTTTGTGTTTTCAGATGCCTAGAAGTGCTTTTCTGAGACTGTAGCTGCTGATGAACTGAACGTGTCTGGTTTGTATCAGTCCAAAATACTAAAGGACATCTATTTGAACATGGAAATCTTTGTTGGAAGGCAGTAGAATGAAGACTGTACATGCCAGGATTGTAACACACTCATATAGAAAAAACTACTTCATTTCCCAGCTTTGCATACTCTGAAAGAGAGTTAACGATCACAGGAGAGATGGAAATTCAATCATAAACCACTAAAATGTAATGTGTCTGAGGTATTAAATATACAGTCTTCTCTTACTGAGAGATTTATGATTCTGTATTATTAAAGAGAAAAGAGAGGCTATGCAAAAAGGACAGGGAAGGAGACTGTTTAGTTACCCATTTTGTTATAGTGAAATGTCCATTTGTGGACAAAATTGTCCCTTAAGGAAGATGGCTTTATCTGTACCGAAGCATTTCTGTGGATTGCTACTCATCCTAAAGTCAGCAGAACTCCCTCAAAATTATGTTTCTCCATCCTTCAGCTTTGGGTTTGATAAGGTCAAGTCCTCTCAGTTTATGTTTTTGAATAGGCCAGTTCTGGCACACGTGCCTCCCCAGTGCCTTCTCAGTGTAGTATTGCAGCCTCTTGCACTCCATCACCCCACGTGAAGAGGGCTAAGCCAAGATATGCTCATTAAATGTGTATGATCTCATACAATCATTTTTCTAATTCGGTATCAAATTAGATTAACATTTTGCAGGTAGATGTGGATAAAAGTGTAAAACAACGTAAGAGGCAAAGGTGTCTTTGGCTGCTGTGAAATACATTTAAAATGGAAGGCTTTAAAATTAAATATAAAAGTGAATGATGCAATCAGTACAGTAATTCTGGAGTGCTTTAATTTTTGATGTCTATAAAGTGTGAACGTTGTACGTTGTGGAATTCTGAGTGTAAAATGCCTACATCTGTTTGATGAGTTATAACAGGGTGAAACTGAAAGTCTTCGCAGTTCAAAAACAAGCAATTGGGTCTGTCGGCACCTAGGAAAATACAGACAGCAGTCTGGGAGTATAGCGTAAATGTATTAGTAGATGTTTCTGCAAAAACAGTTAGCAGCGATGTTTTTAATGAAGCTGAGACTTAAATAATCATTGTCTCGATTTCGAGGGTAACTTTTTATTGTGTTCATACCTCTTGGAAGTCCCACTGCTCCTAGTGCCCATATTCTGTACAGCCTCCTCTGGGCCAACAAAATTCCTCTTAGCAGTAATCACTTATCCAGGAGTTGTACGAATTTAACAGAAAACTGTCTTAAAGCCCTTTAAACAGCAGATGGTGTACCTACCTTTGTAAAGCATGTTTGAAATGTACCTTGGGAGCAAGTTCCACTGTATGCATTGATGATGCCTTAAATTCTGACAATTTTTGAAATAGTTCAAGAGGAAAATTGAATCAATGACTTGGAGACATACGCGTCAAAACAGGTATGAGAGAGACAGTAGGATTTTTTAGTAGTTTGTCACCGTTGACTCTTCGTGACCTTGAAAGAGTCTAGTGAAGTGTAATTACAAGAGTATTTACTTACGGTGAACAGTTTTTTAGCCTGTTGATGTTCAAAGAGAATGAGATAAAACAGGACACATTTCTTTGGTATTTCTTCCAGTACATTTTGTTTCCCAGAATTCTCAGGCCCGCGGTTCTTCATGCTCTCAGCTGCTTCAGAGCAGACTTCATCAGTCAGCCCCGGGAGTATGGGAAACCCACATGTATACAAGGTGGTAGGTACTTTTGGTGGTGTCCTCTACCAGCTGGTTTTCTGATGAAGTCTGTTGCTAAGCTAAGACAGAAGTAGCTTTAAAAAGAATCCTCCAAGGAAAATGTTTTGACTGTACTGAAGTACAGCTTTTTCTTTTGTGGGTACACTTATGGTTTTACGTATGATGTGCAAATCTGAATTTACAAGGGAGATACACTCTTGAGAGTACACACGCTGAAGTCTCCATAAACAGTTTATTATATTCTATGGATAAAAGTACACAATAGCTCTGCTTTTTTAAACAGCAAAAGAGTTTGGGATTTTTTTGAAAGTCAATTTATTTTGAATGGTGTTGTTTAGTATTGGCTTTCTGAAAAGCTAAAAACTCAGTGTGCTTCGGTTTTTTTATCTGTAGCACATGAATGTACTGGGCAGGGGAGGCAAGTTGCAGTTTTACCCCTTTGTATCGAAAAGCGATAAGCGAGATGGAATGATTACCCAGTTTCTCTTTCTCCATGTCATTCTTCTTTTATCACATCAGCTTCTGCAACTCTGCTATTTAAAGAAAAATAGAATAACAAAGGAACAGCTTCATCTTCTAACTCATTGTCTAATACAATGCTATCAGCTGCCTGTATTTTAGAATTACGTGTTTTATTTGATTTGACACTGATTAGATTTCTTTCCTTCTTAATGGAAAATATTCTAGAACTGAAGAAAGAAGCTATAAATACAATATATTTAACATGGAGCTTCAAGAAAGACTCAGATGTCTAGATAAAAGGGCACTGTATGCCATCAAAATTAGTAACTCCTGAAATCTTACAGTTGTGATATTCTTTCCTTAATACTAGAATCAGTATTGCTAAACTTTTTGCAAGGTATTAGGGGTTTGGGCAGAAGCAGGGACTGCACTACATCAGCTGACCATGGAAACATGCAAGAGAGAGATAGGTACTTGGACAAATTGGAGGTTAAGGAGTTAACAGACACGCTGTCTGTCTTTCTAACCAATTCCACTCCTTGAAGAAGAATGAACTGCTGATTTCTGTAGCTACAGACCTTCTGAGTTGGTATAGTGTTTAATGCATCATCACTGAGTCAACAGTTTCATAGCTGGGAATGCTGTGCAAAACATACATATGGCTTAGGTCCCTGCTTTTAAGACTACAAAGTGGAGAGATTCTGTATTTACATCACTTTGTGTGCCACTCTGCAGCAAGAAGGCATACAAGTCTGATCACATCCGTTTTTTACTTAATGGTATGTTAGCTTAAAAAAAATCTATTGTACAGAGAAACATGGGGAGAGGAAGAAAATTAATGTCACTGCTTAGTGGTACTTAGTGTACAGAAGTAGAGCACGAATGGAGTATGTACAGGAGAAACCGGTCAGAGTTCTCCATTTGACCTCACAGAAACTTTAGATTTGGTTTCCATCCCTGTGTCCCACACTGCAGGCTGGTCATGTAGTGTGCTCAGGCATGCTCTCTGTTATTTGGAAGTAAGCGCTCATGCTAGTTTGTTAAGCGTTCACCTCAGGATCATTTGTTCTTCTCAGACCTGCTGACAGCAAAGTCTTAATCAAAGAACATCAGAGCAGGTAAAACTGGGACGATCTTTGGGGCTGGAAATCACAGGGGAAAGATGACAAAAGGTTGTCCTCCCCCAACCTTTTATTTCACGTTTCTCTGGGACGGGGGAGGTGTTGAGGGTTTTATCAAAGAATAACCAATGTAATTTTAATAAATTTAAATCAAAATCAAAACTGTGCAGGGGTAGTGTGGTGTTCAGAAAGACTATAGGTGGCAGCATCATAATAAAATAGAGTTTACTTGATATCTTTAGCCAAACAGAGATCAGTCCTTAGTTCCTTCAACAGCGTGTCATGAACAAATGTACAAAAGAGTGTGAATCAAAAAGAGCAGATGAGGAACTTGTTGGAGTTGTTTGCTGTTTAAGCAAACAGTTAAAATAGGTCAATCAGTCTCTTAAATCTGTGTGTCCTCAGTTTTGTGAGCATGGATGAACATGCAGACACGCAGAAATCCTCCTCGGTATCTTGCTTGGTCTATTCAGGCCAGCAGTGGTAGGTAGATTTTGCTATGCTGGCACATAATCCATGCATGAAAAAGAAAATGCTATCCTCATCAGCAGTATTCTCCCAGGATTTTTAAAAGGAGCTTTTGAAGAAAGACGAATTAATGCGTTTTAGTGATGTGTTCTGAATTTTCCTAGGTGGCTAGTGTCTTTGGGACACTGAAGGTAGATAGACTCTAAAGACAGATTTTTTTCAGAGAGGAGTGCTCAACAGTTTATGAAAATGGAGCCTATTTCAGGTAGCTTAAATTTGGCTTACAAACATGAATACATACAAATTAATTTTGAAAAAAGACGGCCCTTGTTACAATAAGGAGGATAACATTTTTTACTTCTGTCCCTCCTGCTTACCATTAAGGTTTATGGGAACAGTTAAGGTGGCATATTATCTTATGTCAGTGTGTGCTGTCATTTTCTCCTAGTGTGCTAATTGCTTTATAGCAGAAATGAGAATATTCTTTTTCCACAGCACAGGGAGAACTGTCAGACACATTTGGCAGGGCACAGATTCGCTTTCTTTCCTGTCCGGATGCATCCCCCTGAAATCACTCAGCCCCAAATTATCAAAGTGAAGTCATAGATTGTGTCTGGTCCATGGGTTTCTTGTTCCTCATCAGCCTGCTCTATAAGATATTGTCCAGTTTACTGCTCTCAAATATTCACTTCAAGTATGTACTTATCTCAAAGGTTATTTGATTCAAAATAATGGGTGCTATAGTAGACAATATGTATGGCTTTTTATCTTATATGCTAGCTCTTTTTCACATCTTTCTGTGAGTTGAAAGTACGAAGAAAGTATGCTGCAGATTGTAAAGCCAGCTTATCTAATTGCTGCTGAACCAACCGATGAAGAGTGCTCTGATTCTTTACTAGTTTAGTTTTTTTATTAAGTGAAATGATGACTGTATATTGGTGTTTTAAATTGATTGTGCAGATTACAGAGTACTGGATAACATGCATCAGTGAAAGGACGCTGGGGAAAAAAGTAAAGTGTCGCTGTGAAAATTATTCGTTCTTTCTAATGACTTCAAGTTACCTTTTTTAATTACTTCCACAAAACCCCTTTGATAGAATGCCAAACCAGTGTGAATTAAACTACTTAACTTTTTCTGCCTGTCTTGTGTCTCACGCTGCCAGGCAATGTTGAAATTTACCTCAGCAGCTTCCATGGGACTTAAATATATTTGCTCAGAGATAGACTTGAAGCAAGATCTCAAAGTTGAAGTATGCAGGTGATATTTTTTATTTACCCAGGAGAGGGAGGAAAACGCTTGTAGTATTACTTCCGTATTTCTTTCATAAGCCAGCAAAATGGATTAGAGACATTGTACTTGGGTGCTGAGGGATAACATAGGCATCTCTCTTGCACAGAGGCTTTTAACATCTTCAGGGATATAATTCCAGTCAACTGCAATAGGATTGAGGCACCTAATCTGGAGATCCCACTGTACATCTTATCAGTTAATGATTCGTATTCATTGCCAGAGGTGATGGCTCCCATCTCTGTCTTTAAGCATATAATGTCTCTGAAAACTTTACTTTCTGGAACTATCTATCTAAACAGTGGATGCTCGGAGTGAGTCCTTCTGAACTTCTGAGCACTGGGTGTGCCATGTCTGTATCACAGATCTGTCTGGGTAGTAGCTGTATGTGTGTTATTTTCACCCTCTTTCCTTGTTCACATGCCTTGGTTTCAAGGAAAGGAAATTTGGTTCTGTGAACCAAGAGGCAGCTGTCGTGCGCCCTTGGACGTGCCCCAGATCTGAGCAGTTTGGTAACTGGACAGGGAAGATGCATCAGTTCTACTGAACACCGCAGGGAACGTTCCTGAGTCAGGCACTGAGCACCTGTCCTCTCAGGTTGTTAGAACAGCCCTGGACACAGTCCTTGTTAGATAGGCTAGTGATGGCTTTCAACAAGGAATGTGGATGTGGTCACCCTCTTCCAAGGACCACAAGAGTTTAGCAGTCTTGAGTTCAAGCCGTTGGCTCCAGTGCCATAGAACAGTCCTGAGAACATTTCATTTACAAGAACAGATGCATCCTGAGACATACCATAAAGGCGTCTAGATATGGGCTAGGCTGTATCAACCATACCAGGCAAAGTGATTTTATCCTTACCCTGAGAGATGTCAGTAGGTGAGGGTTTAGTTATATTGGGGGGGAGAGGAAATAACCTCTTCTGTCTTGATTATTTTTTTTTTAAAGCACAGTTCTATTTTCTGTGCCAGCCTGTGGTGTATTTTTGTAGCACAGTATGAATGATTTGTGTTTGATCCCACAGTTGGAGAGAGCACTTCCAGTCTGTAGGGGAGGAGAGGTCATTCATATGTTGCTGTGAAAGGCTGTGGGAGCAAATGCTGAGCTTCTCACAGTCACAGCTGACACGCCTCTTAATGCTTCTGAGCTAGAGATAAGGTCAGTGGGCAGCAGGGTGCTGATAAGGGTAGGAGTTCCCTGGAACAAATGAGCATTCACCCAGTTAACGCTTATTACTGTCTTATTTTTCCCCGTAAGATTATAGCCCCTAACCCAAAGATGATCTTGCACAATGCTGTTCCAACAGCTGCTGTAAGCTGAAGACATTCTGGGTAAAATTGGGCTCTGTACACTGATGACTGATCACATGAATCTGATAAATTCTTATGACAGGATTTGTGGCTTTGAGGTTCACTGTAGAAGCCAGACTGTGCCTTATTTGCTGTTAAGGCTTAATAGAATTGCCCATTGATTTCTCTGCAGCCAGGTCCCCCAAGGGATTTATTCATTCAGGGATTAAAATTGTTCCACGGTTGTCTGATTTATTTAAAGCTCATGTGTTACTCTTAATTGGAGACAGTGACCTCAAAAATAGCCAAAACCTTCCATTATCCTTATGTGGAAGAAAAAAGTGTACAAAAAAAATTCATATTCTAGCTAATGAAGGCTTTTATACCTCTACTTTTCTACCTCCCTACTTCTGCTTGCTTGAGTCAAAAATGAGTTGAAATATCTGCCTGATGAATTTGTTTGGAGTGGAAGGAAGCCAAGAATTATTTTAACAAATGTTTTAGCTTGACACTGAGTATGGAGGCTTAGTTTGCCAAGCTGGAAAAGTGAATAACTAGGCAGTTTTTGTGAGGCTTATATAGGGTGTGGGTCATCTTAAATGTCAGTTCCAATCTGTGTTACGTATTTGTAGAGGAGCATATATTGTGAATGAATTGACACGTTCTCCTCATAAGTTTCATGTTTCTCTGAAACAACTGATTAGTTTTGAAAAACCATGGCACGTACTGCAAGCAGCGTAAGAGACTTCAGGAAACCTGCTCTTCTATCTGCTGGACAGAATTCCACAGGTACGTGCTTCCCCTGTACATGTGTCCAAAGAAGCGTGGGTGCTGTGATGGTGTGAAGGTAACGTGTCTGGTAAGTTGAGCTGCAGGATACAGTGAGAAGCATTACTGGCTCCTGTGAAAGATTGATGGAGTTCAGCACAGGAAAAGGGGGCCTTCTAGCAGCTCCTGTGAGTGTTGGGTCCCACCAGTTGGTGTGGTGCGTAGCTGTCCTATCTGTGGCCTCTGTGTTGTAGAACAGGCTCGCCAGCTTCTTTTGACAGGTTTGCAGCCACAGCTGTGAAAGAAATCAACAAAACTCACCTGAAAGTGGATCTATGGCTGCTGCTTCCACTTTTGCACAGGCATTTGACAACACAGTGTAGTGTGTACGAACAAAACCATACTTTGTTCCACCACCAGTGAGGTGGTGCTCTGTCATTAGGTCTTTTCAGGGAAGTTTCCCAACAACTATTCTTGCTCTCTCTCAGACTTTCTGCTGCCTTTCCTGTATTGTTTTTCTTACAGAGTTTCTCCTTCCTTTTGTTCTTTCTTTCCCACAGAAACATCTCTACCATACAAATATCTGCATTTGTGATAACAATCTTAAGAGACATTCCTTTGGCCCTCAACATCAGTTGCTTCTTTGGACTTGCCATGCATGTATAGATGATGGTTCCGCTGCTATTGTTATCTTCTTGGATAAAGAATCTCTGTTGCATTTTACACTTGCTCTGAATTACAGCCATTGCTTCAGTAATGCTTGACTCTTTCACAACTTGGGTTACTAATTTTCCTGTTGTTTTTTAGCCTGAAATTTAACAGTGGAAGATGGTAGGAGAAAAAGAGAGACAACTTTTGCTAGAAGCAAGTTGAAATCATGGGTGTGTAATAATTTAATACTGCATGTCTGGTATTCCAGGATCCCCAAGTAGGCTTCAACCTTTGAACAGGCAAAGTTCAAAGTTGTTATGGAACTGAAGGTTGGTCCATTTCAGAGATACCTGAACCAAGTAAATGGTCTGGCTCCTCTCTGACATTTGCAGTGAGTCTGCAGTATATGGAAGGATAATGCTAGCAGACCTGCTGTTTTGATAAAATTATGCTCTTTCAGCCGGTTACCATCTCTTGTGTAACTCTGCACTGTTAGCACAAGAATATGAGGGTTTATATTTGGACTCTGGTGGAATGCTTTAAGGAAATGCTATCTGCTTTAGAGTAAAGTGGTTGTTTCTACAACCTTTCTCATGATGAGAGGATTTTTTTTAGTAAAAGCTGGTCCTGTGAAGCTGATGCTGAATGACTCTGTGAGCAGAGAGCACTGTAAATTGTTTGTCATGTGTACACAAAAGATTTTTAGTCAGTTTTCTTGAAACTTTGCAGAATTTTTCTCTGCAACTCTTGCAATGAACCTGATGTAGCAAGTTTCTTAGCCAAAGCAAAATAAGTAAGTGGGTGTACTGGCAATTACAATGTAACCTTTAAGTGTAATTCTGTAATTTTTATTCATGTTGCTTCAATTATCTGGTTTAATAACCAGCTCGGCTGCTTAGCAGTCTTACTCTGAATGAAAGCCACAAGATTTAGCTCCATCACAACAATAATTTGGGTTATAACGGAGGACCATGTGTGCAAATAGGTATGTCTCACTATGAACCTTCCTGTTGAACTCATGGGGACTCTGGATCTGGTGGTGGGAGCCTCCAGCAGGGGTTTCCTGGCTCCATCTCTACAAAACAAACTTGCAAATTCTTTTTCCACTCACATCTGCTCCTACAGCACTAAATTTTGTCAGCAATATTTCCACAATATAAAGCCTCATTTCCTATTATCTTTTCTTACCTGAGTAGTTTTTATTTTAATAGCCTCTATTTCTGAAACATAAGGCAGAATAAAACTGACCAATGTACAGTTTTTGTCATAATATTCATAAACTATTGTACCATTTTATTTTTTCTGTCCACTCTTCAGGATGGAATTGGGCTGAAATTTACAATAGCACTTGGCATCATCCTAACTCTGTTTACTTTGCCATCAAATTTGGACTAAAGCTGAGAGTTCATATTAGCTCAGCGCGAATTTGCTGTGGTGTCGTTTACAATATTATATTCCACATCAGGTCTGTACAGTGGGTAGTGATCTGGAGACAATATCTGCTTTAATAGGTTAGGGTAAAGAAACGAAAGCCATTTGCTAGTGTAGGTGACGGAGCTGCTGCAACAGGAGCATGCAAGTGGTCTACTTACATGAAAATATTTATCGTAAAAATGAACTTCAAATTTTAACTAGTCTTTCTGACATTTCTAATTAAATTCTCAGCCACTTTGCTTGGGAAAAGCAGATTGTCAAATACCAGGGGAAACCACTTCAGTTTTTAAATGTTTTAATTAATTGTATTGGATGTGTAATGTCTGATAACATGCTATGTGTTAAACAAGAACGCCCTGACAGCTTTTGTGCAGACTGCTTGAAAAGAGCGTTATTTACTTTCCTGAGTCAAAGCACAAACTTGAATGTGTCAGAACCAAGGTTCATTGTGCAGCCATAACCTGCCTCTTGCATGTGGAGTGGACTTCAGTCACAAGCTATTCATCCTTTTGCCCTCCCACTCAAACAGCCTAAAAGTTACACCGCCTGCCAAAGTTACAAGCAACTGAATATAATGAAGGAAATTAACACAAAGTATCGCTGTTATCTCATCTCTAATAAAATATCATTGGCTTACAGTGAAAGCCTGAAGGGAAGTTAGTCATGAAATAAAGACATTGTGTGCTGCATAAATCAATGCTGGTTACATGTAGCTGTAAAAGTGAAGATGTAAATTGTTTATATACAACTGTCAATTCCAAGACTTGCAAACCAACTAAAAAAGAGAGAAAATGACTTTTTCTTGGGCTTATATGACATTGGAGAAATAAAAGGTATTTAAGCCTCATTTTCTTAAAGGCATTGCAGAATTTAAGAATTTATTCCAGATTAGGAAAATAGTTTGCTCTGCTGTATGGTTATCAAATCATATGACATTTAGTAACGAGAGCATGCCCAACTTATTTTAGGACAGGCTATTAAAAAAAATACTCTGTAGATAGCATAGCATGGAAGCAAAAGCTATATTTAAAAAGAAGGAGCTTTTCTGCTCCTGTTTTGATGTTCAGATGGCTTTTTGAGTATGTTAAGGCTTTATTGCCTCTGTTTTCTTTCTCTCCCCTTTTCTTTTTGATGTCACTGTTTCTTGCCTCTAGTGAAGCCCAGGGAGAACTTGCACCAGGAATGAGCCAGAGAACTGGACCACATACGGAGAGCTGTCAGACTCACAGGTGGAATAAACTGAAATTTGTGGCAGGGGCAGGAGAATTAGAAAAGGAGATTATTAAAGGTAACCATATTTGTAATAATTCTTCGTCCTGCTACTTCAGAGGCTACATACAGCGACAGTGCAGACCGTGCCTATCTCTTTTGTTTTGTTTGGCTTCCTGCCTGGCAGTTCAGCACACAGGTACCCAGCAGCCAGTCCGCATGGGCTCAGCTCAGCATCAGGCGCAGTGCCACCTCTTGCCCTGATAATAACTGGAAGGAAATGGAGAGAGATGGTGGTTCTCCCAGGGCCGTTTGGGGGACACAGAGGACCGTGAGCTCCAGGGGTTGCCCTTTGGGTCATTAGAGTAATGCAGTAGGCACACGTGGGAAAAGGCTGGTATCACTGTGCATTGTATGGAGATCCCAGTCATTTCATTGCTTGTGCAATAGCTTATTCTTTCTCTGGATGTTGTCCTTTGACAGTAGTAGAACTTTTATGAGTAGTTATAAGACAGTAAGACTATCAAACCTTGCCTAGAGTGGATGCAATTGCATCATCGTGAATGTATTCAGAACATACTCTTATACACAAAGAGAGATGAGCTATACTGGTACTTAGTACCTAAATACTGTATACTGATAGCTGCGTAGCAGGCCATTGTTTCTTTCTTTAGCTTGCATGCCCCAACCAACCAATGTATGTCTTGAGTACTGTACTGTATTGTGTATATTATAGTGGGTTGGCTGTAATGTGACTGGGTGTGTTTGCATCAACTTCAGCCTAGGTGGAACAATAGCTGCAAACATGCAGAGACATGGACCACAGTGCAAGCTAGACAAGCCCTCTGAGGACTGAAGATGCTGATGAACCCATATTGTTCTTTTTCCTTATTGCTCTCGTTATCCAGGGGTGAACACGGCCCCAACCTAAACAGTCTTGCCATATAATGTGAAAGCTGTTTAGCCCTATAGCAAAGGGGAAAAGAATAAACCTCCTTTGTTCCCCATCTCACGCCTCCTTTCCCCAGGAGATGCTCTTTTGGTTACCATGGATATGCAGACTAGTGGTACAGCCTTCCTGTCCTTTATTCAGTACACCTACTAACATCTGTACCAGTGCAGCTTTCAAATACAGACCTGGCTTGTGCTCTATCTGGCTAGATCTGGTGCTGTTTTACACATTTCTGTGACATGTTGTTTTTGGCTGGTTGTTCTGCCTTCTTGAGCAGATGTAACATTTCATAACTTGTTACTGAATTTTTCTCCTTCCATTCATGATGGTGACAACCAGAAATCTGATTGTCAGTTCTTTATGAACCACTAACATGAAGTACATAAAGCAGCTTGGGAATTTCAAGAGATCTGTTTCTCAGCACCACTCCCTTGAACGCTGGGTGGTGTATGAAGTATCAGATTACGCGAAGACCTGGAGCAGGCGGGTCAGTGCAGTACAGTTCAGTGGTGAAGGAATTTGCATTGCAAAAGAATTTATACATCTTGCTCTTCAGTTGCCATCAAGTCTAATTGCGCTTAATTTAGCACTCACTGAGTAATTAGGGAATCTTTCTTTTGGCCTCAGTGGGCATTGGATCAGAGCTGCTGAGCTGAACAGCTGAGACAGGTTTATTAGTTTCATAACTGAGGTGGGAAGCTCTGGAAAAGTAGGGCCAGGTCTGTCGTGTCAGCATTTATCTAAATGTTAAGAGATTTAGATGCTGCAGACCTCACGCTGTTGCCACTTACTTCACCGTGTGATGCAAACCTGAGAGCAGGCAGGCTATTTAGGTGTCAGCTGAGCCACCAAAAACACAAGAGAAACAGAAAAAGACAAATGTAAATGCAAATTTAAGCATGGAACTAGGAGTTCTCAAGCTTTTGTCACTTAGACACTTTGGATAAATTGTTGGTCTTTTGTGGTACTCAGATATGAAATGAAATGAATATTTTTTCATGAAAGGAATGTTTTTTTTCTGTCTTTAAAATACCTTTAAGGGAGAGCAACAGTAATAATGAGAGGATTAGAAAATGTGTTTGTTGAGAGTGTTGCCGTGGCTATGATTTGTCCAGAACCATGCAAGATCTTCTCAAGTATGAATAGCACCAAGCTTTTTACTGCTCTTATTATTTAATTGTATTCTCGTAGCATTCAAAGGACTCAGCCAGCACAAGGAGCTATTGTGCTTGGAACTGTGCAAACCCTCAAGAGGCGGAATCCTCTAAAAAAATTCTGAGTTTAAAGTAACGAGATGGGTAAAACATGCACATTCAGGCAGCTCAGTAATACCTTGCTGTTAAGCATTTAGGTGGGGTCATAGCAAGACTCTTTGGCACCTTTCCCTTCCTCCTCCTTCTGTGGTGCCTCTGTCCTCTTCCTCACACCCTTCCCAGCCAGCTGCTGCTGCAGTTTCGCAGGCCAGAGCTCTGGGCTGACCAGTGGTCACTTGCCTTTCCCTCTCCCCTGGAGTGCTGCTGCCCAGGCTGTGTATCAAGGCAGGGCATGGGCATGGTACCCATGTTTCACATCAATTATTTCACCGGAGGACTCATAAGTTGTCACTGAAAAGAGCAAGATGGTATGCAAAGCCCCTGGAAACTGATTTGGAGGATCTAAGTCACATTTTTTTTTTCCACACAGCATTTGTTTCTTTTGGAACTGCACATAGGATTCTCTGCCATTAGCCGCTGCACAACATGATGTCTTCTCTTTGTACAAGGCCACACAACACTAGCTGCTGGGGCTGCAAATCCTGCTTCCAGGTGATAGCCACGGGACAGACCACTTTCCGTCATCGAGACAACATGGTTCACTTCCTCTTGGTACTTGTCTTTCGCTCTGGCTTTGTGCTTTGTTCCCTCTTACAACTTTTTTCCTGCGGTAATGGCTCTCAAAGGCACAAGAAGGAGAAAATTCCTATTGGTGGAGTGAGGCCTTACCCACACCTGCCTGTCTGCCTGCCATGCTATTTTGGATGCCAAGTAGACAGCAAGAATGAATCAATGCTGTGAGATTGAAAAGCAAGTGTATAATTTCGCTGTTTGGACCAGCAGATGGCAAGTGTAGAGGAAAAAAAATCAATCGAAGAGCCAATCCAGGGAATAGACATTAAATAAAGCCATCTGGCAAACTTATGAGGGGAAAGAAGAAGATGAGACCAAGTTCTGCTTTAAATATCTGCTCACAACCGAGAGGAAGTTACTGGGAACTCATGCCATGGGCAGGCAGACTTTGGGCCTGTAAGAAGTTCTATGGAGTGTCAAAACCTTTGGCAGTGTTGAAGATTTAGAAGAAAGACCCTAAATTGCTAAGCAGAGCCTAAGCAGCAGCAGCATTTCTGCCTCTGTGAGACCCCAGTTATACTCCACATAGAGTAGTGAATACAGGACTCCACTATGGGATTGAGAAGATCACATCTAAGAACATGGTTTGTAGAAAAGAGCTAGAAGAGGAGCAAGGAATAAGCAAAGAGGATGATCTAATATATGCCAAATTTTGAAAGACGTCGCTAAGTCTGTTTTTATGCCAATGCTATGGCCATTTGTTACTTTGCCTCACTACATTTATTCCCAAAGGAGAGAGTTGTATGTGGTTTTGCACTCAGGCTTTTAAGTAAAGTTTCAAAAGAGAAGCACAATTCGTTGAAAGGGAAATGGTATCTTACATAAGTGCCCAGCCTTTCTTTTGGAAACTTGCTCTCAGGGAATGTGATTGCAGAGCCCAGAAGTCTAGCAGATGTTATTACTATTTCTGTTTTACAGGTCAGCGCTTTGGGTTTTTATACTCTGAGAAATGCACACAGCTGTTAGCCTGTCTTTTACATCATAAGAACAAGTCAATTCTGTATCTTATTCTTAACTTATACGTGTGATTTTTTTTTTTTTTTTTTCCTGGTAAAATGGGGAGACTGTGGCACATCTTGAAAATTCAGGTTCTCTAGTTGACCAAGTCTTGTTGGCAGACTGTGTTGTCTTCTTATTCCCATAAAGAGCAACAGTGGATCATTTTTCAATCAATTTTGGTCTTGATGTCCAGGCTCGTGGCATTAAACAGAACAAATAATCCCACCACTCAGACTTAACTGCAATAAAAGGAAAAAAAATCAGTATTTTAACATCATTTTTTTAATGCCTCTGTTGATAATAAGGTTCACATCGATGATGATGTAGTAGCTATATTTTTTGCGTGACACTTAACATGGAAAATGGTTGCCAACTCTCACTGAACAAATTTTTCAAGTATCTGCTTCCTTTCCATCTCATCTGTGTTGTTACTGATTAGTTACTGTATCTGAGAAAGTTGTCTTTAGTTTCCCTCAGCATCCAATAGCCAGACTAACAAAAAGGCAGTATTTCTGTCCCTCTGCTCAGATGAATAATTCATTGCCCTTCACTTTTTGTGTAAAGTAAATTTGAACTGTTTCTTTTGTAAAGATTCTTTACAAGAGAGTTGTGGACACACAGAAATTCATTTACTGCCTTTAGGCATGTCATTATCTTTTTACTGAGAGGGAAGTAACAGTTTATTTCTGTTATATTTTGGTTAAAGGATTTGCTGTATCTAGCGTTAGAGGGATGGTATCCTTTAACTGGGGAAGCCGGAGTTTGGCAGGTTTTCAGTGCTGTTCTGCTGCTATTCTCCCCAGCTCAGAGCAACAATGGGCTGGAGAGATGCTGGCAGTGTTGCTTGGTTACAATTCATCAGCGTGAATCAATGCTTCACGCGGCTCCTTCTGCGTCTGAACAACCGTGAGACTTCTCGGTACTGTGTTACTGATGTATGCAGAGATGTGACTGGATTACATACTGTCTCAATTACTGTAAAACTATACCTTTGCAGAGAGATTTGGACAGCAGCGTTCAACTTTCAGTAGTTGAAGTCAGGCAATTTCAAACTGTTTTACATGGTTTTACAAATACATAGCTGAGTAAAGCAAATTTTTAACAATTTATTTTGTTGCAAGGTGTGTTTGATGCGTTTGGTACTTTGGCATCCTTCTGTATTCATCGGGAAGATTAAATCCTTCATTAAGTATCTTCCCCTGGAGTAGACACGTGCCTCGCTGAAACCTGCCCACAGGCAAAGTGAAGCATGTAAGAGGACCTGCCACTTTTGGACTAGATGATCTTAAAGGTCTTTTCCAACCTAAACGATTCTATGATTCTTTCTCATACTCCGTGTGTTTGGCCAGATCTTAAGCTGGCATAAAATGAAGCTGGAGGAGTTATACCAGTTTAGACAGTAGGAAGATGTGACAGGTTATTTTGAACACTATGGAATGGCTTTTCTGTACCCTACACAGATCCCTTTTACTACTTGCCTGTTCTTGCTGTTCAAGACATGACCAGAGGAAATGTTAAGAGGGAAGAAAGGCACCCGGTTTGTGCTCTCCCTTGAATCAGCGCTTCCAGCAGCATTGTTCCCATCTACATCATTTTGCTCACTCTTATATAAAACTGATTTATTGTTTTGCAGTTCTCACTGTTTTATTGCTTGTTGTCACTCTGCTCCATGTACCACTCACACCCTCTCTTCTGCCCAGTAGAAGTTGAAAACTTCCCATTAGTCTTCACAGCATTTTGGTTATGCTTGAAAACACCTAAAAAAATCAATGGCCATACAGTAATTGGCAACTTTGCCCAGAGTATCAATGACAAATCACTGACTGAGCTATTTGCTCATCTGTGGCCAGGAGATCACTGAATTCTGGCACCTACTCGGAGCACTGTCTTCATCACCAAGTATCTCCTGTGGCTGTCTACACACGTGGCAGTCCTGGTAAATGTCCTTCAGTCTCTCGACAGAAAAATCCAGAAGTATTTTTCTCACATTCCTCCTCCTCCTCTTTCACATCTGAACTTCTTGTCCCTGAAAGGCGTTACCCTTCCCTCTCTTTTTCAGGCTCAGCAATTCTCCATTTCTCCTCAAATCTTCATGCTCGTATCTTTAAATTTCTCTTTACCTCTATTAAGTGCCTCATTATTGAAAGCTTGTATTTGTCATATCTTTCCTTTTGCCAAGCTTTCTCTGTTTCCTGCTGTTTAGTGTCAGCTTGCTGTGTTACTGAACATTAAGGCCATTTGGAAGAATTTGTAGGAAAAAAATGCACTGAAGTGACATCCACTACATTTGGTTTGCAAAAGATCAATCTATAGTAAAAAATTAATCTAGCACTATCTAAAATACAAATATTTCTATGAGTAGATTCTCTGCATCATTCTGCCTTCCGGTGATGGTATCTTTAGGAGGGCCTTTCATAAAGAAAATGGTTTCAGCATACCTGCACTACTTAAAATGCAGTTGCATTGCACAGAGCGATGATTTCTGACTTGCACTCGGTATTCTCTTGCAGGATCAGCTTTTATTTAGCAGCAGGTGGCTATACATATAACAAATTTTCAGTTTGCTTCCTCCAAATATTGCTTGGTTATCTATAAAGATTTTTTGATTGTGACTCTTTAAAACCTGGATTAAAAACCAGTTTTGCTGCTCCCTAGGTTATGACATCCGTAACTATTTTGTTTGGAAATTTAAGTGCTTTTGGGATAGGACTTAAAACTGAGCTCTTCCTATTTCTCTAAAAAGATGAGAGAAGGGAAATAAACAATAGGATGATAATTTTCCTGTCAATGTGATGGTCTTTGGCTCTTGTTCAGAAAGGTACTTGAAGCACTGCAATACTCATCTGCTTTTGGGCAGTTATAATTGCTGCAGGGATAGACTGATTCCCTAGGTAAATACAGACATTTATGGGGGAGGGAGAGATTTGAAGCACAGCTAAGAGACCGTTGCTTGACCCCGAGCCTGCATTGAACACAGCTTTATTGGGCCACTGAACCTGGCTGTACATAGTAACCGAAGGAGTGCCTTTTTGGGGATACACTACACACATCAGCAGCAGACGTTAGGTGTGCTTGTTGCACCGCTGAGATGGTCTGGTGTTTCTGCAAAGACACTTGTGTACATTTCCCTTCTGTTAAAACATTGCTTTGTTTTTAACAGATAAAAAGCTATATTAAGTTGTGGAGTAATTCCCTTTTGAAGTCATAGCTGGACTTCTCTAGACATGACAGGCTAGCCTTCCTGTGCCCGAGACCTCTCTTTAAAAGAGCTTCTGCTCATGTAGTGGCTGGGTGGTAGGTATACCCACTGCAAATCTGTCCTGCAGAGAACGTGCCCTACAAAGATGATACTGGAGCTACTGCCCTGGCTGGGTCACGGGTCCTCAGAGATATTGCTGTCTGGGTCTGGCAGAGACTGCCTGAGCAAGGAAGGAGCCACTCACATGTGAGAACGTGCCCAGATGCGATGGGGAAGCATCCAGCCGGAATGAAAGGACTTGTTTCTGCACCAACACCCTTCGTCCCTCCCAGCCTGCGGGAGCCATGCTACACGTGGTGTGCACAGCATCGCTTCTTGACATTATTGCCAAGAAGACGGATGTTCCTTGGAGTTAGTAGAAAGCAAACAGGCATTTTTTTCAGATAATCTGGTCTATGTGAGATATTTATATTATGCTGCATCCGAGGAGTCATTATTTCCTTTCACTGTACAGGATAACTAGGCCCAGTTATACCCCATGCAAGGGACCCAGAGGCGCTTTAGCTCTTCAGGTCTAATTCAGCTCTTATTTTTCAGCTTTTAGAAAATGCATACTGAGGAGGTTGAAGCTAAATACAGTAATTAATACAATGGCATGGCAGTAACTTAAAATATTTAAAAGGTCAGAAAATGCAGAGTTCTTGTGTCATCATTAACTTTCCCAATTTGCTTCTCTTCATTTTTTTATGTTATGAATTTGGCTTTAGAATGCGCTTTGTAGCATACATGTCTGGGATAATCCTAATGTCTTCATTTTTATATGTTTAATATTCTGCCATTGCATTTGTTAGTGCTGTGGCTGTGTGTGTGGTGGATGGTTTCTTCTGCTTTATCGAATGAACAAACTTGAAATACAAAGTTCTTATTTCAAGGTTAAAAACTTTCTAGTTTCATTGGCATGAAGAATAGAAAACTCACCCTCTGTTTTTGCACCTGCGCTTCCTGTTTTCAAACAGGTGCCTTTTTGGCATAAAAATAGCTCAGCTGCTGCCCCTTTGTCCTGGGTGGTGCTATGCAGTGACCTTTGCAAAGCCAGGAGTAACTGTTCGGCATGTCCCTGCCTGTCCAGGAAGGACCCAGCTAAGCTTCCTGAGCAACATCAGCCTCCGCTAAGAATTCAGGTCAGGATCTCCCTGCTTGTTTCCTAGCAACGGGGGGATACTGGTGCTTTCTGCTCTGACCAACTCCTTCGGCGTTAGATACAGGGATCACTTGGTGAAGGGATCAGGGTAGTGCTAATAACTCACGCTTCGGGAAGGCAGAGCGTAGCCCCGTGCTGGGTAACTGATGAGACATAGGGTGCACTGTCCAAGTTGAACCGAACTGAGACTGTACAGAACCATCCATGCAAACTTGAAAGTGCCTCTGGGTTTTTTTGGTGCTGCTTAAATGTCTGGTGAGGTGACAGATCCCTTTTGAAACACCGGTAACCTTTTGTGTTACGTTGAATCTGGCAAACAGGAACATACGCAGGTAAGCAGCTGAAGAAAGTTTATGTCTGAGGTTGTTTAAGGTTGTTTTCCTACAGGTTCAATGCGTTTCTTGGTTACACAGATGCACAACATTGAGTTGTGGGAGTATTGACCTGCCTTTGTACTTATTAAAGTTTCATCGGATGGTAAGTAAAAAAGTTAAGTGGAAAGATGAATTGTCTTCCCTAGTTCCTTGTGATGTCTGTTTATAAAGTGCTGAAAACAACCTTTAAACTTCTCTCGTTGATTTATTGTAGAATTGGCTAATGAAAAATCCTCAAGTGAGCAGGAGTTATCAGTTGCCTCGCTCTCACTGCAACTGGCTCCTTGTAGCACATTTTAAAAATGGAAAGCAGCAAGTCCTTCTAACTACGTATTGTTTGCAGAGGCTGGCAATCATTGCCTCTGGTTGGTAACACAATGGGATTTGTTACTGCTTTTGATTTTCCTTTGATAGATTACAAGTAGAAACCCTTCGACAAATGTAAAATTTAAAGCGATGTGCCATTCTAAAAAAAAAAAAAATTAGGAAAAAAGACTGTCTTGTGCTGCAGCCTCTCTCCTCTACTCACAGATAGCAGAGATGGTAGGATTTAAACCAGATTATATTCATATCTAGTGCTGGTACAGAGCCGGCATGATAGTTTTCTGAAGGAGCACTCCTCACAGAAAATACAGTTTTCGTATTTTGAAAAACACGGAAATTATTGTCTCCAGGTGCATACAAGCTATTTAACTTGCCTTTTTCCAAAGTCTATGAACAGTATGTGCCAGCTCTTCAGTGATATGATTTGGCACAGCTGCAATTAACTTCAGCAGAGGCCTGCCAAGTGACATCAGCCAAAGATCTAGCTCCACATTTCTAGAACAGGTACACTGTAAGCATGTTCGTAGTTCTTTTGCACAGGAGTACCGTAGTGGTGCATTTTGAATAGAGACATAAAAGACCATATTTTTTTTAAGCCATATATTTTAATTATCTCTAATGTGAAGCTGTTTAATTTGAGTGCTGACTCTAAGGCATTCAGAAGCTGATTTCTTCAGAGAGACTGAGTAAGTGCTGTTCCAATTGATATTTTCCACACTTGGTATTCAGAAAAACAATTCCCAGAGTCTCACATTGCATACCTGATACAGCAGCCACTTGTCTCATTTGGTATCCCAGGCTTTTTGTCTGTATCATACATATGGGAGAGTTCATACATCCATTCGTAGGACCCACAGTGTATATGTCCACTTAAGAAGAGAAAAAAAAATCCATACCAGGGCAGGATCTCCATGCAGTTCAGGGTGTTCTTTATTACAAAAGGCTCTCCCAGGTGTGTAACTTCACACTACTGTGTGTTTAGGTGATGTAGGACAGAGAAGGAGAAATATCTGTTTGAGGAGGTGCTTCACATTTCATTTAATTGTTCCGGCCTCAAGGTCAGGAACTTTCAGGAGACAGTTAACAGCAGAAACCTCTTTAGTCACTTTGATCTAGCTGTTTTAGTAAAGCAGCACCCTCAGAGGATAGCATGGGACCCGAGAGATTAAGTCATCCAGCACTCCCTGATCTTTCTTCTGTTCACAAAGCCTTGTAGTGTCTTCTTAGTAATGGTCTTCTGCCAGAGCTGGGAGCTCTGCTAGGCGTCTAGTTCCCTGCCCATTGCCATGACTCACAAATATTTTTTAAATGTCTGAAAAAGATGTTAAAAGGAAGGAGGCCCCTAGGCAAAGAGGGTCAGATTTTCCTCAAGTTTGAGCTAGTACATTTGCCAACTGCACGTAAAAGGCTAAATATTTTCCCATTACACCTACATCAGAGGCACTCTGCAGATACACAGATGGCTGGGCCCTTGTGAGTCCAGCCAAGGGAGCGTACGCTGAGGCTTCAGGGTTTGAAAAGAAGCTGGAATGGGTTCTGTAGTCTACTATTGGCAGCCAGCATCAGCGATCTGGGTGGCTGGACGTAGGAAAGAGCCAAGTCTGGGGAGGTTATTGGAACAGAGGCCTTACACAGAAAGGTGTTTCTTGGTAGCAAATGCCTCAGGTGTGTCCTTGGACACTGCAGTAGAAAGCGGACTAGAGGCTGATGGTAAATGCTTTCCTCTCTGCCTGTCTGCCAACCTGTGCAAGTCTAGCTGGGAGCTGGGGAGCTTAAATCCAAGAATGGCCTGTGTGTCATCTAACTGTAGAGGCCACCTGGGATTCAGTGTCCAGTTCTGGGCATCTGCCAGAAGAGGTGAGCTCAGAGTGGGATGGGTGCGGAGAAGGGTTAGTAAGATGGCCAGGAGAATGGAGAGCTGATGTCTCAGAGGAAATTAAGGTGCTGTGGCTTGTTTGGCTTTCCAGATGAAAGCTGAAAGGGGAGGAGATGGCCATCTTCTCTAAATGCCCCTGGCAGGAGGGAAAACCTGCCTCAAGGAAAAGATCACATTGGCATGACAATAAACAGGTATAGACTGGCCATTTAGTCTGGAAATTTCTAACCATCAGAGTTACAAATTTCTGGAATAGCGTTTCAGTCAAAGGGATGTTGAAAATTGAATAGTTTTGAAAATTAAATAGTTTTCGAAATAAGACTGGAGTGTTTGCCAGCAACAACAGGGGGCTGAATGCTCAGGAAGTCCCTTCTGGTAGTATGTTCCCAAGTTTTATCCTGACACACCTATGTGAAGCTCAAAGATTTGGTGACTACTGTATGAGAGAAATGAAAAAGTTCTTTCCTGCACTGGGAAGGGCTGATAGGTGGGGTGCATCTGATAGTGACAGGACTTGCAAAAACACAGAGCTAAAGAGCCTTTGTGGGCAAAACAATGGATCACTAAACTGTGTAAGACACTGGATGGGCACTGAGCATCTCTTTGATTACTTTGGACCTGCCCAAGGGATCAGAATTAGCCAAGAAGTGCTAGGACCCTTCAAAGGTGCCATGAGACTGGCCATTTTGGACATGGGTTTCCATTTGTTGCTGTAACTAGCTCTGGATACACAGATTTTTCACCTGCCTCCCTGGTAAAGCAAACAAAACAGCAGGTTGAGGTGGGGAGTTCCCTTGCCAGGAGCGGCCGCGGCAGGGTGTAGGATGGCCCTGGAGGGCTGTGCCATGCCTGAGAGACAGGTTACACCTGAATGAAACCACTTGAGTGGTTTTACTCTGCACCACCTGAGTTGGTTGGGATCACGGCAGGCCCACAGGAGGTGGAAGGAAAGCCTACCACAAGCAGCTTGTGCTTACACAGTTTTGCTTTCTGAGCTTTGATTAGGAATGCTTATCTCCCAATGGTGTCCCTTTCACTCTCCATGGGGAGGATGTGTGCTTCTCTGCTCCTTTTCCTATGTCTGAAAGAGCAAGCTTTTAAGTTAGATTTTTCTAGCATCTGAATGCAAATGCCATTTAATTTATGAACGCTGCAGTACATTTTGTTGTGCTTATTTAAATCAGGCAGAGCTCAAGTATTGTACAGTCACGTGTAAAGGTGATGGCAGATGAGAGCTCTTTATGTCATGCTGGATTTCTGCAGCTCACGCTCTATCTGCCAAATTGCAGGCAGGAAATTTTAGAATTAATGACAAATATTTCCCAACAGTAGTTAGTTAAGTGCCTGCACATGTTAAATTAACCATAATAATCTTGTCATAGTCATAAATTAATAACTGCATCTCATTGGGCTTTGAGTATTGAAGTAAAACATTCATGGTATATTCAAAGAAGGGAGCCTGGGGACAAATGGAATAAGTTCCCAAATGGGTCTTTTCCTTTCTGCCCCTTTTAAACATCATTTTCAGGTTCCTGTGTAGCCTTTGGGACTTACGTGGCACATGGGGTAGGACAGTGGGGATGGGAATGCAGAGCACCTAACCATGAGCTGCTAGGTAACCCTGGCTTCCTTTTCTCCTCTGCAGAGAGGCATCTCCTCAGAGTAAGGTGATTTAGACCTATTAATAGCTGAGTATCTTTTCTCCATTGCCTAGAGGGAGATACAGCCAGGAACAAATGTGCACGTGAGAGCTTTCTGCCAAAGGGATCTTAAAACAGTGAGGGGTTTCACAAGAAAAGTGCTCAGAGGAGGATAGGGAGAATTTCTGTCCCAGTGGCAGAAGTGAGAAGAGACTGAAGGCAAGTGGTGATGTGGGAAGGGGGCACATTTCTCTCAGTGTATTCCCCACCAGTGGTCCATGGGACCCCTTCCAGGGAGTGGAATCCAGTTCCCTTTGCCTCCTGCTTTCCACTATGCCATGGAGAGCTAGGCCCTAGACCAGAAAGGGCACCTCGGTCTGCGCTCTGCTCCAGCAGAGCTGGACCAAGGGACAGGCCTGGAGCTGGGCACTGCTTCTGCATGACAGACTCACTCTGGTCCCTACCCTGAGAGATGCTTCTTGAAGCACATCGTGAAAAGCGTTTAATCTCTCCATACTGTTGTACCCATCTCTAGAATGCAGGTGCCAACAATTCTTTTCCCTCTTTGGAGAGCCTTTTCAAGTTGTAGGCTGGTTGTCTTTCCAACACTGTATATGTATGGACTCGTTCAGCATAAATTAATCATGGTACGCTTTGTAGTGGTACAAACGGAAACAACTGTACCTTTGTAGTACAGTTTCTTGAAATGCTGTGATGTTCTCCAGCAGGTCTCATGTGACTTGATGTCAGGGACAGGTCTGAATCTCAGCTCTTTCAGAGAGCTGCAAAAGCTGGCAGGTGCCTCTTCCACTCTCTTTTCTTCTTTCCACCTCCAAGTAAAGTGGCAGCATCGTGGTAACATCAGCGTTGTTCTCTAAACAGCAGCTGGCTTCCACCAGGCCAGTAAGGCTCCCCCAGTGCAGTATGCATCCCCTCCGTGCGCTCTCTGCAGGATTTCACTTCTCAGTCCCTCCCTTCTCCTCCTGACTCTCCACCATACCCTGAACTGTCTATATCCTCTAATGGCCAGCCTAGAGGCTCATCAGGGCTGCGCCTGGGCTACGGGCGTACTGACTGCTCAGCTGGCTAGCAAGAGGAACAAGCAACTGCTTTCGTCCTGCTGTCAGCTTTCCTGCAGCAGGGACTCTGTAGAATCACCAATTTTTACAAAACTGGTAGGAGCTTCTTCACGGAAAGGGTTATCAAGCATTGGAACAGGCTGCCCAGGGAAGTGGTGGAATTGCCATCCCTGGAGGTATTTAAAAGATGGGTAGACGTCCTCAAACCAGGACACATGGTGCTTAGGGGCATGGTTTAGTGGCGGTTTTGGCAGTGTTAGGTTTATGGTTGGACTCGATGATCCTAAAGGTCTCTTCCAACCTAGGTGATTCTATGGTTCTATGATTCATAGCTTTGAGATGCATCTCACCATCAAACTCAGCTGAAAAGGACCAATGGCTTCAAAAGCAGTGGGGAAGCAGGGGAAAATGGAGCAGGATGGACAGTGCAGTCACGTAAATGTTGTTTCCTTAGGAAATTAAACCTAAAGAGTAGCAGCATCGTACAGTGATGTTTATCACCCATCCTCCTGCACCAGTTTAAGATGAAAGCACTGTCAGGGCTGGATCCATCTGTTTTGCAGATGAGAGAGGATGCACAACCAGTATGACATTGTGACTGGTAGCGTATTCTTCTGCTGCTCTGGATAGGTAAGGAGCAGAAACCCTTCCAGTGACTATGTCCCTTACTGTTATAAACAGTCAGGGAAGGTTTAAGCTCTTCAGTGCTGTCCTTTCTTGTGTTTTCTCCAGTCCCCTCTCCTCATTTTTTTCTGCATGTGACGTTTTTGCATATAATCTTCTGAATATATGAGCACACATGCTCACCGTTACTTGTCCTGGACAAATTGGCACATACAAATATTTTCTACTTCCCAGTCCAAGGGAACAACTGGGCTTGTGCAGGTGGTGTAGGGTGCGCTAGAGACTTGGCTCTGGACTTCTCACAAGGCAGCAGTAAAATCTATTAAGCTGCATTCAGGGTATTGACTTCCAGAGGTCTGCAAGTCTGAAGTGGCAACTGGAGGTGAAATGTGCAGAGTGACTCACCAGAGGTTATTTTCACTGAGGTTATTGCTGCAGGGAAGGAGCAGAGGGGAAAATGAGAATCTGAGCAAGCGGCAGTTATTTCCATTTTCTCATATCCTTGTTTTGGAGCACAGGCTGTGGTTTGGAGCACAGACCTACAAGTATATGGGGAGAGAAGAGCTACAGGAAAATACCTCCTCTCTTTCAAACACAAAATAACAAATACGTCCTGAATGGGTAGTAAGAATGAAAAGTTTGCAAGTACATGTCGTGAGGGAGTAAATGACAAAAAATGAGGGCTCTTACATTTGTGAAATCCTGGCTGTGTTTTTCTTATACACTGTGGAGGAAGGTTCTGAGCAAAGATGAAAGGACTCGGCAATGTTGTTTATTGTGGAGTGGTCAGAAACCAAGCTTCCAGCCTGTTCATGTAAGAAATTATTTGGGTTAGGAAGGCTATCCAACTTAACTGGCCTCCTACCTGAAACCCCTGCTGTAGTCATGTATTGCTGTGACCTTGCGTTAAAAATCTCGTGCTCTTTTTTCGGGAAGTGATCTGAGTGTTACTCAGGTGGAGGAAAGAGAAAGGAGTCCATGGCTCATCTCTGTCCCATCTGGGCTCAGTGATTATCAACTGAAAGCTGAGAGGGACTAGATTAGGAAGGGTCAAAAGAGACTAAATAAGGTCCTTCCCAATTAAAAGCCTGCCACATGTACCGCTTCAGAGCGAGCCTCATACAACAGTTAGACAAGACACTGTTCAGCTTTGCATTTGGCCTGTGGGGTTTAACGCAACAGGAATGTGGAATGTGTTTACAAGGTAGCAGTTATTGCTGAAATATGTGAGTGCTGTTGCCTGGGGAAATTTCAGAGGATTGAGATTGCGCTGACAGTGGCTGTACCTCTTGGACATCCTGTGTGGATGCTGGGAAAGAAACTGGCTTCTGAGTCTGCAGTCAGAGCACTGCAGAGGGAATGCAGGGGAAGATGCTCCCCTTCCACACTGCCTCCAGCTGCCCTCCCGCGGCTCCAGCTGGATCTCACTCCATCCTCGCTGCTCCTTTGTGCTAGGATGACCCAGGAGGAGGACCGATCCTTGGGCTGGAGACATGGCTTCTTGTTATCCCTGCATCCGAGGTGACTCCAGGTTAGCGCAAGACTGCAGCCAGTTTGGCAGAGCGGTGTGGGCTGAAATGAGGCAAAGCCCAAGGGAGTGCTGAGGACTGAGGGCCCCGATGACACCTTTCCTGAGCAGCTCCTGGAAATCAACCTGCTTATGTCTGGCTAGTCTTAGCTGGTAGGCTGGTATATCTCTGCCTGGAAGGGCTCAGGCTTCTCTTACAGTATTTAATTAATTCTCTTTGCGTTCCCTACTTTCTTTCTTTTTTCTTGACTTTAAATATTTGATATTAAAACTATTCTGCCCATGGTTCATACATGATCCCAATCATTATTTCATCCTTCCAGCACAGGAATTCCCAAGGAACCTAGTAAAGCCCAGCCTAGTCTCTTTATTTCATGCGCTTTCCTCATTACTTGTGTTTGGCCAAACCAGACTGTATTTTTCATCACAGTAATGGCAAAATATTTGGAAGTAGGCCGTGGATGTAGCTATATTCTGTGTTCAGATGAACCTGACATTTGAAAGGATTTGTCATTAACTTTTAAAGAAACTTGATAAGACTGTTGAAATGACAGTGTTGACTACACCACACATTATGCAGCTGAGAGTAAATACTGCATGCAGCATAGTCGGGCTCAGAATGGATGAAAATTGGGCCACATTCACCTCTGATGTTAGCAATTACCTTCATTGTCTGGTTAACTTGGCGCATGGAGTTTTCTTCTGAATAGCAGATAAAGCTAAATAAGGATCTCATTCTGGGTACTGCTAAACACTTTCTGCATCTTGAATTCCCATTAACCTCTGCACTGTACAAGAATGCTCTTATATGAGCCTAATTGATGGGGCAGCCAATATAAGTGCACCATTCCTCAGGGCTTGCTGTGGTTCCAGGTGAGTCTTATTCTTTCTTTGACACAAAGTAAGTGTGTGTGTATATGTACATATATAGACAATTTATTGTATTTATGATTCCAAAAAGCAAGGAAGGATCAATGAAAGCTTGTTATGTTTCCTTGAATTTAAAGACATTGAGACCTTATAATAAAGTTGATTTTCTACTCATTCTGAATACCAAAAGACCTTGTATAATTATTTTTGCGAAATAGCTTGAGGAATATTCTCAGTGCTGAATTCAAGAATAATTGCAATTGTGACATGTAGAATCAAATGTAATTTTGTTCTAACTAAAGCAAGACATTTTAGTTTCTTTTTTATTGCTTTTCAAGGAGACGCACAGTGAATTTGTAATATTTTACTGAAACTTGACTCTGAGTGATGTTAGCCTGCTATTGTACAAAAAAGATTAACTTCTTCAGAACATTATTAGCCAAACTAGTCTATGTGAACACTCGATATTATTTAAGTTAAAAATACAGACTGTGGTTCGATCAGTAAAGATGGCTGATACAAGCCTAAAACTCCGATATTATGTCGAGCTGTTTGTGCTCCTAAATATAGCAGAGGATCTCTGGTAGGGAGCCGGCCAGGGGAGGTCTTGTGTTTTTGTGTAAAACAGCTGTGCCTTTATTATCCTTGTGCGCTGAGAAGGAAGAAGGAGAGCCAATGCGGCTTTATTACTCTAACAAGTCTTCTAATAATAATGCTTTCTGTGTTGGTAGAATAGATCTCCTGGCTCCTCTATTAAATCACAAAAAATAGAGAACTGAAAGAAGAAGGAAGGGGTTACTCCATAGGAATAAGACATTTCACATGAGTTTGCTTTATTCTTTTGCCAATGTAAGCTCCTCCCCCCTCCCTTTTAATTCTTTTATATGGTTGTTTGGTTTGCTTTGTTGTAGGGTTTTTTTCTTTAAAGAAACCATGCAAGCTAAGGCTTTTCCCATGAACAAAATAGACCTTTGACAGGGTGTATAGCCCCAGGTTACTGAGCTCCATCAGGGAAGTAGAGGTCCCTTCACCTTTCTGGGGGACAGCCTATTCCCTGCACTACCCAGGACATCAGGCTGGGCAATCCCAGTGGTGCCTTCTGACCTCTTATGTTTGTGTGTTCTGTTGCAATGCACTTTAATAACAAAAAGCTCACTCTTCAAAAGCTGCTTAGGAGGCATGTTTATTTTATGGAGTGTTTCTCATTTCTCTCAGAAACAATGGGGGAAGGAAGTTCTATCAGTTCTTGAAAAAAACAGGTAGAGAGAACAGGGTTTTCGCCCCCGGTCCCTTAGAAATGTGTTGTGCGTGTAATAGAGAAAGGAATGTGCTGTTGGCAGGGGCACGGCAGAAGGGCTGGTGAGGATCTGACTGGAGAATCTGCACAGTCTTGGTAATAACAGGGGCAGGTGCACCAGGGAGGAGTTTAGGTGAAGGAAAATGCATACTGCCCATCAGCAGTGAAAGAAGCAAGCAAAGACAACTGAACACCCAGAAAACCCATGGAAAGGCTTGGGAAGATGCACCTGCTGCCTCTTCTGTTTTTCCTGTCATAGCCTGTGAAGTTTGACATGCTGGTCATGGCAAGTCTCGCCCTGTGCACACAAAGGCTTGGAAGGGGAGCCCATGCAGTGAGCTGTATCCTATCTCCCCTCTCCTATCTTCCTTTTAGCAGGTATTTTATTACTTGAGATCCCTTGATGTCTCTTCAGTCAGTGATCACAGGGACGTCGGGCACCACCTTATGTTTACACAATAGGCAACAGGGGATTTGAGTAAGAGATGCGAGTACTGCAAAGGAAAGGGCTGGTGCAGAGAGATAGTGGTGTGTCAGTAGTTACACGTAGCTGGTCCCTGCACCACAGCTTGCTGTTCCTCTGCCTCCACCTCCACTGATGTTGGAGGTGGAGGAATAGCAAACTCTGGCACAAGGAGCAGCATTGGAAGAGATTGTGTTGGTGCAACTAACTTTTGTTAGTAATTTCTGAGAGAAAGGACGAATCACTCAGAGCTAGCTCTATTCATTTTGAGAGCTACTGGGAAGAGGGTGGGAGGTTCCCTAAAAGGCAGAGTTTTAAAGAGGAGAGCATTGACTTTGTGTTCAGGCTGGGTGCTCTCAACCGGATGCCAGCCTAGGACTCAAGCAGCCAGGGATAGGATGCTGGCAGCAAAGCTACTCACAGCCAGCCTTGCTCTGAGCATGAGGAGTGGCACACAGGCTCTCAGCACACCATCATGGTTGTGCAATATACAGATTTTCTAGTAACATGAGAGCACGCTACAAGGGTAGCAGTAGCTGGAGGAAAATGTCAGCCACAAGCAAAGAAACAAAAACATTTATTAACCAATAATGCAGATAAGAAAAGATGAGGAAGGTGTGCCAGATTCAGTATGAGGCTGATGAAGATGGATAGTGAACTATCATCTTTTAGACAGCAAACCATTTGTGAAAATACTACATTTTGAAGATGATGTCCCCATGGACATCAGTCAGCTTAAACAAGTAGGTGCTAACAGCATCCGCACTAAATTATTAAAAAAAGGAAAGAACACATAACTTAGAAACTTTGCAAAGTAATACTTTCCATTTACTGATTCAAAACATTTGAATAAAATGGGAGGAGGTGATTGTCTGCCCAACTTTGAAAACAAAAGGCAAAGTTGTATACAAAAAGTGACAGGGTGTTTTTCTTCTTGGTTTGGCATTAAGTTTATCTTTGATATTTTATATAGGTTTGGTAGAGGAAAACAGTGCAGTTTTCTCTGAAAATATGTATTCTCTGGGTAAATTATTTTTAATAATTCAAAAAGGATGGGGACACAGCTAGATTATGTACAGATCCTGTATAGGTCCTGACACAGTAGAAAGGCAGGGTGGCCCTTCAGTCACGGTGCTGGAACTCCGGATAAAACTCCTAGAATGGCTGTGTGTATGTAAGCATGCGTTCAGGTGCATTCGTTCATTTGATTTAAAAGTTGGAGGCCAAATAAGAAGTGAAATCTGTACCCCTTTCATACAAAGAGAGTTCTGGAGCAGGAAGATGTATGGCTTTGGAAATAGTGTTGCAATTGTTATCAAATTCTCCTGTCCCTTTTTGTGATATTTTTGGGTGTTTTTATACAAACTAATTGGATTCCCAGAGACCTGCATCTCACTCATGTGGACACTCCTAATACCTGGGCTCATATGTGCCATGCTAGCTCAGCGGGAGCACTTCACTGTGCTTCCTAGATCTCCTGTTGCAAAAGGGGGAGTGGAGAGGAGAGGTTTATCAGCTCAAGCTGATCGGTGACTTCTGGAAAGGTTTTTGTAATTGGGCACGTTGTGAGAGATTTAGTTTTGGCTAGGCTCAAGCGTTACCACTTGGGAGCAGTGAAGGTGGTTTGAGAGCTCGAAAGCAGGGGTGATGTTGGGATCTTTATTAGTAGGAGAAGGTCTGAGCAGAGAGGTGTGTTGAACAGCAGTGTTTCTTTTGCTTTGTGAATACCTCCTCATCACAAGCTCCTTTGCGCTTCCTTCTACCACGCTTTCTTGTGCAATGTCTTCAGCACACAGTCTGCCCTAGTTGCAGTGATAAATCCTTGCTTGGGATGCAGGTGATCATGACACACTTTTGGACCTGCACTATGCCAAGTTATGGCATCCTGGGGCTGTGTCCAGGTGGTGCTCTCGCTAATGTCTGTGCCGCAGAGCTGGAGCATCTCCAGACATGGGAAAGCTCTGCTGATGTGCCTGCTGCTGGCAGGGGATCATGGCAGGCACCCTGGGCGTGCTCCCTCTGGAAACTTTGAGCTGTCCCTTTTCTGCAGTCCGTGTGACAGGAGAAGGGGCTGCATGGCTCATGGACGGTGCTTTCATTTCAGGTCTGAGCCCTCAGAGAGGGGGTCGATGAAAAAAAGCTGCTTCAGTCTTCACTCCTGGTATTTAGGATGTTTTCGGTTCCATTAGTACCTCAGCTAGAGGATTCTGAGCATTTAAGTTTTCTTTATATCCCCAGAATTCCTGCATTTTCTTTCCCAAAGCCACAAGGTTGTGTAATACCAGTAGGAATTTTAGTGCGTATCATGATATTGGAGAGAGAAGGGGGCAGGTCTTCCTCTCATGAAATAATTTCCCTAAATTCAGATTTTTTAAAATTACTTTAATTCCTGGTGTTTCTTTGTCTACTAGAAATAGAATACTCTTATACAACACAGGAATAAAAGGTGTAAATTGGTGTCGTTCAGTTCTGCTGTGATTTTTTTGGATACACACTTTTGAATGTACTGACATGTGGGAGGAATAGGTAGGGGAATAAACACCTGTTATGTTACCATATTCCCTCTCTATTCTCTGCACTGATGTAGTATCAGCTGCATATCTTGTGTCTTAGCTCTTCTAGAAAGGGCCTGGGAAGGAAGAAGGAAAGTGGAAAAAGTCTCTGTTGAGAAAACTCCAGTATAGAAAAAATACTGTTATAAGCTTGGGTAATACTTATCAATTTATCATCAGACATTTTTGGTTTATAAAAACTCATAATAAGTTGATAAAACAGGTATCTCCAGTATTCTGGCGTGAAAAGAACCACACATAAAATGCAAAGGGAAAAAAAAAAAAAAGAGGAAAAGAGTACGACTGCCAACGGTGTGGTAAATCTTGCCCTTGCTAACAGAGGAGAAGCGATGCAGACTGCTCCTCTAGGATGCAAATCCTGCTGAGTCTTCAGATGACGGTGATTTAACTGAGTGATGGACTTCAGCAGATCCTTGGGGAAACTGGAAATGAGAAAGCTCAGCAGCCCTGTTCTACAGCCGAGCCTCCAGATCCAGGTGTAAGTGCACACTGAATAGCAGTGGGTGCCGATTCAAAGCTGCTGGATTTTGTCAGCATTTCCTTGCACAGCTATTAAACTTGCAGGCTGTCATAGATTTTAAGGAAAGCTTTGAGGAAGATAAAATTTAGCTCCAGAACAAACAATCAAATATCTGTTTATGCCAGGGAAGTGACAAGCAGTTATAGTCATACCAAGAGTAAACTTTGGCCTCTGGGGTTTTTTTGCTTCTCCTCTTAAGTATATGTTTTAATTGAATCTTTCCTATGATGAATGTGTTAATACTGGAGCGTTTGTTACAGATGCTGAGGAAAAAGCTTGAAAGATTGAAAACCTGCCTAAAGATATTGTTAAAATAGGTTACAGTGAAGGAAAAAAAAGGAAGATATAGATAGAACAATTCTCCAAGGTTATATATTTGGGAAATAAAATAAGGGTTATCTCATGGTGGGTGGTGAGCAGGTGAAAACCAGCATTTGTTTAACAGCATTCAGCAAAGGAAGCATTTAAAAGGATAAACAACTTTCCCCCATGTCAATAAAATGTCATTGTAAATTTTAAGGTAGAAATGAATGTGATTGCCTACAGCTAGGTTTGGTAAGACCCCTAAGCGGGGCAGCACCCCACTTGCAGAGCAGTGCAGAGGGATCTCTGGCAGCCGTTGATTGCTCAGTGGGGGCCGGTATCTCTTTGTGCTGTGTTGGGATGCTGCTCCAGTGGAAACCGTCACTCGACAAAACACTTAAGCAAGTGGCTAAGTCTCAGCTTCAGTATTTGCTTAAAATCAAGGTTTGCTAAAAAACGATCTATTGATTATCAGTCGTACTTCTGAAAACCCAGCCACCAGCATGCCGCCCGCCAAGCGTATTGCAGCTCCTTCCAGTCTTCGCCGCCACCTGCCGATCCCTCCCAGCCCCCCACCATCCTCAGGTTAAGGAAGCGGGTGCCCGTTCGTCTCTTGACGTAAACAAATCTTCCCTTGGTAAAAGCAGCCATAAAACCCCTCCCGCACGCTTGGCACTGGGCAGGCGGCCGCACCTTGTAGTCCTTGTTACAGTGTGTGTTTGTACAACATAGCGACTGTGGCAAAGGCTGCCCCTGCCACCACCACCTCCTCCTGCACATCAGCCGGCACGGGCCCAGGAGAGTCACATCAAACCCTGGGCTCAGGCTGGAAACTTGCCTTTTGAACTGAAAACTTGATGTATGTCCACTCGCTAGCTCTGGGCAGTGAAAGGTCCACACAGTTCCCCAGTCCTTGTAATTGCACACCCAGTTGAGATGCAGCAATATTTATAAAAGCCTTATGGTCCTCACATTGTGAAAACAGTATCAGTCATCTCACCCAAACTTCTAGGATTTATTTACCGTATTTACTGTTTAAAATAACCACATCCCTGCTGCAGCCATCAGTCTCCAGGCTCCTGCGCAGGAGGCAAAGGCTGCTGGTGCTTGCGTCCAGTGTCACCTGCACCCTAGGCAGCTCTGACCCTTACCTCAGGTCACTTTCTGCTTCACTCCAAAGTTGTCTTACCCAGATGACCTTGCTCCCTGCACACCATCTGTATTCCTTCAGCAGCTCTCCCACAGCGAAACAGCCAGCTCTTCCCCCAGGCGACACCGGGGAGCCATCCAGGGATGACCCTGGCAGCAGTGGTGGGACCTGGCTCCTTCTCACAAGCTGGTGCTCCAGTCCTGTGCTTCGTGCTGTGCTCTTGCAAGAGACAGCCACAAAAGCACAGTGGTGGCGGGCTGCTTTCCCCAGATCTTAGGCACTTTCTGGAGAGACACAGTAATTCTTAAAATAACCTTAGGAAAACAGCAAAAACGTGGCAGACCTGCAGAATGGCTGCATGAGGTCAGAAGGGGAATGAAGACCTTGCTTCAAGACACACGGCTGGCAAGGAAAGAGCTCATCAGGGGTCAGTGTCTTTCTGTTTCTCCTAAGTGAGGAGATGTATGCCACACTCTCGGTCACGTATTACTGTCCCCAAATATTTGGCACACCCAGTGGAAACACTTCATGACCTCAGATGTCACACATCAGTCACACAAATCTTCTCTGACACTATGGTGGAGCTAACCTTTTTATAAATCTTTTTTATTCTCTAGAAAATTGGCTGCTAAGGTTTGAGATGGGATAACAACACATTTCTGGATTGTCAGAAATATAATATATTATCTGCTTGGATTTTGCCAGAGGGAATGTGTTTATACTTGCCTGCGCGTTTCAAACTAACGTTTCCATTATGTGGGTGTTTATCCCCTGGTGGCTTTGCTATTCAGAACTGGTGAAGTATGGCATATAAACATTCAGATTAAAAAAATACTCCCTCACCTGAGTGCAGCTGGACGCAGCGGAGGTGTGCCAGTAGGCTGCAGCTGGGGATCTGAGTTATGGCATCTATAATTTATATAGAGACTGTAAGATCCCACCTCTGGATCTGTGTAGCTTATAGATGCTACAGGGCATGTGTATAACAGCTGAGGCTTTAAAGGTGTTGATCTGCAGTCCTGCCATTGCTATTGCAACACCCTGAGCCTGTTTAATAATGGACTAGATGTGCCACAGCCCACAATACATACTTATCTATTACCTTCCATCGGGGATTTACTTTAAAAATACAGGTATCATCCAAGTCTGTTCTTTTCTAGGGCTGGTTCCTTCCTAATTCTACCTACATAAGGCAGATGCCCTTGACCAAAAGTTGCTCTCCCTCATCTTTGTGTTTAACTCTGGTTTTGGTTTTCCGATGAGTGGTGGCAGGGGGTGTTTTACAACCAGCATGCAGGTCTGGCTAGTGAGGGGAGAATTATTCTAGAGTTATTCTACAGCATGTAACTCATCATCCAAACAATGACATCCATGACTTTATTCTGCCTTGATCGAGAAATTGTGGTTTTCCAGATGAAGAAAAGAGAGCACAAACAGACTGCTGCTCTGAAAATGCATTTTAAATTACAGGTACTCTGTCCTCAGGCTTGGGACATGTACAGTTTTGGAAATACTTTTTAATTTAGGAACCTTAATAAGCAATGTGATATTTTGCTTCCAAAAAGCAAAGAAGAGAGAAGAAAAGAAGAAAATTGATTGTTTTATTTTCATTTGTATTTTTCTGTTGTCTGTGCAAAGAAAGGAATAAAAAGAGTTGTTACCTCTTCACAAGTTCCTTAAAAAAGAATAAAAGCTAGAATCCATAGAATACTTCAAATTGGATATAAATAAAGGAAAAATACATGTGGTTCTTTACTAACGTTACTTGTACATGTCACTCAAATGCTTTAATTATCACAAAGACATTTTGTCTGTGGTCCTGAATAGGCGCAGAGAGGGAGAGTCAAAGAAGCCCACCTCCTCTGATGCATGCTTTTAGAAGCACTTGAGAATCTCATCAAACTCAGTTTTCAGTCAGGAGAGGGTAGTTGGTTAATTAAACCATAATGTACTATTGTCTTATGAAAGTGGAAAGATTCTATGGAATTTATTATAACTTAGGCTAATAAGCTTCATCCTGTGGGATTTTTTTCTATTTCATGTATATTTATATATAGATATATCTATTTAGATATATATTGTCTATGTATTTATATATAAAAGCATACATGTAATATTTTATATTTTTATATTTTAGTAACTTGCCTATATGTACGTATACATATATATAGTGAAGCGCTGTTATTTTGTTGATATGACTGACACTTTTTCTACCTCCTTTAGTGACTGTCACATGAATTCCTCAAGGATAATGGACCCTAAGGTGCGAGAGACTGAAGGAGACGGAGAGGACAATTCAGGTAGAATTGCTTCTTTCCCCAGTGAAAGAAAAGTGCTGTGACTTCTTGAGCTTCAATGCCTTAGTGGTATCACAGAAGTGAATCTGTTTGTTTAGAAAATGCATTCTGCCTTTCTCTCCTCCTGTGTCCAAGAGCTGTTATATTTTTGACATTTTCAGAGTCTTGAAATAAGATTTTTGTAGCACCTTGTGACAAAGTTAACATTTTTGCCCAATAAGATCCAATAAGTGAAACACTGACAGGGATGCCTCACGGTGCTGACATACCAACTTATATAGGACAAGCACAAGTTGTTGGGATGTCTTGTGCAAAACTCTGATTTCATTTCAAGTAGTTTCCTTCACGGAGCTTGCAACTGATCCCAATTCAGGTCTTTCATTACTGAGCAGACTAGCATTGCTTTTCAAGATTATTGCTTGATTTCTAGTTTAATACTTTGTGATCCATTGAGTCTCGTAATTAGCATTCAAAATATTCTGGGATGAATTATAAAACTGACATTGTAAAAGCATTAGCCTCCTGACACTGCACATTCCACCTAAGTAAGCCTTTTCTACATTTAAATTGGTTTTGGTAACAACATTGTCCTTATCATCACTATTTAGCTTGCTGAACAAAGGCAGTGGGTTTCCAAGTTGTAATTTCTTCTGTGTATCCCAGGCTGTTAATACCAAAGTTTTTCTCCACAGTCTAATTATCTCAAGAGGCAAGTAGAAACTCTATTAGGAAAGATCCTACACCACAGTTAATTTCTTATGTGTCGTAAACATTGCAATCCATTGTCCAAGATAATAGTAATTTCATGCTATCAGTATAGTCTTGAAAGACATTAATGCAAGAGTAGACTGCGTTGCCTCTTCCAGGAAAAAAATCCACTTGTGAAGAAATTATAAGGGAATTATGACTGTTCCAAAAACTTGCAAATGCTGCTGGTTACATCTTCTTTATGTTTCTTCATTTAGGAAAGAAAAAATCAAAGTTCAAATCTTTCAAAAAGTTTTTTGGTAAAAAGAAAAGGAAAGAAACGTCTTCTGGGAGCAGCAGTCTGAAGCTATTCCAGTCAACAAGCGATGTTGCAGCCTCACATAACATGCACGTTAATGATGATTCTGAAGACGAACTCGAGTAAGTCTTTGGACTGTGGCTGGTAAACAAATACAGAACTGCTACCATGTTTATAGAGTAAAAACACCCAAAAATTACCTCCTCATCTTGTTCAGAATGCTGCATTCTCACACAGTTGGCTTCTTCAGGAAAGTACAAATTAAAATGGTTGATGCAAGGCAAATTGCAAGGAAATTGGATGGGGCACAGCAAGAAACAATAACTAAAAATGCTTTCATTTAATCATCAATAAGCCTTAGGTTATTGTTTCAAAAGAATATAATTCCTGTCTTGAAAAATGAATTAGGTACTCAGCTTATATCTTACCAGAATTGCCATATGCCTCTAAGATATATCTCCTAAGGTTTGTTAAAGAAATTTAGATGTCTAAGCATTTATGCCAGGTTTTGAAAGCAAGGAAGGGATAAGGGGGTGACTGCAATTGAAATCAGCAGGAACCAGAGGGCATGAAGCCTTTCTTTCCTCTGTACACATGAGATTCATCTGACCAAGGCACAAATGTCTGCATCTAAGTTAGTCACCAGCTGCCTTTTGTAATCAGCAGAGAGAAGACAACATTACTAGGAAAGCTCGTATCATTCTTGGGTAGACATCTGAAGTTGTTCAGATGAACCAGACTCTAGAAGTGTCTATTTCTAGAGAACCAGGGTGAGCAGCTCTGATGTAGATACCTGTGGTTTAACATCTGAAGTTAGACCAGATGAATCCCAGCCTGTGTATCTGTCTGTCTCTGAAAATCTCGTCTTCATTCAGGCATTGCCAAAAATGTTACCCACTACTGAAAGGTAACCATGAGAAGCCCAGTCTAAAGTTCAAATGTGTTCCTGGGTGGAGAGCCCCTTGGCTGCCTAAAAAGCAAGTCCTTGCATTGGTGGATGTGCCTCAGAACCAGCCTCCTGGTCCTCAGGCAAGGAGATGCTGCTGTGCCCAGGGATGGGAAAGGCAAACCATCGCGGCTGTTTAAAACGACATTATACAATGCGGCCACCAGGCAGCGCCAAACAACCAAAAGAAATTATTAACTTTTTTTTTTTTTTTTTTTTGGTCTTTTGTGGCATTGGCATCAGTAATATTAGTCCAGCTTGAAGCCCCGGGAGTTCCGGGCTGGCAGCACCAGATCTAGCAGTGGGCTATAGCGTTGTTGTTGGACAACATATTTTTAAGACAAGGATGGTCAGATTTTCTCTCCCTCATGCACAACTCAACGAGGTCATATCCGAGTAGGTACGATCTTTGGCTGTTTTGGCCATGTTCCTGTGCTGTTACTTGCAGGGTTGTTACATTATTGTTTCTTAATATTTGTTTAGACAGACACAGACCAGGAAATTCCTTGAAAAGGAAGGAAAATTAATTCGAGCTCTCATAATCTGAGGAGACATCTAGGGTACCTCCTCTACGCATCCGGGAGGTATGCGTCAGCTAGAAAGAGAAAGCAAAGGTAGCATGCTGGGATAGATGTGCACACGCAACAACGCTGCTTATCCGGCTGCTGTTGCAGTCTTTGTAAAATGTTGGTGAGTTGAGCAGCCATCGCAGCCCTGACTGGCACTTACTTTGCAAATTGCTATAGATCTGTCTGACCTTGAGTGCATTGCAGAGATCGCATTTTCACTTAGATGAATTGTTCTTCTAATGTCTCTAACACATTAAGCAGAAGCAGCAGGCTTTCCTTCCTTCTGCAGCAGGAATACAGATCAACTTTTTCCTGCTATTGTTTTATTAAACATATTTATAGCAGCCATTACAAGGAAAATGTTACTTTCTGCCATGTTTGTTTATGTTCCTGAATGTCGCTATGACAGTATCTAAGATCCAAAAATACACACTTCTCCTGGTTCTTCTTTTTTTTTTTTTCTCTAGAATGTCTGCTCAATTAACTTGATAGTTATGTGAACCTGAACAGTTCTGTGTTCTGTACTCTGGTTTGCCATTTCATAGCTGTCTTCTTTAAAAAATTTAAAAGAAGGGAGTCCTAGAAGAAATGCCATGTGCATTCATTTCTGGTCCTTGCTTAGTTAGGCTATGAGCTAAGCTGAGGAGAATGAGTACAAGAGACCTCCTAACAGCTAGCTGTCTGTCCATGGGTCTCCTGTACCATTCCCATGCGGAAACAAGGTGTTCATGCCCCACATGTAACATTTGCAAAAGAAGTTACATACCACATGCATCAGAAGTAGGAAACAGAAGATGGGAGAAGCTACCCACAGAGCATCACCTGCTTCCTCTCACCAGCCCGCAAAAAGCGTCCATGAAAAAATGTGTCCCCCAGGCTCATAAGGGAAAATCCCAGGGTTCTTGATATAGAGCACAGGACCCTGAAAGCATTTTGTAAGGATTTATGCAAATGATTCTGTATGAGAACTATACTGCCTGGAATATTTTTCTTAATGACCTGCATGGCAGAGATACATTAAATGCTGTACCACAGCCTTTAATAGTAAAAGGTACTTATTTTTCCTATGGTAATGGTCAGTCATTTGCAAGATGTTCTTACATTAGCAAGAAGTTAGTCCATCTCAGGTACAGGCTCTTTTATGTGAACTCCCTTCATTTTGCACATGGGCTTGCCTGTGGCACTGTCACACCACCCAGCTTCTGGCTTCCAGCCACAGGGCAGTAGCTTTTCCATAAGATATAACTCAGTTGCCGAGGTTAAACTCTCTTTAACCTTGATTCAGTTTGTTAATGTGACAGATAACAGCATTTGCAAATTTTTGTTTGGTTTTCAAAGGTGTTACCCAGATTAGCCTGAATGACTATTGTATTCATGTCGAAGTCTGGAATCTTGTGTGTAATGTACGCTGCACACACGTATCTTCCACTCCATGTTCAACAGACCACCTGAGTTAAGAGTAATAGGACTGGCAAAAAAAGTCTGTATGTTTTCATTCATTTGTTATATTATTCCAGGACACATAAAGGCATTATGGGAAGCAGAGCTTTGTCACATGATAGCATTTTCATCCCTGAGACTGGGCAAGAGCCTGCAAGGCCAGTAAGAGTGTTTTCTCAAGAAAACATTTCTGATCGGATTAGAGCTTTACAGGTAATTTACACAACATAATTTTTTCAAATGCAAGAGATGGAATGTCTTTCCAGTTTGAATTTTTGGGATAATATTGTGAGTGAACATTTGATAAGTAAGTAATATCTGTCTGCAGCTTACATTCATTGTTGCATTTAATTAGATGGCAGTATCATATCTTGTTTCTACTTAAATGATAGTTGAAAAATGGATAGGTTGTTTGGCTCCCTAAGAGAACGTCTGAAGTGAGATGTCCTGTGCTCTGGATCATTCAGTTGTGAAGTTAAAATAAAAATCACTCATTGACCTTAGCTAAAAATGTGCTAAGGAAACCTTCATCACTATCACATACTAATGTATTTTATGCCACGCTGAAGTTGAAACTCCAGCCTACCATGAAATTGGGACCCCCGCCTCCATTTGGACTTCATGCAAAACGAACAGAAGATGCTGGGACCAGTTCTGAAGATGATGGATTACCCAGGAGCCCTCCAGAAATGTCTTTGCACCCTGAAAACTTATATTCAGGCACAACAACAAGAGTGAGTAGTACTGGTGTTGACAAAAAACAGTGTTTAATGACTTGTTTTACCTATGTGTGGAAGGCAGAATAAATTATTTGGTTTTCTATATGTATCACTACTTTATGCCTGAAATACCTTGCTTGAAATGGAAAAATGCTATCTCTCTGTATAAACAGCTACTTAGAGTCTTTGTTTCTGTTAAAATGTAAATATCATGCCAGAAAATGCAGAACTAGGAAGGAGAGGATGTGTTTGTGTGCGTGCATGGGGATGCTGGGTTTTTTTAAGGACTACAGAGAGCTGCCAGGCATAAAAAAAAAAAAAAAANTGCCAAGGAAAAAAAAAAAAAAAAAAAAAAAAAGCTGAAAAATCTGTATTCTCCCTTGAATGTGCTGATAAGAAAGCCCTCTTCTTTAATGTTTTTCTAGGCTGTCATCAGAAAAAGAAACATAAAAGAATTTGAAACTGTTTTTTCTTTTTAAATGATAGTTTTGTTATACATTATTTCATTCTTTATCTGCTTGTCTTACACTTTATGTTTGCAGTGTCCTTGTTAATCCTTTAAGACTATGGAGAAAAACAACTTACATTGTCAGTATCTGTGTGCACTTTGCGTAGATGGTTTCTGCGAGTATATCCACCTCGTTTGTCATCTTTTACTGAATCTCTTCCTCATTCCATCCCACAGTTCTCTGACTCTCACAAGCACCTTAGCTCTTTGAGTTTAGCTGGAACAGGCAGTGAAGAAGAAGAACAGGTAACTTCTGCCAAATGTATTAAGGGCCAAGCAATTAATTATGCATAGTAGTCTTTTAAAGAAATGTAAGGCATAAATATTACTTTGTTGCCCATCTGCTGCAAAAAAACCCCTTGTATGTATGTAATTGCGTGCCTACCTGTTTGCTTTGCTTTTTTAATGCCTATCCTTCTAAAGTAAAGTTGTGATTATTTATCAACATAGTTCTGACGCCAAGTAATCTCCCGTTGATAATAAGCCCTCTAGAATATCTTCTATCCTTTAGCAAACTTTACAGACATGATTTAATCTCCAAACATGGCCAACCAGATTTACATGCTGAAACAGTATTCCTTTTTTAAAGACGGGGAGTTGCAGTAAAGGCTGCGTGGGTTACATGCATAGGATAAGGGAGGAAGCTTGTTGAGGAGCCGTGAACAAAATCTAGATCCTCTGAAATCTGCCCGTCCCCTTGCTTTAAGTACAAACTTACCTTGTACTGATATAGAAAGTGTTTGCCTGATGATAGTGGCTGACATTGCTGCTTAGGAGTCTGAGGTTCAGCCTTCACTCAAATTCTGGCCACGTGAGCTAGCACAAGCTGTGAATTTTGCTGAAGTGATGTTTTCAGGACTTGAGTACAGGCAAATAGATGGCTTTCTTCAATCAGCAGCCAGCCGTTCTGGCTGATTAAAGGGCGGTTTTGAAAGGCTCTGAAGAGTCCCTTTTACTTGTCCGCAGCTGGAGTCATGGTGGAAACAACACAGGGGGTAAAGAGAAGAGCGTTTCCTAGAAATAGGAGGGAGGGGTGGAGGGGAATTGCAGAAAGAAAATAGAAAAGCTAGTCCTGAGCTGACTATTCCTTGGTAATTATGCGAACTGTATTCCAAGGCCAGCTGCAGCAGGGCTTAGCAAAGATTTCTGGCCACACTTGTTAGATTCCACATGAAGCTGTTTGAAAAACTGCTTATATGCGGTGAAATTTTAATATTTTTAAAGAAAAACAACAGAACATGTGAAGAAGGTATTTCTTGAAAACTGGTATAGGCTCGCTGTAAATTTGTCCAGTCCAGATGCATGTTTGCTAAAGGAGGATTTATGTCTCCCTGTTGTTCCACTAACATCACTCTCTGACTCACTCGCTGACTCCTGAAACGTGGTGGTGACTATGTGGTTGCTCAGCCTTTTCCACATGCCCCATCATTTAGCTCAGAGCTCTTTTCATCCCAGTCCAATTTCAGAGCACAGCCAGACAGTAGCCCCATCTGAAGGCTTTCCTCCCAAACTGCAGGGTCTAATACCTGGCATTTCGGAGAGATTAGCCCTGCTTCTAGAAGTCAGAGGAGACCAGCTTGCAGGGCTGAGGAGTTCTGCACAGCGAACCCTGAGGCTTTGGGTAGCAGTGACACCTTGCTGTGTCTTGGAAACTTTCCTGGATCGAAGAAGGGAGGAAGGAATAGTGATGATCCCATCTGGACTTTGGGGATGGGGCTCCCTCATTGGCCTCCACCTTGTGCCACCCAGCACATCCAGCTGAAGGACAATTGAGCTGTGTGCACATGAGATTTGGAAAAGGGCGTCTGTCAACCATCCCCTCCTCCAGCAGGCTTCACCAGAGCCAGGCTTCGTGGGACAGGCAACTTCTGCAGCCGGCTCACAGCTGGCATTCACTCGGACTGCTGAAATTTAAGTAACAAACCAGATTCTTGATTTTCCAGCGTAGTGGCCAACACTGAGTACTGCCAACGAGAAGACATGCAAAGTTCTCAAGGAAAAGCAGAAGCCAGAAGAAAGGCAGGCAAATAATGACTTGCCTTGAAAGAGAACATGTGCTGCGTCTTTATCACGGAGCTGAAATGTCAATGTATTCACTGTTAGGTACTAATGTATAATGCAGCCACGTATCGTTTGTTGTACATTAGTCATGTTTGAGTACTAGACTGCAGATATTGTAGAGTGAAAATTAATGAGAGCATCCATTATTCAGCATGGCTGAGCTAATTTTTTTTTCTTGAATGGAAACCACGGTCGGAAGCTGTGGATCCAGCCTCCGCTAAAATCAATGGGAGTTTTCCCCTGGCTGTTGAGGAAGCTGTAGCAGGCCCTCGCTACACTACATAGTATCTTTTGGCTGCAGTACCTAATGCAGAATTCTACTTGCAGGAAACACTGATGCTTTTTCGCCTCCCTGAATAAAACGAACACTATCGCGCTCTCCTCTTCTCCCATCCAACCCCCTCAGTAAAATATCATTTCCAGAGAAAGAAGAAAGAAGAAGAAAAGAAGAAAGCCCGCGGAAGAAAGCATGACAAAGGAGGAAAGCTCCTCTAATGAAATGAACCGGAATTTCAAGCCTACAAAGGGAGTGCTGTCATGAGTTGTCAGAGGTCATGTTAATGCCTTGACAGATAGTTTGGAAATATCATTTTGCCTGTTTGCAAAAACTGAATCTAAGAGAAAGGGAGAATGCTTTTTAGAGTGATTTTTCATAAATTTTCCAGTCTCCTTTTTGCATCATCCCTGGGACTAGGGTAGTTTTCGGTGAAGCGCACAGACAAGCTGGATTCCAGCTTTGTGAAAGTACTGCACCCCTTGGAGCATTCAGGAGTTGTTTCTGGATGGGTTATTTGCCTCTAGTCATTTCCTTCCCCAAAATAATCTACAAATGAAATTTTACATTTCAGGTAAACTCCCTAGTTATTTTGCAGATGTAAATACATAAGGAGAAAATGCAAGCTGACTTAAGTGTCAGTGCCACTGATGTTTGATTCTTTTGTCTTTAGGAGGGTGTTGTAGAGTTGGAAGCGACTCGATGACGTATAGGAAGCTAAAAATGCTCCAGCCCAGCATAACTGTGGGTAGGAACCTAGACACAGATGCTGGAGGACAGACCCAGAAAAGAAACTGGCCCTTTAGGTTCCATAACTGAGTACTCTTCATAAATCTGTCTTCTAAAACATGCTGGCCATGTATTTGTGTGCTTTAGATCTTCTAGTTAAATGTGACTTGGTCTTTCCATCTGGACAGTATAGTATGATATTCAAGCAGCTAAAAATGCAGAATTGCTAACACTAGTAGTCCACGTGCAACATTAGGAAATGCAATGTATTTTAAAAAGATGTCAAAAAGAACAAGAGGCAATCTTAAAACGCCAATAAACATGGCCCCTTCTTTGTAGAATTGTTGTTTTCATGTCTTTGTTTCTTTGTTTGATTCTCTATTTGGGGATTTTTATTTTTTTTTCAGGTTACATTGGGTCCGTCTTCTAGATCTCGCTCTACAGATGGTCAGCTGTTCCCTAGGCATGGAAGTGCTAAAACTGGAGCTCCCCAAATATCTGACAGTACCATCTCACCTGCTGCCAATTTTGACACTCCACCTGAGCTTTCCTCTTGCTTGGATAATTCTGCTGCTAAACATAAGCTTTTAATAAAACCTCGGAACCAGAGATCCAGTAAAATGAGAAGATTTTCTCAGGTACTTGTGAAAATAAGCAATGTCACCTTTGACACAAAACCAGGAAGTTCTTACTGGACTTTGTATTTCAAACTCAGATATGTTGTCAGATTGCGGCATGGATATTTCATTGGGTTTTAATAGCTGTTATTTGATGAGGCTACATACCTGGAGTAGACACTAGGAAGAGATAAAATATTATGAGATTACTTGTTAACTTTTGATGCAGCAGTTTATGTAACAATTTATTCTTAAATTTACTGGGCAGTACAATTTAGTATCCTGTTCATGATGCAGAAGTTGGGGCTGACTGCTTCATTTCTTACTTAAAAATTTTTTTGAGGGAAGTGTTATGATCAACTCGAGTACTTTTCCTAGTCTGAAAGTTCCTGTAAAATCTTGAGTCTTTGAGAGAGTATTGATGGAGGAGCTGTTTTAACTTTCCAAATATCATTGGGCTTTTATTTTCAAAAAGTACAGAAAGAATAAGTTGTGACCTATTAATTAGAGTTAAATCCTGTACATTCAGCTCTCTCCCTGCCCCAAAACTTGTAAATCCTTTATGTGCACTACAGAGACTTAAAATAAGTCTCCACAGGAAAAAAAAGTAATGTGTGTACTATTAAAAAAAACTATTAAAAAGTGTATACTATTAAAAAAACTTCTTTTTAAACTATCCTTTTAAAAAACCATTTATCTGTTTCTTCGTCATACCTCATGAAGGGCATACCTTATTTTTTTCTTATTTCTCTTCTCTATTTAGAACTAAAGTTTGCAGCTCTTACTACAGTATTTGGACTTTATTGTTTGTGGTTTCTTTCAATGTTTTAAATACATTAAAGCCATTAAATTGGCTTGCTTAACAACAGGAATATTATTCCCTCTGTCTCTAAATATTGCTTAGCTGATATTCTGTGCTTTCCAAAATCTGTGAGTGATCTTTGGGCTTGGTAGAGCACCGCTGTGAGCAACACAATGATGAGGCCAGTTATGTAGAAAAGCACGTAAAGCAATAACTCACTGATCAAGCCTCCTCTTCCATTGTAACATTGTTACCAAAATACAATTGCTTTGTCCAGTCTGTCTATAAATTGCCATATGACTGAGCCCTCCTGGTTTTCCATGGAGAGTGTTCACATCTTTCGATAATACAATTCTTAATATTTTCCTGCCTGACTCTGACTGTGCACCTCACTCCTGGCTAAGTGACGTCTTCTGCTTTTATGTTCCTGTGTATATGGATTATGAATGCAGGTGACATTGCAGCTCTGTGTCTGCAGTTGCACTTGCAAAATAAGAAGTTGGAAGAACCCTAAAAGTATCTTCAGAGTGCAAGTTTTGTGTTCTTAGAATTAGGGCCTACATCCAAAATATATATTTATCCAACAAACTACAGTGAAACAGTGAGCTAATACAGGCACCATATGAAAAGGCTTATTCAGCAGCTTAATAACGTGCTTTCAAATAATTCTGTATATTTAGCCAGTCCTTACCTGAAGCTTAATCACAAGAACTCACAGGTAACTACATATGCATTTATTAACTTTCATCAAATAGTCTTAACTCTTGAAAGAAAAAGAAGACTTTCACACAAAGGAGGCAAAGCTGTAATGCTGTATGGCAGTGGGATTACACAGCAGACTGCCATATGGGGGTAGATACTCAGCTGGCATAGAGTGTCATAACCGAATGGACTTGTTAGGTTTTTGCTCTTCCTTCTATGTACCCTTCCCTCTTCAGAGTCGTGCAAGAATGGAATGTTTTATTTTTAATGCTAGTACGCAGTAGCAAAATACGAAGGGACAGATTTTTCTCTTTCAAGTGCTGCTTTTTGCCCAAGAGCAACACAACATATCCAGTATGCCCTGGGGAATCAAGTGCCAAGGACGGTCCAATGGCCATTGTTTTGAGGAAATTCCCATCTACAAAGGCATGAAAGCACTAGTTGTGCAGAAGGAAGTGTCACTGATTGCTTTTATATTGGTTAAGTACATTATTCCAGGATCTGCTTGGCTAAAAAAGCATCCAGTATGTAGGTTAAGAAAACAGCAAGCTCAGCATTGGAGGCAAGTATTGCCTTCCTCTCTAAGATCTTGGTTGTAAATGCAACGGTGAATAAGAAGAAAGTAAATGTGTACATGGTGCTTTCTGAATTTCTTTCTTGCAGAGGACCCAGTCTGAATCTCTGACTGATTTGAGCTGTACCCCAGAAGAAGAAGAGGATGATGAAAAGGAGATGCAGACAGACTTACCAGATGCTGTATTGAAACCCAGCAATCAAGAACTGCCATGCAGCACAGCTGCAGCGCAGGATGTGGCTTCCTGGCCAAAGCCCAGAATGCCTGAGGACCTTCCCCCTGCTTTGAGACCAGCGATGACTCAGCCTACTTCTGAGTCTGCTGTTGTACAGGAAGGCCTGCTACCAGAGAATAAACCAGAGGGCTGCCAGCCAACACTGGAAACAATGTGTGTGAAGTCGGAGTCCTCATTGCTGTTAGAAGGCAAAGACTCCGCAACTTCTTCCTACTCTGGTTCAGACAGAGAAGTACAAAAGCAACAAGATTCCTCGGAAACACCAGTTCTTTTGTCTGGGGAAGTGAGCAATGTGTCAATCAATATTTTAAATCAAGAAAATAAGGAGCTTCCTACTGTGTTTTCAGTAAATAAGATACCATCCGAAGAAGATATTTCAATTAGTAGGAATAGTATTGTTTGCTTGGAAGGGTCAGAAGAAAACATACAGAAGGATGATCGGATTCCTGTGGAAATACCCTGTAATAAAGAGGCAAAGAAAGAGGTTGCATTATTGTCAGAGTCCAACAAGCAATTTTCCATAGGTTCTTTCCAACCCATAGACTCGTTTCATGTTGCAGATCCTGCTTCCTCAATGCAGATGGGATCATCTGCTTCCTGCTCTGTAGAGAAAATAACGACTGCACAAGAGGCAGCTGCTTCTGGTAAGGAGAACAGTCAGTCACTGGTCCAGAAGGAGGAACTTTTGGGGAAGAAAGCTGAAAAAGCAGCCAATGAACTCAATGCCTTGAGAAAGTTTTCCGTTTCCTCTGCACGGGAGAGACCACGGACCAGAAGCCTACACTTCCCAGAAAGATCAGAGTTGGAAAGCCCATTAAATACTGTATTCTTCCTGTCCAAAGCAAAGGTCTCCTCAAGAAATGAGAAGTGGAAAGAAGACTTGCAGAAGGGATCAGATCTGGAGGAGGAAAAATGTAGCAACAAAAAACAGACTTTGCTGCCAGAGTCTGACTCTGAGAACACAGGCCAACCTACAGAAATTTTGGCTGGCTGCGTTTCTCTGGCTGTCGATGCGGTGCCAGTGCCAAGCGATTCTTCAGTGGTATCTCAGAATCAGCCAAGCTGTGAAGATAAAAGTCCTTTTCAAGTGAAACTTAGATCCACCTCACTGTCCTTGAAATACAGAGACAACTCATCATCAGAATCAAAAGGGATTAAAAGATACAGTGCAGAGTTTCATTTAGAAAACGAGGGATTGACTTCCTTTCTAAAAGGTGATAAGGCACAGATCAAAAAAACAGCCGATACAAATATTGGTGATTCTTTAAGTGAAAAGATCAAACCCAAAGCGAAGTCCTCTGAACAGCTTAGTAGCAAACCTCCATTGCCTAAGAAGCCAGCCTTGCAAAACATAACTGTTCCAAATACTACTGCAAACAAGGAGAAGCAGGACAAAGCTATTCACTCTCCTGAATCCAGAAATGAAGATAACGACTTGGAGAAAAAGTCAAATCCTTGTAAAGTGCCTGGTAAGACTCCCAATACTTTATTAAGTTACCTTAATTGGCAAGGAATGACCTTACCTGTAAGAGAGCGTGAGGCAGCCGTGTTGTGTCAATCACAACACTGGTGAGTGCAAGCTGATGGCTCTGCCTTCAGTGATGTTGCTCCCTGATTCTCCGTTGCTGAAAAGATTATCAGAAGGAGAGCAGGGAAGAAGCAGCAGACAGAATGTTTTTGCCTGTGATTTTTGCATTTCAGGGCATTGTTTAAAGGATGTTCAGTGACACTCAAAAAATGAAGTGCATTAGCAAGTATTGTGAAACAGAAATATCAAGCCACTAAGTGTCCCCATTTAGAGCTGCTGTATGGCAATTCAAAAGCCAGGAGCATATGCTAAGTGGAGTGTCCTGCATGGGATGAGTGACTCAGACCTCTAGCCCTTCTTTTTCACCATAGCATTGAGGCAGAAATACTAGTAACTGCCTGACATGCTCAACGCGCTGTTTTTTATTATCTCCTGTGAGCTTTGCTTATTCATTTATCCATCTTTATCATTACTCATTCCTTGTTTAAAAACAAAAATTAACTACCCTGCAGCTTGCTGGAGTTTAAAGCCAGGAGAGACCGTAAGATTGTGTCTACTGCAGATTGTTAAATTTCACCCTGTTGTCTGTATTATATAATTGGGTTAGAGTTAAAGAAAAAATTAGTCCTCTGGAGACTAATATATTGTGTGCTACAGGCAGAGAACAGAAAAGACTGGAAGTGGCACCACTGTCTGAGGTCTTTGCAACAACAGTAAATGAGTTAGGTGAAGTACGCTCAAGCAATTCTAGGAGGAGATCTCAGCTCTTCACTCCAGAGAACAGCCAAAAGGGGAAAAAAGTCTGTAGGTCTTCTGATATGTGGGAGAAACTTCTTCCCTGCCCTGAATCTGCCTGATCACGAGTTTGATGTTAAGAATGTGAGGAGGAGATGCTGGCCAAGCAAATGAAAAGGTTTCTTTGTGCCACTGCAGAGCTCCCCTCCATAGTTGCTCTTCTCCAGTTGGGGTCATTCTCAGAGCTTCAGAGTGGGGAGACACCAAGCCAAAAGAAGACCTCAGGACACAGCAGGCCACTTGCCCTGTAGGGTGACAAAAGCCTCTTCCTGGCCCCAGAGGCAACCTGCTGACGCCCTGAGTTACAGCAGGTTCCAGTTGTCATCTGCTGCAGTATCACAGATACTTTTGCAGGGCTCTGGCCACACTTAAAGTTTTCTGCCCTCCCAGTGGGAGTTTTCTTGCTTCCACAGCTGGATGAGGCTCCCACAGCCGTCCAGCCAGAGCCTCCCCGCACCCCACAGACAAGGTGCTCTCCCTTTGTATAATCCCAATGCTCTCTTTAAAGGTATTTCCCCCTCTGCCCTACCATAAGGAGAAGTGGATTATTTGTAGTGATGCCAAATCTCTGATTGATTGAGATTTTAGGGAGAGTCATACCAGGAACAAGCAAGGAGAAGACCTAGCATGGTAGGGTTGGTCTGGCAGATGACAGAAGAAAGGAGCAGGAGTACCAGTGCTCCTGCACACAGGCTTTTTCCCCCTCCTTCTTGCTGAATCCCAGGGTGTCTGCAGCAGAAGCAGAGTGTCAGACAGTGAGTGCTGGAGGAGGGAGAAGGAGAAGAAATGGAGCCAGGGACCACATTTCTCCTCCAGGCTTCTCCTCTGGCTCCTCAGCCCTGGCCCTCATCCCCTGCCCCCAGGCTTAGGACTGTCCTCTGCAAAACAAGGTCTGCAGGTGAGAGCTGTGCCCCAGTCACCCTGGCAGGGGATGTACACACCTGGAGTTTGAACCTGGGACTGCAGGTTGAGGAGCCCTGTTTTGGACATGTTCCTCTCCACCTGACAGTATTACACCAAATCTGTATCGCTTGGGTTTGTTTAACACGGTGGTTCAGATTGGTCTGCAGTGGTAATTACTCTTCTTTTGTACCTGCTGCCCCACTGATCTTGTATCAACTTAAGAAAGCTGCTAAGGTTTTCCGTGAATTTCCAGATTTGAGTCACTTGGTAATGGGTTCTGATATGTGTGCATGCCAGGACTTAGAAAGAGTTTAAGTCTAAATACAAAGCAGTCTGCTCCAAACTGACCTGAGGTCCTTCCTACCCCACTGCAGACCTTTCTCCTTAGACATCTGACCGAGGACTTCCTTGTGCTAAGTTACCACATCAGCCTGAGCTGGCCACCTGAAGTCGTGAGTGAATGAGGTGTGCCCACCTCCTCAGGTTGCCCTGACACCACACCAGCTTTGGTGGCGGGATTTGCACAGTGACCCCAGAAGCGATGACCCTCTCCAAGATGTAAGAGAGCTGTGGCACACAATGAGGGCTTAGCAGGGCAATACCCCTGCCCAAACGCCATTTTAAGCTCTTCAAAATATTTGCCTCAGCCCAGTGAGTCGGGAGCGTGTCTTTGCAACCTCACGCAGCAGAAATCTGACAAGCACGATCAGCACGGCCCTTTGTGGATCATGTGGCTTGCCAGCCGTCTCTGGCCTCCTGATCTGCTGGGACACCCACTTCTTGTTTTTTCATCCAACTGCCCTGGTCCTTGAGTTCATCAGCCCTTTTGAAGAGCTGTGGTCACTGTCAGGAGACACTTTATGCTGTCAGGGAGTTTTTTCCTGCTGCATGTTAGGAAATCCCTGCGCTGAACAAGAAGACAAGCTGTGAAATGGTGATGTAAGGGGTTGCAGTTCCCTTCTCATGTACACTCATCTCAAAAAAGTCAGTTTGCTCTGTCATGGGGTGAGCAGGAGCAATTTGGTTCACTCCATTCAATTTTTAGCTTTTCAGCACTCCGGGTACCAAAGGCAATAGAAGGGTTGGTGGGATGCTGGCTTACCACCCCAGGCGAAAGCAGCACTCCTGCTCTCCAGAGATTTCCGGGGAACGAGTGGGGGATTTCTTGGCCTCTGTCAGGCTGCAAGGTGGCTCTTTAATGGCTGTGTGAAATTATTCACCTCAGGAGGAGTCATTTTTAAGTTTCTGGAACTAAAGGCACAAGTCTTTGCAAGAATTAAAAGGTTAAGCTGTGTTGTTTGGGGTTGATATACTTTGCCATAAATCCTGTAAAGGGCAGAAACAATTAACCTATGCAAACAGGTTATTACAAGAGCAAAACCATAAGCAATACCTGTGTGAATGTGCATGTTAGGATATATAAAAATCAGCGACTGAGGAGCTGTAGCAGGGAGACATGCTCTAACAGAGAAAAGGAGCTCAGGGAGCGACAGTGAACATGATGGTGAATGAAATTGGTGTGTATTGTCTAGCAAATATAGGCTCTGAAATGACAAGAAAAATGTTTGTCTCTACATAAAAAAGACATTGCTTTAATGCTGTCCTGGCTACAGCTGAAAAGAAAGATGTCTTTTTTTTTTTTCCAGAAGAAGTTGCTTTTTCAGTTGTGTCAGGCTGTTTTGCAATATGGCTGTTTTCCAGCAGTGAAATAGACTTTGATGCAAACAGCAGTTTCTTGTGTCAAAAAGACTCTCCTGGTGTTGGTGGTATAGATCCAATCAAAAGTCAAATCCCTCGCAGAGCAGCTTAGAGAAGAAAGAAATGTCAAAAATACTTAGTGGAATCTTTTAGAATAGCTTTGTCTGAAATTAAGGAATTGGGTGTGTACACTGACACAAATGCATGTCGTGCTTTAATAAACAGAGGGAAATATGTAGGCCAGGATATACTAAATGCCATATGCATTTGTAAAGCCCGTCTTAAAATAACTGGTGTTTTATAAATGAGCAAAGATACAACAGTGTAATTAAGTATGCATGCATAAGCAGTGATAAAGTTGTTTGGATTAGTTTTGAGTATGTTTGCTTTTAAAATACGCAGGGAATCCACAAGTTAGCTTTGCTTGCTGTTAGAGGTATGACTTTCAAAAGGCTGTAATATTCTGCCTTTGACCTTTCGCCTGCACAGATGTATGGCAAGAGTAACCCCTCTTTGCAGTCCCTGCAGGCATAAGACGTTCATTTTCAAGTACGAAATTTAAATGTTATAAAGAGCCTCTGCTATATTTTGTGCACACAAAGGCTTTTAGATTTAAAGGAAATGGATACAATATCTGAGGCCATCTCTCAAAAAAAAAATCAATCCCTAAATCTCAGGGTAATGTTTCAATATGTCTTTGCTGTGGTTATCCATATAAGCAGCACATACACCCCCACATACAGTTGAATACACTGAATGTATCTCTCTGTTAATAGGCAGACATAGGTCTGTATTTCTCCTTCACTTTTTGTGTGTGTGTGTAAACCAACGCACAATAACAAGTCAGTCATAGATCTCCTTTTGTACATAAAGATTAATGTTTTATCTTCATCTTACTGTTCACACAACCAGTCTGACACACATTAAAGGATAATATCCAGCTATCAATGAGAAGCGTACACATTCATTTCCACAATATTTAGGCAGAAGAAATTTCATCTAGAAGACCAGGGCTTTAGTCTGAGGAAAAAAAAAAAAAAAGAAAAAAAGCTGCTTTAGTAAGATACTGAGGGAAACAGATACCTACATTTAATGGGGCTGCAGCAGCGGAATTCACCCCCTTAGGGACCACTGAGGCAGCCAGCCCTGCTGCTGTCAGACCCAGCGGAGAAGAGCTGGGGTGATTCTGATCTGTGGGAGGGAACTGAGCAGGTGACTATGGTTCACTTGGCTCCAGGGCTTATCTTTGGTGGTCAGTCTGGAAGCTGTGGAAATGGTGAAGAACATAGATGGAGCAGCTGGTCTTGCAACTGTCCATATGTGTTTGGTGTCTGTGGGAAAGAGGTGAAGGGAGGGCTTCAGCAGCCTCTGGGTGTGGTTTCAAGTGGCAGCAGAAGACCTCGGCAGCCTACATTAAATGCTAGTTTTAATACATGGTGACATTATGCACAGAGCAGCTTGACAAGTTCTGACCTGGTATCTTCCCATTGTTGGTGACTTATCCCAAGGAGATGAAGAGGCTCGCTTGTCTTTTAAAAAGCCTCAGGCCAAGCCAGCTCCAAGGAAACCAGGGAAAGGTGCAATCACAAGGTTAAAACTGTGAGTGAACGAGAGACAAATCACTGCCAGCAATATCCTTTATTAGCTTATGAAGTTATTAAGTGACGAGCTGAATAGCATATTGTTTAAAATAACATGTTGTAATAAGAACTGAAGAATATGATTCAGATTTTAGTTTTATCCAGAAAATCTTCCAAGAGTAATGCGGAAGCAAGAGGCTCAGCCCTGCTTTGCCGGAGGAGAAGTGAAACACAGGGTGTTTGCGGTGGTTGTGGCCTGTCGAACTCGCACAGCTTCCGACGGAGGACACCGCTGCTTGCATTTTGTACTATGTTGCCTCCCTAAAAGTGGCATTTACCAACTGGGAACTGTTGCACTAGCTGCTGTGCATGTGACACGCAGCAGAAGCAGGAATTAGATTGTGCTTTTGAGTACTTTTCTTTCTGCTCTGGCTAACTGCTTCTTTAAAAGCTGTGCTTTGCCACGTGGTGAACCGTAAAACCATGTGGATTACCTCATCATCGGATGAGATAAGATAGGGAGGGTTTGTTCATTGTGATCAGACAGTCACTGAACTGAGGAAGAAGATGTGCAAGCAGGACTTCTCTTGTGAATAGTTGCTTCCCAAGAAAGCTTTTGGCCTCTTGGTGCACCTCAGGGTACCAAGAGCTTCATGGGAGAATCTCAGATCACCTTAAACTGCCAATTTACTTCACCGGATTATCTCCTGGATTACTTCACCACCTTTCATCCTTCTGGTTGGAATAACCGTGCACATACACTGCCAAGAAACCTTCTCTATTTGGAGGTGGGAGCATGTAAAGGATCTCTGGGCAATGGGAAAGATAATCAATAGTGAATACATCTCTTCTACCCCTTACAGTAATTCTGGCTGACAGATGAGGTAGCAAATCCTGCAGGGGTTGCATCTGATGGGTTTTTTTGCTGAAAAGAAGGCATTTCCCCTGCCTTGCCTGCCTGCCTGGCTTTCTGCAGCAAGGACTCTCACAGGAACAAGGGCAGAATATAATTGCTTAAAGAAACAAGAAAGCCCATCCCAGAAGCAGATCAGCTCTTGATCCTCTGTAGGTGATACTACTCTGCCGTCTTAAGTCAGGCTTGTACAGATACATATAAAATCTTTAAAGATGATGATAAAGAGCTTTTGTTCCCTCCTATCAGAGGGGCATTCTGATACCATCTCTTATGGGATGATACTTGGCTCCAATTTGGCTGCCTTCTAATTGGCATGACTAGGATGTCTGGTGTCTCATCAGGGAGAACTGTGTGAAGAGCCAAAGTGCTTGATGCCTTCATTAAGAGTATCTGCCTTATGAAAAACATTTTTTTAATAGCAGCCTCCAGACATATCACTGCAGGACTGGGAACCCTGTTGTGCTAGGCAGTGCACGTTGAAATAGCAGAAAGATGAATCCTAAATGCTTGAGGATGACAGAGAAACAGGAGCACAGGTAGCAATAAGACCATTACATGTAGCGCAGTAACTAGAGCCTGGGCCTAGCAGTCATTTTGTTGGTATTGATTGTGTGGTAGGAGCAGAGGAAGAGCAATGGGTGGTTCCATTGGTGTTTACAGAAAACTCCTGTGGTGTGACAGGAAAAATGGGACAAAACACAAAGGGTGGTTTTGAATCACAGAGACTAAGAAGTACATCACTAGAAGCGTCAACGCAGAAGCCAAGTGCCCAGTGTCATGGGAAAGCTGGTGGGTGGATTGAAAAGGACCTTCAGGGTAAAGATGTTGGTGTTTTTGAGCACTGAGGCATTACAGACCATGAAGGAAGGTAAAAAGGTGATGGAAAAGGATGTGTGTGGTGGTCTGTCTGTAGCTGTACAGTCAGAGAAGAAGCAGCCCAGTCTTCTCTGGGCTGAAAAGAGGCCTGTACATGGGGGGAAGGGGTTTGTTTGATGGGGTGGATTTACAGGATGAGTCAAGCAGGGCTAGGAAAACAAGTTGACTAATTCGGATAGAAGGTAACTAAAGTGAAAAGTTACTTTATTTACTGCATAAGGGATCCTCAGCTCTGAGGAAGACTAGACATTGCCATCACCTTCAGTAGTGGCAGTCAATCTGTGTATCATGGTAGTGCTTTGGGAACTGGTGAAGTGTGACATCTGGCTTTACTGGACAATGCACTAACAGGTCCTGCCCAAATCGCTCACAACCTGAGAAGGTTCAAGGATATGGCCTACAAGCAAAAGAGAGAATGTGGTGGCAGATGCATTAGCAGACATCACATCAATTCAGCTGTGTGGATTTACTGATGACAATCCTAATGAAATTTGTCCTAAGATACTCAGAGAAGACGGGCTAGCAGTCGTTGAGCTGCTAGTGGTTATCTTGGTGAACTGTGGAAGATAAGGGGCACTCCAGAAGGTGGCACTTCTTGAAAAGGGAGTTGAGATAGAGAAGAGAGAGAGGCAGAAAGGATGTTCTATACCACTTAACTTAATATGAAATACTGAAAGGAATAATTGAGATATTTCTTAATATCTACAAGATAACATAGATATAAGTTCCAACCAACATGGCTTGGTCAAGAGCAGTCAAATCAAATGATAAGTGGTATCATAGGGCATTCCTATAAATACCGGGACATTCCTGTAAATATAGTCTTGGTGAGGCTATTCATTGGGTTGATGCAAAGCTACTAAGTGCCAACTAATGATTCACTGTCGTATTAGATGGTGGCCATCTTAGGTCTGATGCTATTCAGTATATTTAAGGGCAGAACTAAGTGTGTGCTTATTACATTTGCAGGTATTACCAAGCTGGAAAGCCTCTGGGCACACTGGAGGACAGTAATAGTAATCAGGGTTACCTCTAAAAAGTGGAAACATAGTCTGAAAAGAATATTTTCTTTACAGACCAGTAGAAGGTTCTGTGTGCAAAAATAATCTGATGCACAGATACAAATGGGGGATGGAAGAGGGGAAGTAACACGATCTGGAGCTCACAAACTAAATACAGAACAGGAATAACATAATTCTGCAAGAAGCTCATCATACTGATGGATGTGCCCAGGAGACCATCTCAGGTGAAGTGCGCTAGTCCTTCCACTTCAGCTGATGCTAGCACCATTTCATCTCAAGTGCTACGCGCCAGTTTTGAGCACCATATTTTGAAGAAGATTTGGGCCAAATTAGGACAATTCCTACAAAAGCAAGAGTGATCTAGAGAATATGGCTAATCAGAAAAATTTTAAAAATGGGGAAAACATGGTCTAAGTCTTCAAATGCATAAAAGGGTGCCACAAGGAGGCTATGAGTAATCTGCTTGTGTCCGTAGTGTATAGGGGAAGAAGTTACGGATTTAAATTAGAGCAACGAAGACGTAACTTACCCAATAGGGAAAAAATCTAGTAGTAAAAGAAGAGCCAGGCCATAGGATAGGTTGTGCAGGGAGATTCTGAGATCTGTCCCGTCTTTGGAGGGTTTTGAGAACAGGTTAGATACATATTTGTCAGGAAACAATTGATGTGAAATTGATCTTGCAACTGATCTTGCCTTGCAGCTGAACGATGGTCTAGATGACATCTGGAGGTCTCTCCCAGTCTTGTTCTCTTATCATCCTGTAAAATGAGACAAAAATGAAGTGAGGGCAGCCAGTGAAGAGAAGGGAATATTATGGGAGGAACAGCTGTTGGCATGGAAAGATGGGGCACAGGTGGGATGCAGAGAATTGGAGTAACTTGCCATGCAAGAAGGAGGGAAGCTCCTTCAGTGTCCAGGGGCCCTGCTATACTGTGCTGCATTTGCACATCTGGACTTTCTGGCTTGTTTTTTTCAGAGATTTCCGTGCAAGATCACATGAGGTGAACGTGAAGGGAAATGCAGGCATCAGCTGGCAAAACGTCTTGCTTTGGCCTTAAAGCAAAACTTGTGTTTTCTCTTGTTGTGGTTTTTAGCTGACATAGGCTTTAAAATGTTTTCTTGGTCAAATAACTAGTCTGTCTCTGGTGAGGTACAGTAGTGACTTGAGAAAATCCCTGAGCAAGGAAAGTTTGTGGGCTTTCATAACGTGCCTGAGTTTGCAGGCTCCAGCTCTTAGGAGAGCATCATCCCTTTCATCTCCCATGCCTTCATGAGGCATCTCAAACATGCCTTCAGACACACTGGCCTGCTTTCCTGATCGGGGCCATGTTCCTCTAAATGAGACCACAGCCCTCTGGCAGCTGCATAGAGTCCTGTGGCTGGGTGGCCCAGCTCTATGCCGGCACAGCGGCTGAGCCCCAAGGAGCTCTGGGGCAGTAATCCTTCCTGGCTGGGTCTGCTTCCTCCTGGGTCCCTGAACAGGATGCTGACTAGGTAACAAAATTTTCCTAGAGGCAGGACTATGTGTGATTTGAGGATGAGAAGCTTAACTTCTGCTCTGAAATAGTCTTCTGTAAAGTTGGGTACATTAATGGCCAGAAACGGCTGGGAAAGGTTAAATCGTCTTTCCTTATGGGTCTAGCATGGCTCTAAGAGTGTTAGTAGTGTTCTTGTTACCCTTTTAAACCACACAGAGGCTCCACATTAGCTGGAAAACTGAATTTTGGGTGCAGTGTGAGCCAATGAACCTGGGGCTGGAGCCAACACAGGAGCTAAGGCTTTTCTCTTGATCCAGTTCTGCTCAGTATATAGACAGGATTTCCCTTCACAGAATATCTGAATAAAGGGTATTTCACTTCCCCATACGTCTGGATACCGCTTATCCCTGGGTAGCAGTTGTGAGGACAGCAGGGTAGCACTTTTGACCCTTTGCTCTAGGAAGGGCTATTTTTTTTTTTCTTTCTTGTCTCACTGACATCTCAGTTCTGGTAGAGCACAATGGAACTGACTGGCCCCAACAGAGAGCACAGTCAGCATTAGCAGGGATAAGTCAAAGTAAACCTCACATCAAAAGACCGTGAATTAACCTTGTGGTTTTCGCAGTATTTCTGTGTGTTCAGATGCCACAGACTGTTGTGCTCAGTCACCCACAGCACCTGCAGGCAACAAGGGGCTGTGCGAGGGAGGCTGCTCCTAAAGGGGTGGAAGGAAGGCAGGAACCAGACTAAGGCATCAGCTCTGCTGCGTGGGCATGGGAAGAGCGGGAGCTGAGGGCAGCCACAGCAGCGGAGGTGGGTTGCCTTTGCCACACCATGGGCCAGCTGTGTCCAGCTTTGAATCAGCTGCTGCTTGCCCCTAAGAGGCCACAAAGCAGATGGGAGGAGGGAGCAAAAGGGAAGATACTGGAAAATGGGTAGATTAATGAAACTTGATTCTTGTTTCTGCATCTCGCTCACGTGAGAGCAGGGACACTGCAACTCTAGCCGAACAAAGACACGAAGCGTTTTTCACCAGTAAAACGGTAACTTAAAACAGTGAGCACAGGAAGATTGCTCTGTGGAGACCAAACTAAATAGAATTCCTATTTACCCAGGCTGGTCACACATCCTGGGACCAATCAGCGTATCGAGCAAGTGTGAGCTGAAGCTAATTACAACTCTCTTTCATATAACCATGTACATAAATAATCTGTCAACAGAGAGAAGAGTGCCTTCCCCTGTGGCTGCTGGAGACTCCGGAAGAGATCCTGACAGTCCCGCAGAGCCAGCTTGGATTTCCATAGCAAGGCAAAAGCAGAGGGGCATGCAGCAGGAGCAGGAACTCGATAGAGAAAAACTTGTGGCTCCAGATGTTAAGTCAGATACAGAGAAACAGAATAAAGAGAAGGAACGAACAGAGGTACTTACAATACAAATTTGTGATGCTTTTTTATCACCTTCCTGTAGTATTCTTTGGATCTACTGCTGTATTACCAGTCATGCCATAATGATTACAGATTCTTAATGAGTATAATCATAAGTAACAAAGGCTCTTGGAAATGTGTTACAGATTCAGAATCCTCTGATTGTTCAGATATGTAATTTTATATCTCTGAGAAATTCTGGAACTATATGAAGTGTGTAAAATTTCTTGGGTGCTCAATACGTACTTACCAGATCTAATGCATATATTGCATGCTAAAATACCCCAAAAGAGGTGCTAAATTGTACAGCCTCTGATCTTTCTCAATACAGAGGGAATATGCTCTCTTTAACTATCCTTCTAAGCACAGCATTTCATTGAACCTCCTATACATCCTGACTGATTTAACACTGAATGAACAGCTCGGTCCCAGAAGTTCCTAGGTAACAATTTTTAGAGCCTTGAGAAGTGAAACAGAATAAAAATAACTTTTGCACTTACAGACAGTGCCAAGATATAAATTCTGGTTCTCTGTATACGGATAACTCAGATGCCTATGTGGTGCCATGAATATGGGCTGACGCTGTCTCTTCAAAGATCCCATGCAAAAGAAAGTGATACCTGTAGCAAGTGATCTTCCCAGATGACAAAGCTGTGCTAGCAGAAGCACTTGGCATTAATCCAGAGTACTAAGGCGGCTTCCCTGGTACTGGGCTAGCTCACCAAGGCAGCAGCATGCATGTGCTGCCTGTGTCGACTCCTGCACAGTAAGAACCCTGCACTGATGCAGGAGCATGTGTGTCCTATACCAGCATAGCATTCCCAGTGCAAATGGCCTACTTTCTTGCTTCAGATGGTAGTGTTAGAAACCCAGATAGCTGTATTATATCCTGGAATAAAAAAAGATCTCTAGATGATGAAAAATAGCAGTGGTTAGATTAACAAGAAAGAATACCTAATAAAATGTCTAGACAAGATTATGAACTGCAATAATGCTCAACATTGTCATAGCACTTAAAACACCAAGGGTTTAAATGATCCCAAAATAGAGTTTCTGTGTCAGAATAGGAAACTCCAGCTTTTAGCTGGCAATGTTCCCTAGAATTAATGCCATGCATTTTATTTCCCTATATCAGCTAACAGAGAAACATGCCAAGATGCTCCTGACTGCAGCGTGTGAAGCTTGGTGCCACTGTACTACTCCCACTTTCTCCTTCTCCCACATGGCACCAGGCACTATCACTTCAGGGCAGTTTTTGATACTGGCAAGAAAATCCACGGGAGAATGTGTTTGATTTTTTTTTTATGGAAAATCCATTTACCGTCAACCATCCAAAAATACCATGCCCTAACCCACAAAATTTGGGAGGTGGACGGGAAATATGAGAGAACAAGGCTGTTTCCAAATCCTATATCCTAAACGTTATCCCTGTTTTAGTAGAGGTGTGCAGAGGTCTTGGAATACATTTTGCATTGAAGACTATAATAACCTACTCATAGATACCATTATGAATAACAGATACAGAGGGATCGTTTTAATTTGTAAAGTTGAGTATCATGGATGCTAACATGAAACCACTAGAGCTTTCTGAACAGGTACCCTGTGCAACCCTGTGCAACCTGCTCTAGGTGACCCTGCTCTGGCAGGGGGGGTGGACTAGATGTTCTCCAGAGGTCCCTTCCAACCCCGGTGATTCTGTGATTCTGTATCAGCTCAAGTGAGAGGATTCGACCAATGTGTGATGAGCACACGTGATCTTTGGACTGTGACAGGCACTACATCCACTCCCTTTGCTCGTGTTCTTCCAAACTGGTCTCATTCTCTCTGCATTACTTGGATTTTATCCCTTTCTATGCCTAGGGGTCAGTGAAGCAGCAATGGAACAAACCTCCACACTTGGTGCCTAAAACCACTTCCGAAGAACAAAGGAAAGAGACAAAGTCCGAAGTGAAGGAGCCGCTGCTGAGAACCAATTCACTGTCACATTATGTCCCTGGTAGGAATAAAATGCTTAAAATATAGGCTGTTATCTCACAACCTTGTCAGAAGAAATCCTGCTTGAGTGTGCTGGAAAAGGAGTAGGGGCTAGATCCTAATCTCTTCCCCAGCCCCATATCAGCAAGGGCAAACTTTTCTCAGCACTCACTTCTGGGGTTTTATTTGGTGGCATATTCTTTTCACCACTTCGGTTACAGAGTAGTCAAAACTCGTGTTGAAAGAAATGTGAATCGAGAGCGCTAGCCCATTTCACAGGACGGGGTCCCAAATGCACTATCCCAGTGTAAATTGTAAAATGCATGCAACATTATTTTCAATAGCACTCAATTTTAATATGATTTCCTCAACAAGCTGGAATGATGTGATCACAAACCGTCTGACCATCGGTCCTCCCACAATAACTTCGAATCTCTTTGGTAAATTAAAATTTGAAAGAAGGGCAGAAGTTTGGAAAGTAATAAAATTCCTGTGGGTTGGGGGCAGGGTAAAGGAGGAATTCACAAATTAATGCTCTTGCTAATGAAAAGACTCTCTCTTCTTTGGCCTGGGTGTTAACACAGGGCATGGCAAAGAATCCAGGTCATCATGTTGTTTTGGTAAGTTTAGGGATCAAAAGATACTATTCATGAGAAAAACACTATTCTTTTGAGCACAGAATGGTTATTGCCTCAGTAACATAGTGCAGAAGAAGCTTCCATGTGAAATGTAAAGATTTTCTACCGTGGGGCAATGAAAGAGCTAGGCTGTATAGCTGCACAGCAAGCAAATGTAAAATGTTCATATGTTTTATTCACAGTAGGTCCATCACCGGCATCGGTGGATAAAGAGGAAATAAGCCACTTTAAGAAAGCCAGTAATGCTGCTCCAGATCAGCCATCGTGGATGGAACTGGCCAAAAAGAAATCACAAGCTTGGAGTGATATGCCACAGATTATAAAATAGAATGATGCAAACAAATAGCATCTTTCATAATTAAGTCAACTACTTAACTGAACTTCTACAGACCAGCTAATCACAGTGAAGAAGCTCGTGATACAGGAGAAGGGTTTTATTATACAGCTGTGGAGAAAGCGTGCAATAGGTGCAGTCAAAAAGTTTACCTTCAACTTTGTAGCAATCAGGATTGCAGTGGCAATGGATTACTTAAATTATGCTAAGGACATACTTACACTTCGGAAAATAAAACTTTTACCTTACATATTTCATGTGTTTTCTGCTTTTAATGACGTTTGCATCGAAACAGGATCTTTGCTAAACTTTGCTGAACTTCTGTTGTTGCTGGAAACTTCTATTTCTTATGGTTTTCTCTGTTTACATTTATAAATTGTGCACTAACATCCTGATTCTGTTGATGTGTTTCATTGGAATCGCCTGACGTTCTTTCTGTCAAAGCGGTTTGGACCATGGAGGTATTCATGAATAGCGGCTAGTGAGTACTCCATTAAAATGCGTTGCTTGAGCTGCGTGTTTGTCTAGCTGAGCCAAGTGGTCCAGTTTCTGGGCTTAGGTTACATTTCATGAGGCACAAATACGCACAGTTATGTGTGACCATGAATAAAAATTCCTCAGTTCCTTCTGTGAGCAACCTTGGTTGCACAGCATTTGCAAGCAGGCGAGCAGTAACGAAACTCATCAATGCATTCACAGTTACTTTCCTACCTGAATTTATCTGGTTGGGACTGGTTTTCCTTTATGTGAAATCATCATTCTCAATTAGGAGGATAGTATCAGTAGCAACGGGCAATATGAATTTAGTTAAAACATACAAACTGAAAAGCCTTCAGCTAGAGTCCAAACTGAAATGCTGGGAAAAACTGAAATTCATTGTGGTGTCAACTTCACATATGACCTTCACCTGTTTAATGAGACTGAAAAGAGAAATTATTTCTGCTTATTGACCCAAACCATTCTGAACATATTGTAAGACCTCCCCGTATCTTAAAGAAGCTGACAACAAACCCCATTAGCTAATTTCTTTGAAACTAAATGCCCTGCTGCTAAGACAAACATTTCCTTTTGTGTACTTACGTATGTGCAAAGTACTACCTTAGCACTGCACTCCCTAGGTTTATTTATGTATACATTTGTGATTTTTGTTTTTCTTGTTGCATTAATATTCTTTTTGAAAAAAATGTAGGGAGACTTTAGGAAACCTAGGATTTCCTAACACTTGCATTTGCAGTTTCACAATATTGTCTTCTGTAAGGAGGTGGGGAGGAAGCTCCTTCAGTAATGACAGTTGCATTTTCTAATGAGTAAAGAAACAGGGTATTGGAACATGTAAATATCCAAGACACTGATAACGGTTTTCAGACAGGTTGTCTTTCATTGCCAAAAACAGGAGGAGGAAAAATGAGTTTTATATTATTTGTCAAAGCCTTTGGACAAAGCCAGTCAGCCTGCATTGCTGCTGAAGGCCTGATGCAGCTGCTGGACAGACATACTCCAGCCCATCACAGTAGCTGTCAGTGGTCCCCACACAAACTGGTTTCTGCCAGCTGGCCCAGGGTTTTCTTCTTTATGCAGATCACAAAAGGCAATGTGGACATACCCGCTGAAATGAGAAGTGGCAAGACAGCTCTCTGTTAAACAGATCCACAACAGAAATAGTAACCTAATTACAGGACATGCAACCTTGGGCTCAATTGCCTGAAGGTTGGTTGTGCAAACAACTTTCAAGTTGCTGCCCCATAAGCAAGCATGAACTGTCCTTAATCTCAAGTGATTTTTTTGGGGTGTTCAAATCATACTCTAGGACATACAGTAGAAATAGGTACATTTTTCAGATACAATAGAAAACATCTTAACTCCTCCCTCTCCAAAACACCCTTTCTGTAATAAATAACTCATTAGCATAAACTGTAATTTTAAGATATGCTATTACCTTTGGTAGCAATCTTGAAAAAAACCCAGTTTCTTTATTAAAAGAATATAATATATAAAAAAACCCCAAATTTGTATCCTCTAATTATTGCCACTCCATGCAAAGAGCACAGTGTTTTCAGGAAATGTAGTTAAAGGTACAGTCTGTCTCCATACAATTCTCTCCCTGTTTAAAATGATAAAAACTGTGCTGAATCATGGCTGACTTCCTGGAGCATGACACGACCTGTGCAGCTGTATGGGGAAGAGTACAAATCTCTCCCGTTGTCATAGATGGATGGTCAGAAGTAACGGAGGCAAAAGGTGGAGGTAGTGTGGCAAGACCGACGCATTCTCAAGGAGAACGAGACCCATGTCCCCCCCTTGCAGACACATCAAGGAGAGGAGGTAAGGGAGTTCCAGCTCTTCATGGAGCGCAGCCCAACTCATCGTGCAGCATTTGGGATCTGAATTTGGGAGCATGCTGAGGCGGGAAGCACGGGGCAGATGTCAGCCTGTGTTTTGCCATTGACTGCGATGTGGTCCAAGTATTGCTGCCTTAGGGTTTCCACTGGCTCCACTCACTTTGTTTTTAGCACCAAGTGGGTGCGAATGACTGCCATGAGCGGTGGCAGCCGGCTTTGTGGATCCTTATGAGCCCAGGAGCAACCTTCACCTGACCTCCAACAGAATGGGGCTGCAGCCCCACAGGCTGCTCAGACCTACGTAAAACGAACTCAGGATCTTGATTAATTCTGCCATAATTATGGAGTAATTTTAAGTATCTCAAAATATGCTTCACAGAAGAGGTAATATGATGTTCTTCTTTTCACTGTTGCCATAGGAGGTTGTTGACACCAAAGGTTTAGATGACTTCAAAAAGCTGCTAGGCAAATCAGTGGGAGACAAAATCCATCAAGAGCTGCTCACCATGAAAGCCAGGGTCTTGGCCTGGGAGATTGCGAAAGGCTTTGGGAGGCCGTGTGATTGGTGGACTTGTCAGATTCTTCATATTCTTCCTATTCATGTCATATTCACTTCATATTCTCCTACCGCTGCCAATGGCCTTGGCCTTTGTGCAAGAGAAGACACTTGGCTACCTGGACCTCTGATGTGACCGACTAGTGGGAATTTTTATTTTTTCATGGCATTGGTCTGTACCCAGACTTCTTCATTCTAAGTCAAAGGGTCATGCAAGTAGGTCTTGCTATAGCTGTCTTGTCAAAAGGCAGGCTGAAAATAGTTGTAGAGCCCGTGTATTCCTCTTTGGTCAAATGGCTCATTTGTGGCAACAGAAAGACGCAAATGCAAATATATTTTTCTTCTCTGTATGAACAGTGATTTATGTTTCACACTCAATACCACCCAAAGAACCTTTCAGATCTGATCAGCTTTCCTAAGGACATCCTTGTACTTTTCCAGCAGAGAAGCAATATGACCGACTCAGGCTGATCCCTTTTGCTCAGGCACCTGCAATATATATTGTTGGTGTATAACACCTAACAGTGAAATAAAATGTAAAAATTCACCCTTGGTTCATGACTCATGCACATAAACTAACATTGTCTGAATTACAGTCAAAGAACAACAACAAAATGGTCTTCAAAAATAGAAGATTTTCTCCCAGAAGTGCTGCATGATACATCTTTGGCTTTCCATTTAACGAGCAAGGTGACAGTCTGCAAGCAGTTGTCCTTCCCAGCGGTGAAGGACTGTGCACAATGCAAATGAAATTGTGTAGCAGGCGTCTTTCAGTGCAAAAACTCTAGGTTTGATGACTTACGCAGTTTACTAGTTGGATTACCCTAATTAGGTACCTCCCAATGTTTAGTAATTTCAAGTAAAAAATTACAACTAAATGATTTTTAATGTACAGCGAAGTGCAATAAATTTTTAAGGCCAAAATATCCCTCTGGCCTTTACTTTATATGGTGTTTTGCACTGTGTTGCCTTTGACAGTAAAAATGTTTACTAAATCTGTTGTATTTTTTTTCGAGATGAAGAGGAATATAAAATCTTGTTGCCAGTGAAAATACCCAGCAGCAGCGTAGCAAGCAGCTTGCTGTAATTTTGCAATGCCATTAATTCTCTCTTAGTCTCGAGGAGCATAATAAACTTGCCAAAATGTTTGCTTTGTATACATGATGAGCACTCTGCTGTGGGTAACAAAGGTTTAATTACAGGATTTTGTGTTTGTGGTTAGAAGATAACTTTTGTACTGTTACAGAGTCAAAAAAAAAAAAAAAGCCATTTGTGAACACTGGGCAGTGCTGCATGTCTCATAACAGCCCAGAGGGAAATATAACCCTGTGTGATCCAGCAGAGTGGCTGCACGGGATTAACTCTTGTAGGAGAAGGCATTTCAGTTCCAAATGGGCACAGGTCTCAGGCTCACATATTCCTGATGTTCGCCAAGCCACTCAACAAGTGACAGGAACCACTGAGGTTTTCATAGCGTGGGATCTGTTATTGTCTGACTTCATACACTAAATACTGTTTGAAGACTTTTATGGATTATTACTCCCAGATAATTCTCTGCCTCATGTTGCTCTTTGAAGCTGGAGACTGATGGGACATGTATTCACACAGTTCATTCAGATCTTCTTCCTTCGCAGTATCTTGCTGTGCCTTTGCTTCACCTGCAGATTCTAATTCTCTACATACACTGGCTGCATTCCCAGAAGAAAACCTCTCTAGCTCATCTAAGGCAGCTTAAATGGAGGTCATTCAGGAAAATGTCGAACTATCTCCCTCTCTGGGATCCCAAATTGCTCTTCTCAGAACTTTAGGAATGCAGCTAAGAGTGTGTAAGATTTTACCAAAGCAAAGTGAAAGAGGACAATTTTCCTTCCTTCCATCTTACACACCTTCACATTGAGTACTTTCTTTGTTGATTTCTTTTGCTTTGTTTATTTACTTATTTGCATATGAAATGGTATATGTTTTGGGTTCCTAATTCCACTGAAGCCTATTCAAGGATGCTGAGCCAGGTACCATGGTAGCTGAGAGCCTATTAATTCACTGTCATCTTTTCCCAAATATGGTTTGATTTCTGAACTTTAGAATTGACATGTAATTTCTTACCCTGCCTTTGAAAGTCAGCCCTGCCTGAGAAACATTGTAGTAAACAAAGGGAAAAAGAAAGAGGGTCCTCTCAGGATTACCAGCACGTGGCTTCCACACTGTCACTTGTCACTCATGCCAGCAGCTCCAGGATGACAAGGCAACTGGGCCACCCGTGTTGCCCTTGAGCCAGACCGTGGAAAAGCACGGCCCCATCAGAGATGGCAAGGAGGCAGAGGAATCTGGCAAGACCCTCCTACTGCCAGCCACCACCTATGCTGCCCTCCCCAGGCAGCAGCTGGTATCAGAGCACCTTGAGGTGAGGCAACAATATTTACTTGTCTCTGGGCTCCAACTCCAGGCACGGGGCTGCTTCTGCAAGTGACGGCCCAAGGTGCTGTAAAGATTTCAACACTGTATCAGAAGGTGGAATTCTCTGAAACGCAGAGTCAAGTTTGTTCCAAAGCCATGCTCTGGTGATCATGTCTCCCAAAGAAATCCTATTCCCATGTTATTTTTATTCCTTCCCCCCAAGATGTAACTAGACTATCAGTAAACCCCTCCAAACCATTGCCTACATGGAAGAACCGAGGAGAACTGTCTGGAAAGAACAGAGGAGAACACCCAGAGTTGTGACAAGAGGAGAATTCAGGTAATAACCCTTCAGGAAAATAAAAGCCACCTTTCTCAGCAGAAATAACAGAGACTCTTTAATAAGCTGTTGGCTCCTCCTGTCTGCACTCGGCACAGGAGATAATTTTGATGGGCAGGCTGCCTGCAGACAAGGCAGAAGAACAAGACCCTGAGCCTGTCCAGGCAAAACAGACATCGTCTTCCCCATCTGGCCACTCCTTTAAACAAGGGTTGACTTCTTTTAACTCTTCCTGCAGCACTCGCCTCGAGTACGCAAAAGGGATTGCTTTTTGCTTAATGAAGCCTTTTGTTTAGTTCATGCCTTTATTTTGAACCACAAAAAACCAGACTCCCAAGTACGAGGAGCCATGGCACAAGTCACTCCCCACACCCCAGCCTTGTGGCATTGCAAAGCTCGCCTGTACGCTCTTTCGAACCCCCAGTCTACGTAATGGTTCAATGGCACAGCAAATCCAGCTCCAGCGCTCACAGGACCTGCTGGGAAACACAAGAAAAAAGAAGTTGGAGCTAGAGATAACAGAGGCAACCTTTCCTGCTCAGCAGGGAATTTTTACTGCCCAGTTTTTTTGCTGCTTCCTCCTCCTTCTCCGTGATTTTCGGTTTGTTTTCCTGGTGTGCTGAAGCAGCCCACTGTGGGCTGCCTGCCACCGAAAGGTGGCTGTGCTTCTTCAACATCCGATCCAGCTAACTGAGCTGGGCCCGTCAGCGGAGAGCAGGGCACAAGCAGCCTGGGGCAGCGGCTTGCAAGGCATTTTTGATGGCGGATCATGCTGTCAGCTGCTCTCCAGAGAGACACTGAGCTCTTGAATTGCCTTTTCACGCCACAATTTCCCCCATTATGGTGAGGATGTAATTTATCTTAACTTGTGATTGTGGACAGGAGATCGGAGGAGACAGATTTTAGTGTGACCTACTTCCCTAAAGCAGGATGGGAAGGAGGGGTTTGCTTTGGCTTAGGAAAAAGGCAGCGTTCGCTGTCAGAGCTCGTTTATGTGGGCTTATGTTTCATGCGGGGAAAGCAGAGGGTGGTTATTCGAACAGGTAGACTTGTGCTGGTTTCCCCATTTACTTTACCCTGTTGCACAAACAGCTTCTCAAATCTACCTACCAGAGTAAGCCGTACCCTCACCAGCTCCTGTTTGACACGACTCCCAGCACAGTGCTGCATAAGAGTGACGCTCACACTGAGTCATAGAAGTTACACCAAGGATAAGGGAGGAGAAGAAGGGGTTTCCTTGGCTGCTTTTACGTAACCGATGGACAAAAAGGGAGCCTCTTAACTATATTCGTGTCTCAGAAATCGGCTCGAGTAATTTGCAATCCTTGTTAGCAAGTAACAGATTGAGTTTTGGAGAGGGCAGAAGGACACAAGCTTAATTTCTTGCACAACGTTATTGAAATACAACAGAAGTATAAAGTTGAAATTGAAAGGGATAATAAAAATCTCCATCTTGCCTAAATAAAATAATCTTTGAATTGTGTTCTTCTCTTACATGTAAGCTAATAAGTTCACATTATTAAAATATTTGATTTTAGAGGCAAATGCTTGCTCCCAGGACAGAACACATTCTTCCTCCTAATTTAGTGGGTGATTACTCCAATTTCTGGTCCTGAATTCTGCCTTCCCTTTGAGCAACTTAGCACAATTTGGAGCTTTTACACTTGGGCACAGAAACTGTTTTGATCAAACTGGACTCTGGTGTGTGACAACCAGTTATCCGTCTCTTCCTCTGCAGCCTGTCAGTTTTACTTGCTTAGAAGAACCTCTGGGTCTTACCTGGTGCTGGGGAAATCCCCAACACATTCAGCAACTTCAGCCCAGACTCTGACCAGTCATTTTAGGGGAATTTTTCTACTTACACACCAGAACTGCAGTTGGAGCCAGTGCCTCCTCCCTATCAGCAAGTGACGGTGCAGAAACGCTGCAGGAGGAACCCCTTTCCTATGTTGTCAAGGCAGATGTTTTTATTACATGCCTCTGGCTACTTTTCCAAATCCTGTTTTATTTTTTTTCAGCCTTGTTCGGAATTGCCTAGAGGAACCCTATGCATACCCCCTACACTGCTCCCAGGTCCCACACAAGGGGTGCAAATGTGGGCCTGTCACCTGGTGCGTGGGTCCAGCTGCCTTCCAACGGGCAGCCTGGAGGAGCAGGAGCCTGCAGACACCTTCCCCAGGCTGCAGCATCACACGCAGGCCTCCAGCTGACCCCAAGTTTTACCTTTCATAGACGCCGGACTCACTTCAGCTGACTCAATATAATTGAACTGGTCTTCTCAAAATGATATATATTGATTAATGAGTGAATTAAGCTATCGAATTCTGGATCCCTGACCCCTCCAAGGTACAGCCACTGAACTGTTACACTTTTAATGACATTCTGCTTGGTTGCATGTAGGAGTTCACGCTGGTCTTTGCCGTGCTTGGGGACCTACTTCAGAGTGGCGTATTTTGATTACTGCAGCAAGATGTAGTTACTTGCTTGTTTCTGACTAATACATTTTATGAATCTTCCCTGCTGTTAATAAACACAGTGGTGTTTAATTATTGAGACATTTCATAAAAATGTTTTTGAGAGGAAGACGAATTTTATGTTCTGACTAAATAATTAAACATTATGCAAATGTTCAGAACCCTGGCATTCTGGTTATGCAAAACAATACTTGGATGATGGCCTTGTTTGCACACTGAGTTAGTATTGTTGGGCTGTGATTAGAAGCAGATATGGTATTACTGTGATTTAAAAATATAAACAGGTTCTGATGAAACAGGATGAGCACGAAGGTAAGGCTGAGAGCCAGGCTGCAGCCACACTCTGCAAAGGAGAAGGTGGGACATTTTCCCCCAAGAATCATCTGCAATCCCAGTTGTGCTCCCTGGCCAGCCCTGGGCTCACCCTGCTGCAGCTACCAACCTCACCTAAATGGAGAGGGAAGAAGTAGGGCTGTGGGCTGCAACGCAGCCTGCAGTGTGGGAGAGATGGGGACGAAAGCCATTGCTGTCCACACAAGCCCACTTCACCTGTGCTCATCATGATGCTCTCCACCAAGCGCGACACTCTCCACCTTGTCCTTGCATTTTCCTCTCTGGTGATCAGGGACAAAACCCGGCCCTTGATGGTTTTAGAGTTTAATTATCCATAAACACCCTCGCCTTGAGGTGCGTTGTCCTGAGGCCCGACTTTGAACATGTCAGTACACATGTGCCGTAACTCTGTAACCTAGGGTTAAGGTGTAATTACCTTAAAAACCAAAGGACTCTGCATGTGTCAGTCTTGTAATTTGTCACAGCTCTGTTTCTCTCAGGATAGGAATAACAGTAATAGTATGCATGACATGCAATATGCTAGTGATGCAGCTATTGCAGTCATCAAACTCATCATCACTGACATGTTACAAACTTCAGAAAGAGTTTATTAATTGCTCAGTGTGTTCCGGCTGCCAGCAGTACTTAATGGCTTTGATTGGTGTCTGCTCCAGACCCCTGTCCCATTCACTCTCATTACCTGTGCGTTTGGTGGGTGGAATTAGCATTTGCCCACATGGTTGCACAGCACGTGGGATCACACTGGGAGCTGTCATCCTGAAGAGTACTTTTGGGGAATAAAATACAGTATCAACATATTGCTCTTCAACTGCTGGTTTCCTTCTGTGCGCCAGAAGAGTAATCTGCATGCAATTGAGAGGAGGCTGAACACCTAGTTTGCATGTGGAGATGGGAATCTAAAGCTTCTTTTGAATCTGTAAAGAAAGGAATACACTGCTTCATTTAAAAATGTGTGTCCTCGGTGTCCTTCCTGGGGGACAGAGCTATCTGTCCTAAAGCTTTTATGTTATTACTGTCGTTTTTGTTGCCTGTTGGAGATGCAGCAGTGCCTAGCTTGTTGCTACTTACATGTTATTCCAGATGTATGGGTAGGGCTCCTGTCTGACTGAGGTTCACTTCTCTTTTTTCCTAAAACCTTGGTCTAAAAAGTCCTAAGACGCAGGAAATTGCACTCATTATTTCTAAATGCCATGAAGAATGCTCCTGTCTTATCTGTGTTTTCCTTGCCATCTACCATCCTCCCACTGCTGCTTGGTTAACTATAGGTTTGCTTTGTGGGGAGGAGATGGGATTCTAAATTGGCAGAAAGATAACGCTCAAATGAAAGAAACATCACTAAAGCCTTTAAGGCTGGTCAGGATGACTTAATACAGCCTGGATCCCTGCTGCGATAGGGCAAAGAATGAGATCTTTTCATTACAGCAGAGCAACAGCTCTGCTAGTTTAAATGGAGAGTGGCTTTGATAATTATTTTCAGTGCTGCAGCGTTCACATGCTCACAGGGATTGTCTTGACACTTGCTGTGTCTCAGGGGGATAGGAGTTAAGGTTAATGATACGTACTATTGGTAATTCGAGCAAGGGGGTCTAAAGACCTAAAGAACTATTGTTCTCTTATTCCTTCTCTCTCCCTCGTCCCAAATCAGCTGCTGACAGTATCACTTTGGCACATACCTTGGGTTCAAATGACAGCTCTCATCCTCCATGGAGTGGATTTGTGCCCACTTGTCCATGGCCCTGCTGCAGTGTGGAATGACATGCACAGTGAATATGCTTCTCAGGGTAAAATTTAGAAAGGACAGGTTGATGGGGAGAAGAAAAAACCCTTACCAATGATTAGGGATGCACCTAGGATTCGAATTTTTACCTGTATCTGACATGACAGGGCCGGACATGCTTAGAAGGATACAAGTTGCAAGGTCATGCTTTGTCAAGGCATGAATCTGTTCCTTCTTCCCTTCATTGCAGTGTGAGCTGGTTTAACAATTTCTGGTTGTTCTTCACAATTTTAATACAGGATTATGAAGGCAAAGTTGGGGAAGACAGGAGAGTGGCACAGGATCAGAGCAGGAGGTGCTCGGGTAAGGAAGGTACAAGAGTGAGAGCTACACCTCTATGCCAGTTGATGCTGACTCGAGTGTCAATAGGCCACAGCCGATGACTGCAGTTAGTGCAAAAGCTCACCCAACCACTGTCTCGAGCATCAGCTTCCACATATAGTTTTGTCTGGGAATTAGTTTGCCAAGAATGAATGAAGAGGGTCATACAGCTAGTGTAATTTATGGAGAGGCAGCCTGCTCCATCCTTGTAAGCAACCCCGTCTATTAACTTGTTGCTGCAAACACTCTGTTCATCTTTTGCTGGGAGAAGGAATTTTCATCCCCTGCCCTGTGCTGTCTCTAGTGGCAGAAAACGTGCATGAAGTTCATCCTTCACCTAGTGCTCCCTCTTCTACAAAGAAAGGTATCAGGTTGGCACGAGAAAGCACAGGAAGCTTTCCCCCCTGCTCCTCCATCTGCAGAGGCCTCGCCATAGCATGGCTCTCTACAGGCTATTGACCTCCATCAGAAACTGAGAGTAAAGTGAAGGGACATGGCAGCAATCACTTTATTCCAGTTTGGTCTGCACAAGGTGTCCAGATCTGCCCTTCAGTGGAAGAAGGAGACAGCCACTGACCAGACATCTCCTGGGTAATGGGGCAAGAGTAGAAGGGAGCTACTTGCCCCAGAGTTGGGTTTTAGCCAGCAGTCTGGTGCCTGTTTTTGACTCTTAACGTCTGATCCTAACAAAGTGGATTGAACCACGTCCTGTACAGCCCTGCCTTCCTGTGGGAAGGAGGATTAAAGATGAAAAGCTGACCTGGACTAGACAAGAAGAGAGGTGAGACAAAGAAAACGATGCAAAGACTAACGTGTGGCCAGCCCACTCTCTGGCAGGGGAGCCTGTGCCAGAAGTCTGGATATAAAGTTTTAGTCTGTGCTTCTTGGCAGTCAGAAATTTAGATTTGAATTGTTTTTGCAGATTTTAGCTCAGGTTTTACAAATCTCCACACCTTTGGAGAATATGCTAGAGTCTTAAATACACATTACTGAAGCAGGTATTTGGGCATTTGTAGTGGGTGGAGCTAGAAAATCTTTATAGTTTGTAGCAATTCTGCACAACATAAATTAAGACTTATACAGGAGTCACAGTCCTTCTCAAAGCTTCATCTACCAATGAGACAATGTACCAGATTTTGAGACACCCTTCCTTCTAAAACATCTTATTTTTTTGCCTATGTAAGTTGACTTGGATCATTTCCCCGCGCTGTGTGGACCTCTACTTTTGCTAGGAAAGGGTACCTTCAGAAACCTATACTTGCTGAGGGCCTGATTCAGACTTCCCTTTGACTGCAGCTTCCCTGCCATTGGTAGACCAACCACCAGGTTACCCCAAGGTAAATGAAAGGAGACATCTTCTCAGTGTCTTATGATGAAGACGTCCAATTTAGAAAGTCTTGTTCTCAAAACTTCCCTGAAAATTTTTCCATCTTTTAACATTAGGAGAGAGAGTACCATGAAGCAGCCGTGTGGAAAATGAGCTGGCAATCAAAACCCTTAATTCTTAACGTGAGTTCCTTTCGCTTGGACTATCTCTTCAATAGTATCTGGCTGTTCTTTACCCAGGCATTGGACCTCAGCTACTGTCAGCACTATTGGCACAATATGAGCCTCACAGTTTCCAGGTTTATGTTTATGTAATAGTAGGAATGCATTTAAAAGCCTCTGCCTTCAGAAGGAGATGAATAAATGTAAATGTTCGTCACCTCTGAGCATATGGCAGAGGCATTTGTAGCTCAGACAGAACCTCCACAGAGAGTGAAATGACGGTGATGTGGGGGTGAGGGTAGATAAACATGAGTTTGGAGATCGAGCTCTGTTCCTACCTCCCCGAGAGACTTCTTGGACAGATTAGTTGCTCTCTCGCACCTCAGTTTTTATCTTGTTAAAGTGGACCAAAAATTTACCTACCGGAAAGGATGGCACCATCACACCTGACTTCTGAGACACAGCTGTGTGTGGAGAAGCGACATCACGACATATAACAGCAGATTATTTCATAGTGCAGTCACAGAAAAGGCAGAATGATGATTACTTAAATGTGGTATTTTTTGGCTACTAAGCATTTCTATCTACAATCGTATTTTAATGTAATTTTCTACATCTCTTTATTTGTTGAGTATTAGCACTACAATAGGTGCTACACAAGCCACCCATTAATACATGAACTGTACATCTAGCAGCTTCATGTATAAAATAAGCTTACAGTACCACGAAACAAAAACTGTCTTTTGCAAAGTAGCTCAGCCACTGAAGCATTCATTTGTTTCAAGTTGTGCCTATAAAGTCATAATGAGATCTGAATTTGCATGAGCATCAAACCTGTCTGTGAGATGGGAAAACCTTCAGTATTGTTATGCATGCGCCATCACACCTAGTCATAGGTCCTTTCCCTTGTCTTTTAGCCTGGTCTCCTACTGCCCTGCCACGGTGCCAGGTGAGTGCTGAAAGTCTTCCTGGTGCTGCATCATGACTTGAAGCCAGGCTTCTCAATACACCAGGTGCAAGGTGGTTGAAGGGGAGTTGGCTTTTCCTTTCACCAGCTGTGTGCTGCAGGGATGTATTCTGACCTCACATAGGAGACAGCCTGGGGCACAGACTGGCTGCAGGGGTAGTGGGCAACCATTGGCAATCCCTCCCCAATATACACCAGGGATATTTGTGTCCCTCTTTTTTTAATGTTGATATGGGGGTGCAGCAAAGGCCTCACAGAAATACAGCTTCACTGAGCGAGGTGCTCAGCTAGCATATAGCAAAAATGATTCGGTCATGAAAGGCTTACAGTTGAAAAAGGCAAAACTAGGGTGAAAAGGAGGTAGAAGCACTGAGAGTCCCAAGGTGTTTGCTCTGTTAAAAAACAAGGTTAGTGGCAGGCTGGGAATGAATTCCATCTCTGAGACAGGATTCAATTGTCAGTCAGGAGACACAGACGATTTTCGGACTGCTGTTTTCCAGTCGAGTAACTGTTAAGACTTCTGCTGCCGCTGCCAAGCACCTTTACCTTTTTTGCATCTTTCCTAGCGCCTGGGAAAGCCAGAACAGGAGCACAGTGAAACACAAGGACAACAATACTGTCATGCTTCTGAATGAGCCAGGAAAAGTGCCTGGCTAAAACGAGCTCCAAATCTGATGAATGGCAACAACCGCGCAGCCCTATAGAAGTCAGCAGCTCAGGTATGCCAGAAACAATTACTGTAGCATACGTTCAATTACAGCAGGCCTGGCGCGTCTTTTGCCGCTTTGTCTTTACTCTGATATTTAGGTAATACCTTAGCAAAAATTCCCAGCATGAAATCTTCCCTCTGTTGAGATATGATTATGCATTTCGCTCTCATGGCTTTTTTTCCCCTGCTGGTACAGAATAGCAAGCTCCTTGGTCTTTTTTTTCAGCAACCAAAGCTCGAACAATAAGGATTTAAACTTCCCATCTTTTTAAAACAATTTCTTTCCCCAAGTATCCCCCATTATGGTTGTTACAGCATTTGCACCTTAACACTTCCATTTAAACCCTAAGTGTTTGGAAGTGCTTAATCTTCTGCAATTTCAAACTGATACTCCTGCTGAACAGCAGTGGCTGCAGGACGAAAGAATAACGCAGCAGGAAGAAAGAATTCAGAAATTTGCCAGCATTAAATCTTGTTCAGTCCCAAAAGGGAGCTGCCACCCTCACCAGAAGTAAGCGACATTTTACTGTGTCAGCCAAACAGCCCCAACTCCTTTTCCCTGGCAGCTGCGGCATCTTCCTTCATGGTGCGCTTTTTCCACACATCAAGCAGAGGAATATGCCAAGAGGCATTTGATTATTGCTGTAGTAGGTCAGATGAGGGCAACGTCAATTTTTTTTTCTGTCTTGAACTTTGCCTTCTTTCTTAGGAAACTAACTTCAGAGGAAGATTGCAGAGGAACTGAGAAACAACCACATTACACTTACTCTACTATTTGGGGAAGTTAATAGTTAATTGCGTACTGTCAAGGTCCAGTCAGTAAACCATCCTAATGCAAATGTTCAATCAGTGAAAGCAAAAAAAGTAGGAAGGCTCAGACAGTCCTTGTGAAATAACTGTCATTAACCTTATCTTGTACCAGAGTCTTTTCTTCAGCAGATTAAGCTCTCCTGACAAAAGGACTTTTATGTGAAAATGTCTCCAGCAGGTTTTTTTAATGCAAAAATTCATATCCCTAAGCAACACTAATCTATTAGAGGCAAAGAATGGTGGCTCTAATGTTTTTCGCTTGTTGGGATCTCTACAAAAAATTCTGCCGTAAATGTGTGTGTGTGCGCGAGGACGTCTAAGCACAAATTTTTGTTTGAAAGTTATTGGGCTGAATTTGCTTTTCAATAAAAAATCCACTTCATTCCACTTCTTTATAAAAGGGAGGATTGTAGCACACATTTACATAATAAATTCTCACCACTCAATGAATAAAATCGCAGAACCGCCTGGGTGTCAAGACCTTGCAAACTACTCCTGAGCTTCTTTTTTGCACTCTGCCTAAGTTGCCACCAGCCCCTCTTTGCAAGCTTTGAGAAAGCCGGTGAAATCACTGAGGGCTACTGTGTACGTGCAAAAACGTGCTACTGTGAATGTGCAAAAATACTGTAAGGTGTTTAAGCATTAGTTAAAAAAAAAAATCTATGGAGACTTGTTAAATATCACTCTTCAGACAGAATAACTAGTAAGATTTTTGCGCAGTTTATAAAAGTTCTTGTGGGGAACTATCCCACTGTGTCTAGCATAAGAGCCTTAACTGAAAGTAAAAATGTGTACTGTAGACTTTGCCTAAATTAGGTGGAAGACAAGAAAAAAAGGAGAAGCAATCAAGTCAATCGAAAGGATTGAACGCTCCTATCCAGGTAGCACTATACGGTAAGAGCATGACTCTTGCGAGGTAGATAGGATCCTAACCAGTGGGTGCTATTTGATTTTAATGGGAGCTTTCAGACCCCACAACATGCATTAAATTCCTGGAACACATGAAACGAACCACTGAAGATAAGGGATTACCTACAGAACAGAAACACCACAACCCTAAATAATGAACCCACTGAGTAAAGCTGCCACTGACTTTCTTTCACCAGTTGCACAGTGCAGCAGTAACGACCCTCTGGAGGGAAGTGAGTTCATTTTCACACCTCCAGAGCTATACCTGGTTAACAGCCACTTGGGCAGCACACATTGCAACACGAATGCTCTCCTCAGAGCCACGCTTGTGAACAGCACAATGGACAGTGGGTTCATTTAACTGGTGTGAAGCAACAGGCTGCTTTTTAATTCAAACAGCTCTTGATACAAGCTCTAGGAGATGATTAGCACAGTATGAACTCAACAGTAAAATTCACGACTGTGACTTCTTGTCACTGGTGAACAAGCTGAACACACAGGGTACCAACACATGCAATCCGCTTGGCACTGACAGGCAGGGCACGAAGTCTTCTGCTCCGCTCAACTTCCTCTCAGGAGTGTTGACACACCCGCACACAGTAGGCCAGGGACTTGACCCCATAGTGACCAGAGAGATGGACCTCTTGCAGCTGACCACAGGGCAACAAGTAACCAAGCGCTGGGGCAGTTAAACCCTTCTTAGGACTCTGCTAGAAGAATAACCCCAAAAGGCATAACCTAAAAAGGGTACACGCTGCCGTAAAACAAGTACCGGCTACTCTCTCCACCCGGCTCCCACCGCAGCCACTGAGGGAGGCCTCGCGAGACTGAGCAATTTATAGTCGCGGCCGAAGAGAGCGACAGGCCGTCCAGCCAATGAGCGGCGCTGACCGGCGCGGCGACCGTTGGCAGCCGGCGGGGCCGGCGCCTGGCCGGTGGGTGGGGTTTTCGCGCCGGTGGGCGGGGCGGAGCTCCGTGCGGTTCCATGGCGCTGGGGGCGGGGGGCGGTTGCGTCGCTGACGACGGAAGGGCGGGCGAGGGTGAGCGAGAGCCCCGGTGTGAGCAGACACAGTCGCTTGCCGCTGCGTCCGCCGCTCGCCGCTCCCCCTGCTGGAACACCGCGCACAGGTGAGGATGGCAGTGGCGGTCGGCGGGTCCCGCTCCCCCTGCGCGCCCCGGGCCCCCGCTGCCGCCTTCGGACGTGGCTTGGAGCCGGTGGCGGCGGCGGCTACAGCCGGCTCGGCTTT